>JARYHS010008075.1:67483418-67690288 GCA_031002005.1 Vandiemenella viatica | reverse complement strand
TAGTTTCCGATAGCCCCACTGTAGTAAGCACTATAAATTCTGCACCCCTTTTGTAATTAAGCTGTGACCATTTCGTGAATCTTCTACATGAAAATTATTACATTCGCACACTGATTCTAGTGATAAGGTACTATGGTGTTCCCCTTCCCGCTTTATCTTATTATCAACTTTACATCATCAACATCATTAATTACATCTATCATAACCTTATCCTGAAATTCACTTGCTGCTACCTCCACCAAGCTACCTACCACTGTGGGACTATTTTCTACATTAAGTTTAGCAACTTTCTCAACACATCCTGGATTTATAACTTTGTCACAGTATGGAGATGTTACTACAGAAACGTTACTATCAGAAACTACTTCCTTTATGGTTAAATCAACAACTGGTCCTCATCAGGAATGGGTTTAATCTCTTCGCCAATTTTATTATTATTAGAGACACCACTAAGCAAATTTTTAGAAACTTTTGACCCACTAGTATTTTTAACCATAGCATTTACTTCATGGGAGACAGTAACTGGACCCAAAATCTTACCCATTTCTTCTATACCCTCATCTACATCAAATAAAGTGCCAAAAATCGTGTAATCTAAGTCAAATTCAGAGAATTTTTCCAACTTCGGAATCTGTACCCAACTTCTTTCATTCTTCCTTGGTTCAGTGGAAAAATATCCTACCTCCCGACTCTCCTCCGCATATAAATCTTCTACTGACACTATAGTATCATCCTCATCTTCAAGATATTTAAGAAATTCGTTAATCTCAGCTTTTTTAAAAACCTTCTTCCCACCAATACAACCAGACATAGTCCCAATAATGCCATGTTGTGGCCCCCCAGTTTCTGCTAGCCAAACTGTCTTGTGAACTATGAATTCAGCATTGTTTTTAGTAATCAAACAATGACCATCCCGCAAATCTTCAACATAAAATTCATTATTCTCATCTACTGAAATGATTGAGAAGCCACAATCGTCATGATTAGGAACAATTTCTATCTCTTGAATCACCCCATTCCTGCTATCAGAGTATACTGCTTCCTCAGTAACATTTATATTTGACTTACTGTTAATTTGAGAAAATTCTGTATTCAAATAACTACATACTCGTAATACCAAGGATTCTAACTTTGTTTGCAAATTTTGACTCTCAGTCATTTTAGCAAAATCAACACAAAAACAAAGTTAAGAAGAATTTTTTTTTTTTAACCTGCCACAAAATAACATGCAAAAGCAAAATTTGAATTTTCAGTACTTACTTTTGTATCACTTAAACACTTTTCGTCACATTAAATTTCAGCTAGCAGCACTTTTCACCACTGAACAGCACTTTTTTCACTGGTTAACACTGAATCACACACAAAACACTTCACTGCTGGAAGACGACGATTTTATAGGCCGAAGAAAACCCGCTCGCTGACGGAAAATTACTTCTAATTCCCGACGCCGATGGAAAATCTCCGATGATTGCTGCGTTTAGTCACTGGTTTTACTCTGCTCCAAGTTATCGCCGAATAATTCAATCGTCGAAATACTCCAACTCGGGCAGCTTCTGTAACCTCTACTTGTAGTCTGCCGATAATTCGTCGTAATTTGCTGCCGATTCTTTTAGAAGATTAACATCTCCCAGATGTTAATAACTTCTAGTCACTGTCAACGGTCGCCATATTAAGGTTCTTCGGTGGTTTAATTACTGATTAATTAATTAAAATGTCCACCAAAAAATTATGTTTAAGATGTTAGTTTATTTCTTTCAAATCAACAAGTCAGCGATATTCACAAGCATAGATATAATACAGAGATGCACTTCTGAACATGGAGGAAGGAATATATGGAGACGAGATAACGCGAAATCCGTGAAACCTCGTGAAAAAACTGTGCCTGCGCGGAGGACATCGTAGGAGTACCAAAACATTGGGCTGTTTGCACTGTGTCAGCTGCTGAGAATATTTCATTTTCTAATATTCTAAAGTTTTCTATAATGCCAAGTTGTGATGCATATGGTTGCACAAACAGATGAGATAGGAAAAAACCTGGAATAGCGTTTCATAAGTAAGTCACATTGTAATTATCGTTCTTGAAGTATCTGACAGGCAACCGCAACATTAGTGCCATTCGCTATAAATTTATTCATTGCTCTCAATAGGATAATATTATTCTCAAATTTTTGTTGGTGTAGTGTAGACAATTAGCAATGTTACTATTTTGCATCTGAAAAGCTAGCCTTATCGTAGACAAATGTTGGAAATTTAATTTAAACGGGTCATGTTTACATCGCGACACAGTGAATATGGTATTCTGCATGCATTACTCACGTTTAAGTTTACACTGAAATTGCACGATGAAATTAATCGTGATAATTTGTGCTGTGCGAACTACTAAACGTGATGAAATAAACTTTGTTGCGGAAATGTAGTTCGCGATGCATTTCTTGTGTTTAGATGTGTCTACATAGTTTGGTTTTGTAGCGGCAATATTAACGGAAATGTTGGCATGTTGAAATGCGGTGTATACCTGAAGAGAACAAACAATTTATTTATTATTAGCTGTTAGCTTCTGATTTTTGAATGACTGATTTTTCTAGCAAAATTATATAGGCCACTACCAGTACAATATCTTCTAAGTAAGCTCAGAAACTATGAAGTTTTATGAAGTATTAATTTTTTAAAGCTCTAAACATTGACTTATGCTTTTTTTTAAATTTCAGATATGCTTGTTTCTATTTGTAAATATGTCTACAAGTATATTTCTAGATTTTGAAATCTTCCTTGTCAATTACTGAAATAGAATGTGAAAATATAATCTATTTGAACATCAACTAAAATTTAAGGACTGTAGAAATAAACAGTTTGTTATTCAAGTTAAAAAGAATTACCTCTCATTAAGTTACGTCCGAATTCATCATCAAATATGGATATGGTGATAGTTTTTTTCTGGTCCAGGACGCATTACAACCTAACCACGTCAATTTTAAGGTACAATATCTCGAGAACTAAGCGAGATATCAAAAAATTTATTATTTACTTTCAGTTTCCTTCATCGAGTTACAAAGAATTCGTCATCAAATTGCGGCGCCACGGTTATCGTTGAATCCCCTCATAACCTAACAACCTCACTTTTGAGACAGTATATCTCGCGAACTAAGCGAGATATCGAAAAATTTATTCTTTATTTTCGATTTGTATCGTCGTGTTACATAAGAATCTATCACCAAATTTGACTTTGGGACACGTTTCTTCTGAATTTCAACCAGAAACTCCACTCTTTTGAGACAGTATATCTCGAGAACTAAGCACTATATCAAAAAATTTTATTCTTCATTTTTGATGTGTCTCGTCGAGTTACATAATAATCCATCATCAAATTGCGGTGCCACGGTTGTCTTATGATTCCCTTGAGGTTTTTGTGCGTATTTCCGTGTTTCTCTGGTCAAGCAATATGGCGGCCTCCCCTCCCCACTTGTCTCCACCCGGTTTCACTCCAGTATGTGGCGAAGGTCCCTTGCGTCGTCTCCATATATTCCTTCCTCCATGCTTCTGAATAGTCGCAAAGATAATCTCTGTGAACTCAAATGAAACTCTCTGTAACAATGAATGTTGTCAACTAACTAACTAACTGCTCTCCTTACTACTCTGTCCAGGCGATCTGTTTATATAGTCTCTATCGAAATTACGAGAATTCTTCAAAGCCATCCGCCCGATATTTCTCGTACATTAACAATCACTCAAACAATCAAACATATTAAAAAACAATCGGAATTAATACAAAATTACTTAACAACATTACAAAATGATCAGAAATGGTAATTAGAGATACTTAAATACAAAATTATTTACAGAAATCCTTTCAAACTGTAGAAAATTGTCCTGCAGACATCGTACCTTACATTAATACATGTAATTACAAACATTTAAGAATTTCTCTTGCACCATTCGGTTCTTGAACATATTAAATGGACTTTAAATAATTTTCTTACATAAAACAAAGTCTATATACACTGATTTACAAGAATTTACAAAATAAACATATCAAATCACTTTCAAGCAAACTTTAGCTCACTACAAATACTTCATACAGTACAATGCTATTCAAAATTCAGGTATGAGGGCTGTTACAACCCCTCCCCAGGATTCACTTAATTTTACACAGTTAAAATTGATTGAATCCGTCACGAATCTAAGCAGGTTGAATGTACACATAATGCCAACATAAACAGATTACAATCAATCAACCATAATGACTTTTACAATGAACAAATACAATTCTTCATTACGTGCAACATCTGCGCATATTCCATGACATTGATTTTGGTTACAATTATTGTCTTTTTTCAGATCCAATCATTTTTTCAGTTACTGTTTTTACACAACAAACGTTCAATGCCATCACCTTAAGTTACAATTATTTTTACTCCAAATTACACACTTCATGTCTGCTTGTTAATGACAACAGTCTATTTACATTTTACAACTGATAATTTGTCACCACAATGTAGAAAGTCACAACATCATGAAAACATCAAAAGTTTCTACACAAAACTGTCACAAAATGCTTTATACCGTGAAATGTTTACATCTTAAACATTCAGTATTATTACATCTGCATCTGAACTTAAGTACTCACTCAACTATTTACATGCATCAATTCACAAACTTATTTATAAAATTAGATATTTCCAGGTTGTTGACCCCTCCCCAAACCATGCATTCCAATTGATTCCGTAAGTGGGTTCCAAGATTTCCTTGGAAACCCAAAACCATGTAAGTTATTTTTTCTAACTTTCCAGTTTTCTTCCACCTTTACATACACATCTAATTCCCCATTTCTATTTACACAAAGCTTCACTCTATACAGACAGATATACAAACTTACAATCATCTCAAACAACAAACTTTGGTACACAACAGCTGAGACATGAAATGGTTCTGTTTTAGCAAATTGATTGTCACTTAAAAGCAATGTTGCTGACTCAACTGGTAATACAAATTTATTATCCTCACTACTGCAGTTTATTCCATCATTACTCCCAACGCCACTCTTCATCATCTGATTACTACTTAAACTTACCAAATTATCTGAATCATTGCCAACAACTATTTTAACATCTGGCTTACTGACTTCCTCCACAAAATAATTATTTTTTTCAGCAACTACTACTTCACTATTAGCTTCCACATCAAAGAGGGTACAAAACATAGTGTCATCTAAGTTACATTCTGTACATTTTTCCAAATCAGAAACTGGTTCAAATAAATCCTTACTCCCACCCATTTCTTCAATGTCATCATCTACACCAAATAAAGAGCTAAATAACGTATCAGCTAGGTCAAAATTAGGACATTTTTCCAACTTGGGGATTGGTACATAAGGCTTTTCAACCACTTTCTCTTCAGAAGACAAATACTTTGACTTACAATTCTCCTCCTCATCTGGGTCTCCTATCCACACCACTGTATCACCTTCATCTTCAAGATATCTGAGAAACTCCTCGATTTCAGCACTTCTACAAACATCATTACCACCTATACAAGCACACATAGTCCCAACTATACCATTCTGGATCTTACAAGTTTCCGATAGCCCCACTGTAGTAAGCACTATAAATTCTGCACCCCTTTTTGTAATTAAGCTGTGACCATTTCGTGAATCTTCTACATGAAAATTATTACATTCGCACACTGATTCTAGTGATAAGGTACTATGGTGTCCCCTTCCCGCTTTATCTTATTATCAACTTTACATCATCAACATCATTAATTACATCTATCATAACCTTATCCTGAAATTCACTTGCTGCTACCTCCACCAAGCTACCTACCACTGTGGGACTATTTTCTACATTAAGTTTAGCAACTTTCTCAACACATCCTGGATTTATAACTTTGTCACAGTATGGAGATGTTACTACAGAAACGTTACTATCAGAAACTACTTCCTTTATGGTTAAATCAACAACTTGGTCCTCATCAGGAATGGGTTTAATCTCTTCGCCAATTTTATTATTATTAGAGACACCACTAAGCAAATTTTTAGAAACTTTTGACCCACTAGTATTTTTAACCATAGCATTTACTTCATGGGAGACAGTAACTGGACCCAAAATCTTACCCATTTCTTCTATACCCTCATCTACATCAAATAAAGTGCCAAAAATCGTGTAATCTAAGTCAAATTCAGAGAATTTTTCCAACTTCGGAATCTGTACCCAACTTCTTTCATTCTTCCTTGGTTCAGTGGAAAAATATCCTACCTCCCGACTCTCCTCCGCATATAAATCTTCTACTGACACTATAGTATCATCCTCATCTTCAAGATATTTAAGAAATTCGTTAATCTCAGCTTTTTTAAAAACCTTCTTCCCACCAATACAACCAGACATAGTCCCAATAATGCCATGTTGTGGCCCCCCAGTTTCTGCTAGCCAAACTGTCTTGTGAACTATGAATTCAGCATTTTTAGTAATCAAACAATGACCATCCCGCAAATCTTCAACATAAAATTCATTATTCTCATCTACTGAAATGATTGAGAAGCCACAATCGTCATGATTAGGAACAATTTCTATCTCTTGAATCACCCCATTCCTGCTATCAGAGTATACTGCTTCCTCAGTAACATTTATATTTGACTTACTGTTAATTTGAGAAAATTCTGTATTCAAATAACTACATACTCGTAATACCAAGGATTCTAACTTTGTTTGCAAATTTTGACTCTCAGTCATTTTAGCAAAATCAACACAAAAACAAAGTTAAGAAGAATTTTTTTTTTTAACCTGCCACAAAATAACATGCAAAAGCAAAATTTGAATTTTCAGTACTTACTTTTGTATCACTTAAACACTTTTCGTCACATTAAATTTCAGCTAGCAGCACTTTTCACCACTGAACAGCACTTTTTTCACTGGTTAACACTGAATCACACACAAAACACTTCACTGCTGGAAGACGACGATTTTATAGGCCGAAGAAAACCCGCTCGCTGACGGAAAATTACTTCTAATTCCCGACGCCGATGGAAAATCTCCGATGATTGCTGCGTTTAGTCACTGGTTTTACTCTGCTCCAAGTTATCGCCGAATAATTCAATCGTCGAAATACTCCAACTCGGGCAGCTTCTGTAACCTCTACTTCATGTAGTCTGCCGATAATTCGTCGTAATTTGCTGCCGATTCTTTTAGAAGATTAACATCTCCCAGATGTTAATAACTTCTAGTCACTGTCAACGGTCGCCATATTAAGGTTCTTCGGTGGTTTAATTACTGATTAATTAATTAAAATGTCCACCAAAAAAATTATGTTTAAGATGTTAGTTTATTTCTTTCAAATCAACAAGTCAGCGATATTCACAAGCATAGATATAATACAGAGATGCACAGTCGCAAAGAAACTCTGAACATGGAGGAAGGAATATATGGAGACGAGATAACGCGAAATCCGTGAAACCTCGTGAAAAAACTGTGCCTGCGCGGAGGACATCGTAGGAGTACCAAAACATTGGGCTGTTTGCACTGTGTCAGCTGCTGAGAATATTTCATTTTCTAATATTCTAAAGTTTTCTATAATGCCAAGTTGTGATGCATATGGTTGCACAAACAGATGAGATAGGAAAAAACCTGGAATAGCGTTTCATAAGTAAGTCACATTGTAATTATCGTTCTTGAAGTATCTGACAGGCAACCGCAACATTAGTGCCATTCGCTATAAATTTATTCATTGCTCTCAATATGATATATTATTCTCAAATTTTTGTTGGTGTAGTGTAGACAATTAGCAATGTTACTATTTTGCACCTGAAAAGCTAGCCTTATTGTAGACAAATGTTGGAAATTTAATTTAAACGGGTCATGTTTACATCGCGACACAGTGAATATGGTATTCTGCATGCATTACTCACGTTTAAGTTTACACTGAAATTGCACGATGAAATTAATCGTGATAATTTGTGCTGTGCGAACTACTAAACGTGATGAAATAAACTTTGTTGCGGAAATGTAGTTCGCGATGCATTTCTTGTGTTTAGATGTGTCTACATAGTTTGGTTTTGTAGCGGCAATATTAACGGAAATGTTGGCATGTTGAAATGCGGTGTATACCTGAAGAGAACAAACAATTTATTTATTATTAGCTGTTAGCTTCTGATTTTTGAATGCACTGATTTTTCTAGCAAAATTATATAGGCCACTACCAGTACAATATCTTCTAAGTAAGCCAGAAACTATGAGTTTTATGAAGTATTAATTTTTTAAAAAAGCTCTAAACATTGACTTATGCTTTTTTTTTTAAATTTCAGATATGACTTGTTTCTGTTTGTAAATATGTCTACAAGTATATTTCTAGATTTTGAAATCTTCCTTGTCAATTACTGAAATAGAATGTGAAAATATAACCTATTTGAACATCAACTAAAATTTAAGGACTGTAGAAATAAACAGTTTGTTATTCAAGTTAAAAAGAATTACCTGCTCATTAAGTTACGTCCGAATTCATCATCAAATATGGATATGGCGATAGTTTTTTTCTGGTCCAGGCCGCATTCAACCTAACCACGTCAATTTTAAGGTACAATATCTCGAGAACTAAGCGAGATATCAAAAAATTTTATTATTTACTTTCAGTTTCCTCATCGAGTTACAAAGAATTCGTCATCAAATTGCGGCGCCACGGTTATCGTTGAATCCCCTCATAACCTAACAACCTCACTTTTGAGACAGTATATCTCGCGAACTAAGCGAGATATCGAAAAATTTATTCTTTATTTTCGATTTGTATCGTCGTGTTACATAAGAATCTATCACCAAATTTGACTTTGGGACACGTTTCTTCTGAATTTCAACCAGAAACTCCACTCTTTTGAGACAGTATATCTCGAGAACTAAGCACGATATCAAAAAATTTTATTCTTCATTTTTGATGTGTCTCGTCGAGTTACATAATAATCCATCATCAAATTGCGGTGCCACGGTTGTCTTATGATTCCCTTGAGGTTTTTGTGTATTTCCGTGTTTCTCTGGTCAAGCAATATGGCGGCCTCCCCTCCCCACTTGTCTCCACCCGGTTTCACTCCAGTATGTGGCGAAGGTCCCTTGCGTCGTCTCCATAATATTCCTTCCTCCATGCTTCTGAATAGTCACAAAGATAATCTCTGAATGAAACTCTCTGTAACAATGAATGTTGTCAACTAACTAAACTAACTGCTCTCCTTACTACTCTGTCCAGGCGATCTGTTTATATAAGTCTCTATCGAAATACGAGAATTCTTCAAAGCCATCCGCCCGATATTTCTCGATACATTAACAATCACTGCAAACAATCACAACATATTAAAAAACAATCGGAATTAATACAAAAATTACTTAACAACATTACAAAATGATCAGAAATGGTAATTAGAGATACTTAAATACAAAATTATTTACAGAAATCCTTTCAAACTGTAGAAAATTGTCCTGCAGACATCGTACCTTACATTAATACATGTAATTACAAAACATTTAAGAATTTCTCTTGCACCATTCGGTTCTTGAACATATTAAATGGACTTTAAATAATTTTCTACATAAAACAAAGTCTATATTACACTGATTTACAAGAATTTACAAAATAAACATATCAAATCACTTTCAAGCAAACTTTTAGCTCACTACAAATACTTCATACAGTACAATGAATATTCAAAATTCAGGTTATGAGGGCTGTTACAGCTTCCTTTAAAAACGCCACGGCCGAATCCTATTCCTTGACCTCCATCCTTTCCCCCCTCTCATAACCTCGACGTCGACGCGGCGTAAAGCAAAAAATAAAAACTTATTTACCGAACAATCTTGAAGGTACATCATTTACCACGCGCTTTCTACTGACGTGGAATGGAAAAACTACCGCAACGGTGGCAGACTTTGTAGACAGTGAAGGAGATTATATTATTGCTGATGATTACTTTTTCTCTTCTGTATATATGAAGTGTTTAATAAAATTATGAAAACCTAATATAAAAAATGTTAAGCATTACAGACCGTAAATAGTTTTTATTTTTATGGCATTCGGCTGCTTTGTCATACCGCCCGCTCAAGGCTCTGTAGTGATGATGTTCTACCAAACTTGTCCATGGTTGTAATGATGACTGGACCTAGTGAGCTTTGGCTATTTATTCAAAAATGAATCAAATCCATTGCGGTATCGTCCATGATACATGTCGCTGTCCTTGTCAATAACCACAAATCCATGCTTGCTTGTATTCCAGCAGGAACTACACAGGTTTTTAAACTCGTACTTAGTTTCTCAGTCGTAACAGCCCTACCTAAGGACAGGACTGAACACGTGAAATCACTGCAGCAATAACGGAGCATAATGGGTGAGATACAATGTTGTGGATTCACATTCGGGAGGACGTGGTTTGAATCCCTGTCCCGACCTTCGAGATATCGGCTTTCCATGCTTTTTGTGAAATTACTGCATTCGGTGCTTAAGCCATCTAACGGGAATGTGAAAAGCCCTCAACCTGACCTTACACATCTTTCACAACTTGCGTCGTAATGTAGTTACGCCTTAACGCTTCCGTTGTTCGGTTTCAAGTTTAAACTGCAGGTTCTCTACACCCTGTTAAGTTCAAGTAGGCTAGGATAGAGGCGGAATGCGCAGGCAATAAAAAACCCTGGTCATAATGACCAAACGAGCCATTACTCCGTACTTCAGGTGAATGTTGGGTTGGGTCCTTCAAAAGACCATGCCTGAATTCCATCCCGATCCTTGCACAAGTCCTATCACACTTCGTGATCGGTAAAGATCTGGCCTAGCATTTGGGAGGGCGTCGGCTCGAATCCCAGTCCGGGCATCCAGATTTGAGTTTTCCATGGTTTCCCC
This sequence comes from Vandiemenella viatica, assembly GCA_031002005.1. Taxonomy (NCBI): domain Eukaryota; kingdom Metazoa; phylum Arthropoda; class Insecta; order Orthoptera; family Morabidae; genus Vandiemenella; species Vandiemenella viatica. The sequence continues at coordinate 67,679,428 of JARYHS010008075.1, read as the reverse complement.
AAATAACTCGAGGCGAATGACGGGATGATTTCTTCATTTGCCATGGCCGAATTCCCCACCGTTCCTCGTCCACTGTCCTTTCCCACCTCTAAAGGCTTCGATGTCGACGAGGTGTAGAACCATTAAAGAAAAAAACCACGACCACCAACTCCAGATGAATGTCGAGTTATTCATTCAAAATACCATGCCCGAATTCCTTCCCAGTCCTTGCCGCCAGTCCATACAATTATGGCCTTTACATTCTCGCAATCACCAAATTTTAGTGCCAATCGATTTACAGTAGACCTATCAACAGCATTGCCGGTATAAACAGCCTTGAAACGACGATGAATCGCAGTAGGAATTACTTTGTCAGCAGTTAAAAATTCGATAACAGCACGATGTTTAACTCACGTTGACACAACACTAGAACACTTCTCCATAATTCCGGACAACAAATCCTTACTTCTCAGTACTTTCAAATAAAATGTAATGTCGCTTGGTATGTATAGTCTGGCGTCAGAGTTTTTCAGTCGTAACAGCCTTACCTAAGGACAGGACTGAACTACGTTTACCCCCACCACCAAGGACTAGACCTGATTACTACCCAAATGGACTGCTAGTGCCAGTGTACAGAGATGGCCAGCCCGGTACTGTTGTTTTCGTCTGTGTATCAGCTCAACGCCGGTGACTCATTACGTTTGACGATAGGTTTATCGTCCAAACATGAATTTGAGCCAGTAGTAGTGCTAGAAAAAGTTGGATATCGCACCAAGGTTATACTAACGTATGAAGAATGGGTCGTGCTGACTCAAGTACTGGACGTTGTGTCAGATTTTCAGATTTGTTCAACACAGCGAGCGACCAGGCCGACATTCCTCTTGGTGAGCATACCGTCTCCTGCCGTACGGTTGCCGGGGTGGAAACAGTATACTTCGCTCCAAATGCCGATCTTGCCAGCGGTGTCTACTTCGGAGATTCGACTTGGAAGAACATCATCGACGCGCAGCCTGCAGTGTCCAGTGCCTTGGCCGTCAAGAAGAGGTGGGGATACCTAGTTGCAAGATACTACACAGAATTTGTGGACATTTTATCTAGTAAAGTGCTACGAGACTATCATATGGCAACAGTGCAAAAACTGGTTGATATGCATATTCGTGATGTTTATGTGACTCAATTGACCCCCAGTTCGTCACTGGACTATAATCTACTAAAATATGAACTTATTGCATATAAAAATTTACTTGTATTACCTGTTATTAACAATGTAGTAATTAAGAATTATAACCCAGGATACTACATTGATGTGAACACTGTGAATAAAATACACATAGTAAGTTATTCAATTTGTTTATTTTATCCACTTTCCATTAATAAAACCCTTTACCGAGTTATTTTTATGAGTTCTTGTAGTGGCATGACGCTTCATCACTTACATACTAGTCTGAAGAGCGAATTGTAATAGACGCCAACATTCGAAAAGACATAAATTTGGTGGATATAAGTACGTATGCGGCTGTTTCTATAAATATCATTAAAAACAGTGTGAAAATGTACAAACTCAGGAAATTTGGTCATATATAACAAAAATCGGTAAAAAAATGTAAATTGTGTCCATGAATGAAGTCAATGGTTGACATAGAAATCACACCTGCGTGTATCGCAATATCGTTCATATAATGGGTGTGGATTACAGAAATACGTGTTATATGGATAAAAAGTGTAATGGCAGTCACCGGATAAACTAAAACGTGGTAATTTTTTTTTCAGTAATAAATATTTTCTGATGAATAACGAAACTTGGTAGAGTTCTCCAGAGTCAACACACACGTCACGTAACCATCATGATAGACGTGTCAGTGGAAGTGCATCGGATGCTGCATTCATATGTGTATATGGAGTACTCTGTAAATTTCCTCCACAAAAGACGTAAATTGTATGAATTACATGTTTGCTCACGCTTTATTTTCATAACAATAACATGCAGAGTCTAAACACACATAACGTTACCATCATTATAGACACGTAGAGGAAGTGCACATGGTGATAACTATATATACTAGCCTAGTGTTTGTACCAAACGAGGTGAAACAACGTATATGCATGCAGAAACTGACTTAACGCAGTTACACGGAAGGCAGTCTGCGTTTAAAGACAATGGCTCTCGCTGTCTCTCACACATACACGCATAACGTTACCATCATTATAGACACGTCAGAGGAAGTGCACAGTCGGAAAAAGATCATGAAAAAAGGTAAAACATCACCACAATTATGTCACTTCACTATACGAAAGATGTGATCGGTTTACATGGTTAGAAGGTGTCCATCATGCCATACGATGTGTATTGAGTGCATCCACCAAAATATAAAAAAAAAAACGTGCTACATGATGCGGTGTTCCATCATAAATGAAACTCATTCTGTTCACGGCCCGATATGACATCGGGCAACATGAGTAGTACATCAGATATACCTGTCGAAAGTCACACTAAAGTACTGAAGTTGAACTAAACGGAGCATGCAGAAGATGAGAACATCACAAGTTTCATTAAACAACACGACCCACCACAAGGCCGTAACATAATGGGCTCAATACGAGATGAAACATAAATTATGTTAGATATCAGTTAGTATGTGCCACTTTCGATGAATTTCATTTAAAAAGTGCAAAAATAGATAAAAATTCGCGAATACTGGTCAAATATAGCATAAATATTGGTTAAAAAATTACGGCACTTTCTGGGACAGAACTTATGCTAAAGTCTGGTTAATACAGAATGTTAAAGTGTTTGTTATAGTTGGTTAGAGTAAATTCAGGTTAGGTTATTTCAACTCACCTTCTCATGGTGCCACTGATACATGGAAATTCCGCCTCTATCCTAGCCTACTTGAACTTAACAGGGTGTAGAGAACCTGCAGTTTAAACTTGAAACCGAACAACGGAAGCGTTAAGGCGTAACTACATTACGACGCAAGTTGTGAAAGATGTGAAGGTCAGGTTGAGGGCTTTTCACATTCCCGTTAGATGGCTTAAGCACCGAATGCAGTAATTTCACAAAAAGCATGGAAAGCCGATATCTCGAAGGTCGGGACAGGGATTCAAACCCACGTCCTCCCGAATGTGAATCCACAACATTGTATCTCACCCATTATGCTCGTTATTGCTGCAGTGATTTCACGTGTTCAGTCCTGTCCTTAGGTAGGGCTGTTACGACTGAGAAACTAAGTACGAGTTTAAAAACCTGTGTAGTTCCTGCTGGAATACAAGCAAGCATGGATTTGTGGTTATTGACAAGGACAGCGACATGTATCATGGACGATACCGCAATGGATTTGATTCATTTTTGAATAAATAGCCAAAGCTCGCTAGGTCCAGTCATCATTACAACCATGGACAAGTTTGGTAGAACATCATCGCTACAGAGCCTTGAGCGGGCGGTATGACAAAGCAGCCGAATGCCATAAAAATAAAAACTATTTACGGTCTGTAATGCTTAACATTTTTTATATTAGGTTTTCATAATTTTATTAAACACTTCATATATACAGAAGAGAAAAGTTAATCATCAGCAATAATATAATCTCCTTCACTGTCTAAAAAGTCTGCCACCGTTGCGGTAGTTTTTCCATTCCACGTCAGTAGAAAGCGCATGGTAAATGATGTACCTTCAAGATTGTTCGGTAAATAAGTTTTTTTTTTTTGCTTTACGCCGCGTCGACGTCGAGGTTATGAGAGGCGGGAAAGGATGGAGGTCAAGGAATAGGATTCGGCCGTGGCGTTTTTAAAGGAAGCATTACGCCATTTGCCTGGAGTGATTTGGGGAAACCATGGAAAACCCAAATGTGGATGCCTGGACGGAGATTCGAAACTACGTCCTCCCGAATGCGAGGCCAGAGCATTAACCGTTCAACCATAATGCTGGGTGGTAAAGAACGTAAAACGTAAAAATATGACAGCTCAAGATCTGGTGAATAAGGTTGGTGCTGAATGACTTGCCAACTTAACAGCTTGATATTGTTTTTTGTCAGGTTAGCAGTGCGGGGCGGCCGTTATCGTTCAGTAGCATGACTTCACGCAGTCTTATTAATTGTTTTTATCGGATTGGGCCTACAAGACATCTCAGTTCATGCCATTAAATGTCGGCAGTAATGATTACGCCTCGGGGAATACATTCGTAATGCCGTAAAGCCTCCTCTGGTTGCAAACATACCTAAAGTATACCCTGATTGTTTGAGGATCCAGTTTTCTGGTATTCAACAAACAAACAAAATTATAATAATAATAAGAAAATGACGGTATGCCTCGCCTGTCGCACCGCTACGACAGTGGCGACTCTGGCGGGGAAACCTGCTCGATTACATGATCACTCTCCGACGAACATTCTGTGCAAAAATGATAACATATAGAAACACTCTGTATAATTCAAGTAAACGTTAATACGCCGATGTGAGTATGCCTCTCATGTTAATTGAATAAACTGTCGGGTTATGACATTATTAGTGGTAAACTTTTCAAACCTCTAAAACTCTATGTGTAGAGCACAGCACTGTATGGTAGTGACTCGTGGACTTTATGAATACCTCAAAGAAGGAAAATAATATATACATAAAATAAACTCAAACCAGTGACACGCAAAGACAGGCATCAGTTAAAAAACGCGTGAGGCAAGGATGTAGTCTATTCCCTGGCCTTTTGAAGTCAATGTTTGGTTGAGTTTGATGAGAGGTCAATCCATGCTACGTAAAACACAGTCCATACCAGGATATTTTTTTTCGGCGGGGTGACAGTGACGTCTTACATTGGCTGACTGTTGCTTTGTGTTTGGGTTGTAACCATAGCGCAATGACTAGTCAGTCGCCGTTTCCCTGACTCTAATGACAACAATGTGTAACTTTCCCCAACTCTAATGACAACAATGTGTAACGCCATACTGGCACGCTATGACCGCGCATTTAACGCGATGTGTGTGTGTTGTGTGTAGACAACGTGGCCAAGCCGACGGCAAACCACGTAGCGGCGCCCGCCCCTCACCGCCGGAACATGTACCTGTTATTTGCCTCGGCATGTACCTGTTATTTGCTTCGGCATGTACCTGTTATTGGCCTCGGCACGCACTGGCAAATACCTCCGCGAATTCCTCGTTCGAAAAGGAGCAGCATGTCGACATCTGTCCGAAAGTCCAGTTGGTCTCTCTAGTGGTCTGGCAAAAGAACAATAGGAGCCCAGATGCTAGGGTTGGGGAAGCAGAGGTTAGTCAAGTGGCCCTCGAGTCAAGTGTTCCTCGAGTCAAGTGGCCCTTGAGTCAAGTGGCCCTCGAGTCAAGTGGCCCTCGAGTCAAGTGGCTCTCGAGTCAAGTGGCCCTCGAGTCAAGTGGCCCTCGAGTCATGTGGCTCTCGGTCCTCCCCTCTAGTCAAGTGGCCGAATTAGTGACGCTTGAATGCACCGGCTCTCGAGTCAAGTGGCTCTCGAGTCCTCCCCTCTAGTCAAGTGGCCTAATTAGTGATGCATGAATGCACCCCACCCCTCGGCCGAATTATTGACGCTTGAATGCACCGGCCTTTTCCTACTACTTTCGCCTAGCATTAATTGCACACCAAACTCCAACTTTCACATCGTGTCGTAGCTGTTCGTGGATAAGATGTGGATTTTCTTTACTCCAGTACCAACTGTTTTGACTGTTTACGCCTCCACTTAAATAAAAATACGCCTCATCGGTGAAAAATGTCAATTGCGGATCCAGCTCTCCATCGTGCACACTTCACATAAACCAGTTTGTAAACCTCATTCGTGTGGTGTAATCTGCTTGTTTTAATTCGTGCACAGCAGTTGTTCGATTAAGACGCATTTTCAGAATTTTGTAGCCCTAAATACACTTGCTTTGGAAACATCGACTTCTTCGTAGATTCGTCTGAGAGATTTTCTGGGAGAGTTTTGCAACCGAGATTCGATTTCTTCTACTTTTCTTTCAGTAAGAATGGAGCGCTTACGATTCTTAGGCTTGTCCATTAGGGAACCTGTAGCACGCAATTTGTTTACCAATCTTTGTATAGTTGACCTGTGCGGCACTTCGGCTCCTGGAAATTTTTCAATAAACTTACGCCTGCACCTCCTTACAGATTCGTATTTCACATAACAATCATAAAGGTAAACTCGTTGCTTCATACTTCAACTTGACTTCACAGTATCTTCACTTCACCAAATCTAACTGAGAACTAAGTTGCAACAGCGAATTTGCTGTGTTGCGAAGGGCCCGATATCGTCCGAGGGCCGGCCTACGCATTGTCGGAGCAGGGAGGTTACCCGTGCGGAAGTCGAACTTTGGCAAAACATAAGAAACAAAATTAATAATTATCTTCACAAAAACTGCAGAGAGTTAGCCAAAACATCCTTAGAAGATGCCAAACGTGTATTGAAGCTGATGGCCAACATTTCCAGCACGTGCTATAAGGTAAGAAATCGAAGCACGGAAGAGACGTTCCTGAGTACGGGCGCTGCCCCGTTGAGATGGCAGCAAGCGAGCCGGAGCTGCCGCGCGCGATTATTGCCGTGTACGCGGACGCGTCATAAATGAAACGCCCTGTAACACATATATCTGTAATCCACGCACATTATATGACTGGTATTGTGATACATGCACGTGCAATTGTTATATCGAGCAATAACCTCATTCATAGATGAAATTTAAATTTTTTCCAATTTTTGTTGTGTATGATCAGGTTTCATGATTTTATACATTTTCACACTGAAATTCATAGAAAGAGCCGCCTAATTATTATTAGGGTTATAGTAGTGTGTTTGGTTATTGTTGATTGTTGTTTAAGCTCTTAATTTCAAAATGAGTGTTGCTGGTAGTGTGGATGATGGAAATGCTGAACGTGTGGACGATGGTCATGTTAGCGTTTCTCAAGCTTTAAAATCATATATATTATTTCTATAAGGTATTTTTTTGTCACAAGCCTGTATCTTCCTTCGTACTTAACCGAAATCAATGAATGAGATGTCATTTTAAAGCTTATAGTCTCCACTTTGGACACATTATATTTTAAGAATTGAAGTTTTCGGAATTCGACCCTTAAAGGGCAAAAATGTCAATATTTCTAAAATGCTGTTTTTTGTGTTACGAGTCATTTATCTCCCTGGATACCTATATGAATTAGAACCTTAAAGGGCAAAAGTATCAATATCTTTGCAATGCATTTTTGTGTCACGAGCGATGTATCTCCCTTAATATCTAATCGATATAGATAAATGAGGTATCACATTAAAGAATAAGGTCTCCGCCGTGGTAACATTATATTTTAAGAAAGAAATGTTTCGTAATTCGACCCTTAAAGGGTAAAAATGTCGATTTTTCTAAAATGCGCTTTTTGTGTCTCGAGCCACTTATCTCCCTGGATCTAATCAAAATCAATAAATGAAGTAGGACTATAAGGAGTAATATCTCAAATTTGTGCATCATATTTTAAAGAATAAGTTTTTGGAATTCAACCCTTAAAGGGAAAAAGCATAAATTTTTCTATAACGCATTTGTGTGTCACGAGTGATTTATCTCCCTTAATATCAAACCGATATAGATAAATGAGGTATCATTTTAACGAATAAGGTCTCCACCGTGGTAACATTATATTTTAAGAAAGGAATGTATCGTAATTCGACCCTTAAAGGGCAAAAATGTCAATTTTTCTAAAACGCGTGTTTTGTGTCTCGAGCCATTTATCTGCCTGGATATCTAACCAAAATCGAGAAATGAGGTAGGATTATGAGGAGTAATGTCTCAGATTTGTGACATCATATTTTAAGAAAGAATGTTGCTTAAATTCAAGCCCTAAAGGGAAAAAGTATAAATTTTTCTATAACGCATTTTTGTGTCACGAGCGATTTATCTCCCTTAATATCAAACCGATATAGATAAATGAGGTATCATTTTAACGAATAAGGTCTCCACCGTGGTAACATTATATTTTAAGATCGGAATGTATCGTAATTCGACCCTTAAAGGGCAAAAATGTCAATTTTTCTAAAATGCGTGTTTTGTGTCACGAGCGATTTATCTCCCTTAATATCTAACCGATATAGATAAACGAGGTATTATATTAAAGAGTAAGGTCTCAGCCGTTGTAATATTATATTTTAAGATAGGAATTTTTCGTAATTCGTCCCTTAAAGGGCAAAAATATCAGTTTTTCTAAAATACGTTTTTTGTGTCTCGAGTCACTTATCTAGCTAGACATCTATCCAAAATCGATAAATTAAGTAAGATTATGTGGAATATTGTCTCAGCTTTGGTGTCATCATATTTTAGGAAAGAAGTTTTTGGAATTCAACCCTTAAAGGGAAAAGTTTAAATGGCTCTACAATGCATTTTTGTGTCACGAGCTATTTATCTCCCTTAATATCTAACTGATATAGGTAACTGAAATATCATATTAAAGACTACGGTCTCCGCCGTGGTAACATTATATTTTAAGAAATGATTTTTTCGTAATTCGAACCTTATAGGGCAAAAGTTTCAATTTTTCTAAAATGCATTTTTTGTATCTCCAGCGATTTATCTCCCATGACAATTAAACAAAATTGATAAACGATGTATCATTTAAAAGATTGAGGTCTTCGTAATGTCTTCGGTTGCGTTACTACATTTTAAGAATGAAATTTTAAAAAATTCTAACATTAGAGGGCAAAAGTATTAATTTTTACAACGCATTTTTCTGTCATCAGCTATTTATTTCCCTTGATACCTAACCGAAATCAATAAATGAGGTATCGATTTAAATATTAAATTATCCGCTATGGTCAAATCATATTTTAAGAAAAAACTTTCTCCAAATTCAACCCTTAAGGGGTAAAAATTTCATCATTTCTCAAACCTTTTTTTTCTTACCTCGCTTGATAACTAACCGAAATCGATAAATGAGCTATCATTTAAAAGATCAAGGTGGCTCCTTTGATCACACCACATTTTATAAATGAAATTTTTTGGAATTCGACCCTTAAAGGGCAAAAGTATCAATATTATTTACACAACGTGTTTTTTTTCATTTGTTACAAGCCATTTATCTTCTTCGATACCTAGCCGAAATCGATAAATGTCATATCGTTTTAAAAATTGAATGATACTGGAAATATTTAAATTCATTTCTAGATCGGTAATTATAATATACGGATCACATTGTAGTTGAGATGTTCACTCCTTGCAGAAAAACTGACAGTAAAATCACAATCTCCTGTTTTTAGGATCATGTTTCGTTTCTTGACTTCAGCTATTTATCTAATCTATTATCCGAAATTTAAAACATTAATATTAACGGAATATCTGCCTCAAATGTATCAAGTGTCGTTAATACATAATTTACTGTAAGCGCAGTCACTATGATTATTAACATATTTGACAATTACAAACTTTTTCTCTGGTACGACATGTGTTTTAATTTTTCGCTGAATGCCGTACAATATTAACGAAAAACGCTAATATGTGATATGAATGCGGAAATCAGTTTTTTCTCGAAGAAAGGTGCCTAAAAAAACATTAAAAGGTAACGGTACCTATTTCTTATGTGTAAATATTCCGTAATAATATCGCAAAAGAAACACGTGTAAAAATTTTGAGTGCTGTTCAAACCACAGCCGGTAGAATAAACTTATATTTATTAAATAACCATCATACCCCTAATTACGCCGCAATTTGATGATGCATGTTTATATAATTCGATGAGACGTTTCCAGACTTCGCTTAGTTCTGGAGATATAGTAGGTATCACATAGATTGTGTGGTTAGGTCGAAATGTGGCCTATATCAGAAGAAACAATTCCGTGGCACCACAATTTTACGATGTTTTCTTCAGGCAAGACATTTTGACATTTCGCTTAGTTCTAGCCAGATCGTGTATCAAAGGCTTTGTTAATTTGTTAAAATGAGGCCAGGAGCATTCTTATGCAAGAATACAAGAAACGTTATGTCAAAGACGATGTGATTAGGATGATGTGCGACCGGACAAGAAGTAAAAAATATTTCCCTCTGTGCCATGAATTTAGGGATATTTTGAATTAAGATATTTAGAAATCTAGGTTAGATATCGAAAGATTTTTTTCTTTACTTCGATATTATGTTTGGCGTGAATAACATCATTGGTGATGGTTGTTCTATACCTACTACTAATTCTGTGCCTCATTGTAAACTATCTGTCGCATCTGGTCTAGAATACGTTTCCTTTTTACTTTTATATACACATTTTCTAGAAAAGGGTGTATTCAAAAACGGTATGGCAAATTATAAAGCTATGGCACTTCCAATTACGCTCCTGGTCCAGGTAGCATATCAGCCTAACTACATATTATTTGACCCAATATATCTCGAGAACCAAGCGAGATATCAAAAACTGTTATTCTTTACTTTCGATTTGTTTCGTCGAGTTCTATAAGAATCCATCATCATATTGTGGCGCCAAGGTAATGATAGGGCTACCAATTTCAAAATTATACTCTGGTAAACTGTTAACAGTTTGTCTCTGGAACAATATGGTCGCTAAACGTTGTGGAGTGGGGTGGGACATTCTCCACCAGTGAAAAACTGTTACTGACCTGTTGAAATTTGGAGTAACTGTTTCCTTATAGTGTCCTCTTCACGTTTAGCACTCTCCTTTTCCGGAAAAGTCGCCACGAATTAAATTAAAAATGCCGAAATATGGGATGCTCCGCAACCGCGAAATGTTAGCAGCACTGTAAAAATGACACAAAAATTATCGGTACAGGGATCATATCAACCTAAATAGGGTCGTTTTGTCATAGTGATCTTGGTTAGGTTGAAATTCGGCCTGGACCTAGAGTAAAAAGTTTATGGGAAATTCGTTCTGTGGCAGCCCATGTCGCAAACCAGAGACAAACTGTGCATTTATGTAAGACTGGAGATTTTCTCGGCGTTGTAAATTACAGAATCCCGATGTAAAACACACCCCTTTAAATCTAATTTTCAACACTCGTTTAAAAGTAATGCTAGTCTATTATGTGCAAAATAGCAAGGTATGCTGATTTTCTACACCACACAAACAAAAATTTGAGAACAAAGTCATCCCATTGAGAGCTATGACTAAATATTTATAGACAGGCACCGAAGTTTGCAAAACCTACCACCCACTTCAACAACGATAATTAGAATTCAACTTACTTATGAAATGATATTCCAGGTTCTTTCCTCTCTTGCCTATTTGTGCAACCGTATGCAGCACAAGAAGGCACTATAAAACACTTATACACATTACAAAATGAAATAATCACAGCATCTAACACAATGTGAACATCGCATTTGTTTGGGATCGCAATATCGCCGCTGCCACCACTGCGCATGCGCGAGAGTTTAGAGCCTGCTTCACAGATTTAACGTCACTTCTCCTCCATATATTTCATTCCTCCGTGGTACTATATGGCTCACCATCTTGGAATCGATATAAGCAGTCAGAGATAATCGATTGCTTCAGTTGTAAACAAATGCACAGTTTGAATAAAATTTTCTCGGGTAACTAACCGAGTTAGTCCATCGTTTGACCACGACGTTTCGGTCACTTGACAATGGCGGCAGAGATTGTGACCGCCGAAACGTCGTGGTCAAACGATGGACTAACTCGGCTAGTTACCCGAGAAAATTTTATTCAAACTGTGCATTTGTTTACAACTGAAGCAATCGATTATCTCTGACTGCTTATATCGATTCCAAAATGGTGAGCCATATAGTACCACGGAGGAATGAAATATATGGAGGAGAAGTGACGTTAAATCTGTGAAGCAGGCTCTAAACTCTCGCGCATGCGCAGTGGTGGCAGCGGCGATATTGCGATCCCAAACAAATGCGATGTTCACATTGTGTTAGATGCTGTGATTATTTCATTTTGTAATGTGTATAAGTGTTTTATAGTGCCTTCTTGTGCTGCATACGGTTGCACAAATAGGCAAGAGAGGAAAGAACCTGGAATATCATTTCATAAGTAAGTTGAATTCTAATTATCGTTGTTGAAGTGGGTGGTAGGTTTTGCAAACTTCGGTGCCTGTCTATAAATATTTAGTCATAGCTCTCAATGGGATGACTTTGTTCTCAAATTTTTGTTTGTGTGGTGTAGAAAATCAGCATACCTTGCTATTTTGCACATAATAGACTAGCATTACTTTTAAACGAGTGTTGAAAATTAGATTTAAAGGGGTGTGTTTTACATCGGGATTCTGTGAATTTAGTATTGCGCTTTCTTTCGTCACGTTGCAGTTTATACTGACAGTGTATGATGAAATTAAATGTATTAAATTATGCTGTCGCGTGTGAGATAGCTGAGCGGAGACTTATAACTACGACAGATGGATTTTGGATTCGTCTCGGCCACCGCCAGAAATCTATACGATTTCTGTCTGCGATGTAGTGCCGAGTAATTAGGCTAAATACTTATTTGATGCTAGCAGTTAGTAAACAAGCTCTTTAAATATCTATACTTTCTTCTGTTAGTATTTTAGCAGACATCTGAATGAACACTTAGCATAATTTATCTAGAACTATTCTTATATCTTACTTCTATGATAGGTAGTATGAAAGGAAACACACAGCGTATAAAGCAATTGACTATTTATTAACAATACGTTGCCTATTACAAACACTTCAGATACAGATATTATTTCGTAAACACACTGATTGCAATATAGTTATGATGGCACGATTGGTACTATTTACGATATGATTGCATAATAACGGTGATAGGATTAGTATGGAATCGATCTCTAAATAAGTTGGAGGATAGAGTGACATGAGATAGTTCCTGATTCAATGCAATCATGAAGTATTAGCTCAGCATAGAATAAATATATACAGCAACAGATTACCTCAGTGTAGCGATGTTGTTGTGAGTCGAAGGTGGACGCGACTAGCCAACTCGTGTCATCGCCATGATGGCTAGCAGTCTGCGGTAATGGAGGGGGAAGCTAGCTCCCAATTGGCTAGTTAGGATTTTAGTACAAGCAAGTGTTCTTACTGGCTACTAGAGACGTCATTGAGGTTTTAAGGGTAGAGGGAAAAGCTTAACACGGCAAGTTGGTAGCTGACGGCAGCTTCCCATGTCCTTGACTACCGGTTCAGCTCCCACGCATAACCATGCAGTGGTAAGTTGCAGGTGTTGGTTACCACAAGAACTGCGGTTGATAATACTCGGAAGAACATCCGGTCCTTATGTTACAAACGATGAAACAAGCTCTGGGCTAGTCTTGACTGCTACGAATGAAATGAAATAAAGATTTTATGTTATCCCTGAATCCCCGAAAAGCAAGCATGCGACAGTGCTATGCAATCTAGGAATCTTGATGAAGCAAACGATGTTGTTATTGCAAGTACAGTTGGCGATTCAAATACGCGTGTGTGGGTATGTCTACATAGTTTGATTCTGTAGCGGCAATTTAATGGAGATTGTGGTTAGGTCTAAATGCAGTTTGTACCAGAATGGTTTTGTTGTTCCATAAGGGACAAAGAATTTATCTATTACTGTTAGTAATTTCATGAGAACCAAGTTAGTGACAAAACGTGTATCGCGATGGAAACTACTTCCACTTCCAGCTATTCCCAACTAAGCTTATGATGTATGGTAACAAAATAACTATTTTTATTCTAGTATAGGTCTCATTTCAACCTAACCGCAAGTGGTAGTAAAAACAACTGAAATATCCATTCTGCATGTCCACCATGTAATTCATTGTGGCTTTGGCAGAATTAATTTTTAGTCCAGGCCACATATCAACCCAATCCCAGCATATCCCGAAAACTAAGCAAGATATCGAAAAATTTTATTCTTTATTTTCGATTTATCTCGTCGTGTTACATAAGAATCGATAATTAAATTTGACTTTTGCGAAATTTTTCTTCTGTATTTCAACTCAAGACACCTCACTTTTGATACAGTATATCTCGAGAACTAGGTGAGATATCGAAAAATTTTATTCTTTATTTTTTATTTGTCTCGTCTTTTAAATAAGAATCCGTCATAAAATTTTAATTTGACCAATTGTTTCTTCTGAATTTCAACCAAAAACATTTCACGTTTGAGACAGAATATCTCGATAACTAAGCATGATATCAAAAAAAAATTATTCTTCATTTTTTATTTGTCTCATTGAGTTACATAATAATCCATCACCAGATTGCGGCGTTATGTTTATCCTAGAGTCCCCTTGAGGTTTATGTACATATACCCCGTGTCTGTATAGGTTCGGCCTATCCCCCCCCCCCCCCCACTCCTCCTCCGCCCGGCTTCACTACAATGCGTGGTGAAGGTCTCTTGCGTCGTCTCCATATATTTCCTTTCTACATGTATAGTACTGCATTTCGGATAAAAAAATTTGTATCTGTTAATTTTATGCGACGTTTTGCAACGGAGTGAAGCTAAAACGCTAAGAAAATATTACAACAAAGAATTAAACCAACATTTCAAGAGATTATCATTGATTTGGCAGCGCCGGCGGCAACTAATAGCAGCGCTGCAGTGTCATATTTAGGCATTTTTAATTTAATTCTTGGCAACGTTTCCAGAAAAGGAGAGTGTACAACGTGAAGAGGGCATTATAAGGAAACAGTTAATCCAAATTTCAAAAGGTCAGTACCAGTATTTCGCTGTTGGAGAATGTCCCACCCCACCCACGTTGTGCATTAATAAGCCAATATTTCTTCTTTACATATCATTATGGTTAAGAAAGTCAGTTTTTTTTCACGAAGAAAGATGTATGAAAAACAGCTACTATAAATATCAACAGGTAACAATACATTTACCCACAATGACTTGTGCGGAACTTTCCATATTTCTATGTACGTTACTCGATTAATATATATTTTGTGGCCATAAAGTGCAAATATTCGTCAGTACTATCGCCCAAGGAACGTGTGTACAAATTTTGGCTGCTGTTCAAACCACGGCCAGTAAAATAAACTGTTATTTCTACTAAATAAGTCTCATAACCCAGATTCTGCAATCTTTATCGCCATACGTGCTTTGGGTTAATGACGACAGCAACATGGAACCAGAGAAACTAAAATCAGTTAAGCATCTTAAAACGTTATGCCACACCGCGTAAATATTAATAAAACCAAATCATCATGCGTTATGATCTAACAAAGCGAGTCAATTGTCATTCTGCTCCAGGCTGCATTTCAACCTAACCACTAATTTGACTAATGATTACGTTCGTATATTCGTCCAAGCACGAATTTCAGCCTGTAGTAGTGCTCGAAAAAGTGGGGCAGCGCACCAAAGTTATAATAACATATGAAGAATGGTACTTGCTGACTCAAGCATTGGACGTTGTATCAGATTTGTTCGACACAGCCAGCACCCAGATCGACGTTCCTCTCGGCGAGAGCACCGTCTCCTGCCGTAAGGTTGCCGGGGTGAAAACTGTATATTTCACCCCAAATGCTGATCCTGCCAGTGGTGTCTACTTCGACTTGGAAGAACCTTATCGACGCGCAGCCTGCAGTGGCTAGGGCCTTGGCCATCAAGGAGAGGTGGGGGTATTTAGTTTCAAGGTACAACACAGAATTTGCGGACATTTTAGCTATTAAAGTGCTACGAGACTTTAATACGGCCACAGTGCAAAAACTTGTTGTTATGTACATTAAAGATGTTATGTGGCTCAAGTAACTTACAGTTAATCATTGGACAATACATTACTCAAACAAGAACTTATTGCATATAAAAATTAACTTGTATTGCACGATGTTAATAACATTTTAATTAGAATTACGATCCTGGTAATGTTTGTGGACCGTATATGATGCCTGTGGAAGAAAAGTGCAATAACTGATGTGTACATCAATATTAAAATTTTTGTTAATAAATACATGTATGAATAGGTGTAAATAAAAACGCATTGTATTTGATTTGATTTCTTTTTATGCACCCACCACTGGGCAATCAAATATACATTATCAACAGCACATATAGCATTACAAAATAAATCTCAAAGTTTCATCAAATTATTCTTCCTGAGTTCTCGTAGTATTTTTTATATTGTAGCAGTCATTCTTCCTGATAATCTTCTGGAACATGGAGCCTTCTCCAGTCCTTTAACACGTATAACTGCGTCATCTCCATTGGTGATTGCGTGTAGAATAGTACATAGTCTACTGAAGGTTACACCAGTAGCATTCCAAGGTATTCCATGGTAATTATGTGTCAACCATCTCGCTGTTGGCTCGTTACCTCCACGTCTTGATGAGTTTACAGAGAGGCAATATGTAGCGAAAAAATTGTCTGATTGTATAACACACACGGCAAATTCTTTGAAGATAAGCGCTCCTTCTCTATTCATGAATCCTTGAGCGTCCAGGAAGATGGTCGTCGTGATAATAAGTGGAGTTGGATGGTGCTACGCCGTTTTATGTGAGTTGACGCATAACACTTGTTAGCGGTACGAACTCCACAATACGATCGTGAAGGATTAGGCAGTATGCGGCGGTATAGGCTGGAAAATTGTCAGTGCTATCAAACTCCATACGAATATCCACAGGCATTTTGATGTGAACAGTCAATTACGGCGATAGGAGCAGTGGCGATAAAGTCTTCTCGGTCTAGTAGTGGTGAAAGATGGTCTCGTACATAGTAAGTCTATTGGAATCTTGCATACATGTCGTACAACACTGTGGTTCGGTTTTTCTTAAAGTCCAAATTCATGTTCTCGTACGGGTACACCACGTCATTTAGAAACACTTTGACAACGGAGAGATTACTGTGGTCAATGATGGCTGCACTTAATTCCGCATTCCGTTTCATGTTTGTTTGAAATCCCAGAACCACGAACCAAGGTTCGATACTTAGGTCAGCATTTAAAACAATAACTCTGAAAACACGACGAAGAACTCCAGCACTCGTCTCATGTGATTTTTGGGAAACGGAAAGAAAACCTGACTGTAAAACTGTGCTGCATATCCTCGCCAACTATAGATCCGAACGTTACTGCTCACCCACCAGGCTCGGTCATCATCTACAAGTTAGTGGACATTATCTTCGGTGTATTCCTCCTTAAACCCCTGCATTACGACCATAGGAATTTTGAAATCAGTGTAAAGTGAGAGAATTTTTACACGTTTTGCTGAAGAGTGAAGAACAAAGCACGGTAGTATTTAAGGGCCTATCTGCCCATGTCGAAACGCATTACCGTAGAGTTGTTAGCCACGACATAGACAGAGCGCGTGGAAAGTCGAAACTCTGTTACTTTTGAATGTGAATAACGAAAATACAAGAAAAAATTGCCTCAAATGGCTACGAATATATATATATATATATATAAAATCATCCCTTCCTACCGACAAAAACACCACTAAACGTGTTTTTCGTTGTAGCAACTACTATAGGCGATAAACGGCTATTTGTTTCTATAGTAGTACTACAACAGTTTCTAATGAACAGCCAGGTCGGGAATCGAACCCTCCACCTCCACATGACAGTCCCCATCGTTAAAAACCCTCCTACCAGACATGATAGCTAGATCGGCATATAAAAAATTACTCTGAAAGGAGTACTGCACTAGAACGATCCAAGCATTCACCTCGGGTGATGTTTGGGAAACAAAAGAAAATCTGACTGTAAAACCGTGCTGCATATCCTCGAGAACGATACATCCGAACATTACTGCTCACCCACCAGGCTCGGTATTCTATGATCCACTTAGCTTTCGACATCCGATGATAACATCGTCACTGTCTTTATCTTTATACAGCTAACGTTCAGACTGTTAATTGTGTAAAAGCTTTCGTAGTGATCTTAGGAGATACTACAGCACGAATATAAAACTTTGTTTCGTAAAATTTGTGGACTGGTTTGTGGAGGAGATTTAGTCCTTTTGAGATCTCGCTTTTTCTCCTATAAGAATTTTAACAATAATCTGTTCTTCAAGACTAACATACACTTCTAATTTACTGTTAAACAAATAGCGCTTCCTGTTAGTTGTTGCACCAAATTTTCGCATTTAGTTTAATTAATAATTCACTAAAATCTAAATACCTTAATTTTAATGCCCTTAGTTTTTTTATGTATATATAGTCTTAACCCCCCTGAGTCCGCTTCTGATAATCCACACTATCTTCTATTTTCTAACCAGCCACTCACTCTTAGCGCGCACAAGTAAAAGCGAAGTAGTTTAAGTTTATGGTTGAAACCTTACCTTAGACTTGTATTGGAGATCGGGTGGCTAGTTCCTTCCTTCCTTATCTTACTTAAGGGCACCTGCAGTTTAAAGTAGAAAAACGAGCCACAACATTTATGTCCGGTTACAGGCCTATGAGTATCCACCACCGATACGGAATTTCGAACCGGGAACCTTTCAGTCTCCAGTCAGACGCTTTAACCACTAAGTCGCTCTGGCGCTAAAAGATCTGTAATTACGTGAGACGCTATTATAGTAACAGAAAGTAAATGCCTTAGGAGTTAAGAACTATCGAGGAATGAAATGGAGACATTAAAATGAAATTTCCAATACGTAGCTAGTCATACAAATTGGTCAGAAATTTCACCTAGCTATATGATGACAGTTAGGAAAGTAGCAATATCCTTAAATATATATTGTACCATAGAACTACGAGAGATGAAAATGAATTTCAATAACTGATTGAAAATAAATGCAGTGTAGTCAAGGTTGGCGTTGTTATCATTATTTTCAATCCCATTCATCTTTAAATAACTTTACTATGATAGTGTTACTAACTACGAACATTCTCACAAACGCCAAGCATAAAGCACTGAGCCAAGGGAAAACTAAAGGACTCCAAAGCACGGACGCATTATAACGTTATTCATTAAATTATGGGGACATTAGATATTCTTGACTACTTCTAACGAAGTGTGCCTTTATAAAAGGAACCGCCAAGGCATTTCCATAGAGTGGTTTCGGAAAATCTGAATCGTCGAGAAATGAACCCGGGTCCTCCAGAAGACCTAACTAAGACTTCATTGCTCACCCTCCAGGTACAAATGGTTGTGGAATATGCGGACAAAGGCCAGAAAGAAGTGAGTTAAAAATAATTTAATATCGAGGAACACCAAATGTCTATTTAATTATAATAAGACTATTGTCTGCTACAATATTGAATATTTGGGGTGTCCACCTCTTCGAGAACTCAGGACAAATAATTCGATAAAACTTTGCAATGTGCCGCTGAAAATGTATTTTTAATTGCCCAATGGTGGGTGAAATAAAAAACAAATCAAATTAAATACAATGTGTTTTTATTTATAAAAACCTCCAAATTTATTATTATTAAACTTCAATTCATGAATGTCCTAGCCAAGCGTAAATACGTGATCGTCTTACCGTTTCCAGGTAGCGAGAACCGGTTTTTGTCCGCCCGCCCTCTCAACAAAACTGGTTTACCGCCTACTGTTCTCGGCGCGGGGTATCAGGTTACAACAGGTTTGTACCTGCATAGAGTATCAGGTTTCAAGGCCAACTGCAGGTATTTTGGTGTTTCACCTTGAGACAATTTACATAATCCTCCATCTGCAGCTTTCTAATGACGGAGCGCGCCAAACCTTTAGCCCGTCTAGAGGTTAAAGATTTGGGATGTCCAACTCTACGAGAACTCAATAAAAATAATTTGATAAAACTTTGTAATGTGCCGCTGAAAATGTATTTTAAATCGTCCGATGGTGGGTGAAATAAAAAACAAATCAAATTAAATACAATGTGTTTTTATTTATACAAACACCTAAATTTATTATCAAACTTCAATTCATGAATGTCCTAGCCAAGCGTAAATACGTGATCGTCTTACCCCCGCACGTTTCCAGATAGCGAGAACCGGTTTTTGTTCACCCACCCCGCTCTACAAAACTGGTTCCCGGGGCGGGGTATCAGGTTACAACAGGTTTGTACCTGCCCTTGGTTTCGAATTCAAGGTCAGAGGCATGATGTCAGGTTACACCGCGAGGTATCGGGTTACAGGATCTCAGGTTAGATAGGAACACCTGCATAGAGCATCAGGTTTCAAGGCCAACGGCAGGGTTTCAGGTTACACTGCAACACCTGCATAGAGTATCGGGTTACAAGGCCAACGGAAGGGTTTCAGGATACATTAGAACACCTGCATAGAGTATCAGGTTTCAAGGCCAACGAAAGGATATCAGGTTACACTGGAACACCTGCATAGAGTATCAGGTTTCAAGGTCAGTGGTATTGTATCAGGTTACAAAGAGGGGAAACCGAGGTTTCAAGGTCGGCGGAAGGGTATCAGGTTACATGGAGAGGGGAGGGGGGTTTCAAGGTCAGCGGAATGGTGTCAGGTTACAAGGAGGGGGAACTGAGGTTAGTGGAGAGGGGAGTGGGGTTTCAAGGTCGGTGGAAGGGTATCAGGTTACATGAAGAGGGGAGGGGTGTTTCAAAGTCAACGGTAGGGTATCAGGTTACATGGAGAGGGGAGGGGGGTTTCAAAGTCGGCGGAAGGGTATGAAGTTACATGGAGAGGGGAGGAGGGTTTCAAGGTCAACGGTAGGGTATAAGGTTACATGGAGAGGGGAGGGGGGTCGGCGGAAGGGTTTCAGGTTACAAGGAGGGGGAACTGAGGTTAGTGGAAAGGG
Organism: Vandiemenella viatica; assembly: GCA_031002005.1. NCBI lineage: Eukaryota > Metazoa > Arthropoda > Insecta > Orthoptera > Morabidae > Vandiemenella > Vandiemenella viatica. The sequence goes on along the minus strand of JARYHS010008075.1, from coordinate 67,658,867 downwards.
GAGGGGATTTCAAGGTAGGCGGAAGGGTATCAGGTTACAAGGAGGGGAGGGGGAGCGGGTATCAGTTACAAGGAGGGGAGGGGAGGAGGGCATCAGTTACAAGGAGTAGAGTTGGCATCCTTTGATGTTACACTTTTTTGGTCCAGGGTTCCAGCCGTAAACCCCCTTCTCCCCCTACTCTGTTGAGACGCTCAACTATTGATGCCTCAAGACGGCTATATGTTGAGCAATGATTAATGCCATAGTTAGTGATGAGTGTCTTAAACTTTGAATTGTAAAACTCATTCCCGTTGTCGGTCTGTAAATTTTTAGGAACACGATCTCCACTTAGTATTCTCTTCAAAGCGTCGGTAATCGTCCTTTGATTATTACACACCATCTTTGTAAATTCCTTCTTGTTGCCTTTATGGAGTTCTGCCACAACTTGATCCATGTTACACGATTTTGTCTCTCTCACGAAGCTCTTCAATCACGGATAAACTTTCGTTGGAGTGCGCCGTATGTCCTGCTGATGTAGTTGCTGTAAGTAACTGAAATCTTTCAACGAGCTAGTTAGGATCATCCCAATACACATATTCCTTCATGAGAATAAGACCAAAAACCGACTGATTGTCTAGTTTAGTGATTATGTTTTTATACTTACTGGACATATTTTCCAAAACTTTGTCAGATGGGTTAAATTTTAGTCTGTGGGCACTCGTGTTGTTTAATATTTCCAATTGTTTTGGTTAAAAAAAAAAAAACAAAAAAAAACCATTAATCCTTGTGTAAGTTAGTTCATATTCATTACCATCAGTTAGAATAACGTCTTCTTCATTAATCGCAGGGGAGTTTCCAATCATTAGTGAATCATTCTTCTTTCTGACACCATACACTGAATCACAATTTCTCTCACTTCGACTGAGTGACTTCAAGAACTCATTGATCAAGCCAGAAGATTGCTGCTGTTGCTGCAGATTTCGTTGAGGTAAGAAAACATTTTCCATAGTAACCGTCACAGGTCTTAACGATTCCTTGAAAATTTTTTCATAATCAATTTGGGCAGTTTTCAGTTCAAGTAACTTGCGCCAAATAGCATTCCTTGCTTTTATGATGCCACACTTAGTTGTTGCTGCTTCCATGTTTAAACACCGAATGAGGCTTACGACAGGTTACTGTATTATTTTATATCTCAAAGTGACTTGTGCTGTAAAAGCTTTGTAGAGCTTATATGCGGGGAAAGGTTAGTGGGGAGGGGAGGGGATTTCAAGGTCGGCGGAAGAGTATCAGGTTACATGGAGAGAGGAGGGGGGTTTCAACTTCAATGGTAGGGTATCAGGTTACATGGAGAGGGGAGGGAGGTTTCAAGGTCGGCGGAAGGGTATCAGGTTACAAGGAGGGGGAACTGAGGTTAGTGGAGAGGGGAGGGGGCTTTCAAGGTCGGTGGAAGGGTATCAGGTTACAAGGAGGGGGAACTGAGGTTAGTGGAGAGGGGAGGGGATTTCAAGGTCGGCGGAAGGGTATCAGGTTACATGGAGGGGGAACTGAGGTTAGTGGAGAGGGGAGGGGGGTTTCAAGGTCGGCGGAAGGGTGTCAGATTACAAGGAGGGTAGGAGGTATCAGTTACAAGGAGGGGAGGGGAGGAGGGTACCTCTTACAAGGAGGAGAGGTGGCATCCTTTGATGTTACACTTTTTTGGTCCAGGGTCCCAGCCGTCAACCCCCTTCTCCCCCTACTCAACAGGACAGTCAAGAATGCAATGTGGCATGAATTCAGTAGACGTGGTACATATAGGTGGATTGTACGTCTTCTGCAGTTAATGTCTCATTATAATAATAAGTGGCATTACCAGCAAGATAAAACCGCGCGATGTTAAAGACAACTCATTACTTTCAACAGTGTCTAGTCAAATTAAGATTACTACTCCTGCAAAATTCAAAGTTGGTGACCATGTCAGAATCAGCAGATTCAAAGAAAAGTTTGAGAAAGGCTACTTGCCTAAGCGGTCAACTGAAGATTTTACCATTATTAAAGTAAGTTATTATTTACTTAAAGATTATCAATTTAAAGATATTGCACGACCCTTTTACCAGCAAGAACTACAAGAAACAAAACTTACAAGAGCATTTTTGGTTGAACGAGTGATAAAGCGAAGGAAAAATATTATCTTGGTGAAGTGGTTGGGTTTTGATAAATCACATAACACATAAAAAAGATTTATATATATACATTTTTCTTGATAAATAAACTTATATTTCTAACAATTGTGTGTTTTTTCTTCAAGTACCTTAATACAACGCAAATGAGCATGCAGTTCAGCAAACTTACAATCTATGTACAGTAATAATTTCTTCTGTACAAATTTTTTTCGTCAATTACGTTAGTACAAAGCAAATGAGTATGCAGCTCAGCAAAGCCACAACCTATGTACAGCATGATTTCTTCTGTACGCTTGGTCTATTTTAGAAAAATTTTGTCATACAAAGCAATGTCTATGAATTCAGCACAGCAGCAGCACCCCCAGCAGCCAATTTTATTTTACAATGTTCATTAATTTATACAATGAAAATGAGCACATCGCTCAGGAAAATATACATGCAATGTGCAATAAAGATTTTTCTGTACTGCTATTTTATATCTTTTTTTTCGGGCAATGGACTCCAGTCAATAGAGCACTGCATCTTAAAAGGAATCCAAGTTTTTTCTACATATATACAAAATATATTTACAGCAACTTACTATATACACATTTTCAGCGTCCTAAGTAGTCCACTATACATATTTACAAACTCGATACACGGATAAACGGTATATTTCATCTTCACCCACACAATATACTGTATACACCATCATACATACATTGAACTAGATACAGATTTGTGCCTTCACGGGAGGGTCTCTCACAGCCGTCGCGGAAAGTATATAGCTATCTATCATCCATTCTAGACAGACCCGGTTTGAAGATTAGAACGGTGTCTACAACGTGAAGATTCGATGATATTCTGTGTTTAAGATTGTAATTGGGGGTTTCCCCATGGAGGTAATTGATGTAATATACAATTGTTAATTTCTTGGTGACCGAGCCGGGTAAACCCTTAGCCCGTTTACAGGTACATTTTTGGCCATAACTCCGCAATCAGGGTGCCATTCGCCTCATCCTTCGTAACACCGGCAACCTTTTCGTTATGGGGTTCTATATCCAGACGTGTCGAAAACGTCACTTCATATGTATCACAGTCCCTCACTAAGTAAATCAAGCTATTTATGTCCATATAAAGTAATTTAGGGCATCTAAACTGTGGAATGGCGAAATTGATACATCCTCAGTTTAGAAAGGTCAAGAATGCACATCCCGACATATACAGGCTTATTGAAAAGAATCCTAACTTTACCCACCTCCACAGGCACAAAGTCGTCATTGAAAACAGTTGCCCATTTGAAGTGTGGTGAAGCTATATGTTTGCGATAACCGCGGTGGCCCGCAAAACTAGTACACAATTTCGCGTCGTGGTGTTTTCTAATGTTCTCCATAGTTTTGTCGAATATAGAGTTCAAAATCTTGAGCATGGCAGCATCAACAGAAACGGTATTTCTTCAATTGTAAAATGAATCACAGCCAACCTGTTGCAATATTCATTGAATTTATTGTTTACCGTTTTCGACTCGCCTTAAGGGAGTCTTCTTCAGAACTTGTTAAAAAGTATTACATAAATCTAAATAAGTTCTGAAGAAGACTCCCTTAAGGTGAGTCGAAACCGGTAAACAATAAATTCAATGAATATTGCAACAGGTTGGCTGTGATTCATTTTACAATTGAATATAGAGTTGTTCATTAGATGGTAAAAATCTCTCTCAAAATCTGTTTTGGCGGAATGGCGAGAACACGTGTTGAGAGATATGTAGTCTTTCAACCATGGAGACTGGTTGAAAAATATCACGTGATTAATTTTAGTCACCTGCACCCCCAAGCCTACACATTGCTGGAGGACACAGTAATGGAGAACATACCGTACCTTATCCTCCAGTGTGGTCAGTAGCTTGGGGAGAGAATTTGTGGTCTGGACATGACGGCAGGTCTGCTAGAACGTCGTGTTTATCCTGAAGAACCATAAGGTCTACCTCTAACACGAATCCCCAATGCGAGTCAGCTGCAACGCTCATAAAATTTATACTTGCAATCTGCTCAGCCGATAGCCATTGAAACCCACGAGAGGGTAGATACTCCGACATAACTCAGCCATACAGACTGTCGAAGTATTCTTCACGGTTGTACTCCGGCATGTACCGGTTATTTGCCTTGGCATACCTGTGCACGCACTGGCAAATACCTCCGCCAGTTCCTCGTTCGAAAAGGAGCAGCATGTCGACATGTCAGAAGGTCCAGTTCGACACGCGGGCTCCTTAACAAAGCGTGCCACGAAAGGCCTGAGGAAGTGAAATAGTGGGCTGGTCCAGGGTGTATTTCCCCAAACATAAACTCCTAAATTTCTCAAACAGATCTGCAAGTAGCCGCACATCTGTGCCCATGTACAGATTTGCATATTCTTCTAAATCTTTGATCTGGAAATTTCGCCACACTTGTATCGCGTGTTCGCAATCTTCTTTAGAAATTTCTGACTCCTACAACGAACTATAAAATTTTTACTTTAGAGGAAGCGTGGCCTCGGTGAGCTTCTCCATGTACTCGTAGGGGAAGACACCCTTTCGTTTAACTAATTGGAACTTTTCGGGGTCGTTGAAATTAGCAATGGTAATGCGCATGTCGCCGTCATCAAAGGTCCCAACCAGTTTATCTAATGGGGCCTGCATGAAACGGTACGAGTCCAGAAATCTTCAACCTTTGTAGTAAAATAAATATATTGTTCTGTGTTTACGGGAAACACATCCATTCCATCACCGTAGAGGTCAGCTAAAGCTATAACTACAAAGTCAGCGTCATACCCAGAAATATTGTGAAAGAAAATTTATATGTACCTTTGATTTTTAAATTTCAAATTGCAGTTATTATGTGCAGCCCCCGTAAATTTACCTGTGATACGACAATGATCGCGGACCTTGACAGTCCCCGGTTCAATGTCTTTCTCACAGATATGGCACACTGTAGCGTCAGCAAACTTTGCTTCTTGCTCATCTGTCATTACAAGAGAAATACAGCTCTTGTAAATATTGTCGACTTTCCTGACAAGATTGACGAGTTCGCCAACAAGCAATTTCTCGGGATTTACGCCCGAGAAAGAGTCGAAATGCGACAGACTAGGTAGGTCTGCACAAACGACCTGGTATGCGGCAGCGAAAGGGACATGTTTCTGGACTCTAGCAGTGTAAGAGGCGTTGGCTGGAGGACTGCACGAATCATAAGGTTGTAATAAACTTTCAAAATGCACGTAAACGACGCCGGGTACACGCTGCTGGTCCACAAAAGCCTTAAACTTTTATATTTTATCGGCGTCGCTGGGTAAATCTACTCTTCCTGGATTAATCCCTGCTCAGTCGATTTCATGGCGTTGCATGACATCTTTGCTACTGAAATGTTGCAGACATCAGTCACAAATATATATAGCTCCCTTATGCTCGGTTAATAAAGATTTGACTAGTCCCGACAAGTTTTGAATCCAAAAATAATGGAATTTTCCAGTACCGTAGGTAATCAATATGTTTATGTGGTAGCCACGTTTGTCTGTAGTGTAATGGAGGACCCGGGAAACTACATGCTACCCATTATTTACACCCAGACCGAAAACATTTACTGAATAGTCTAGATTTTGCCTCTCGAATTTGTAAATGTCTGACAGTTTCACCAGAAACCAATACCTGAAAAAGCGAGGGTGTATTCTGGCCATATATTCTGATTTAACATAACTCTTTCAGGGTTCCGCGCCTTTAAGTGAAAAGCAAGAATGGTCCATAGAAAGCATAAGTCGTCCTTTCTGTTTTCAAGATTGACAACGGCTTTTGAAGGAAGCATCCCGGCATTTTCCTGAAGTGATTTGGGAAACCGTAGAAAACCCAAATCTGGATGCCCGGACGGGGATTCGAACCGCCGTCCTCCCGAATGCGAGGCCAGAACACTAACCGTTACACCACTACGCTCGGTTTGGACATCCCGTGACTAACGATTCCCAGCGTCGTGGGTGGTGGGGCAGGATCATTCCCTTTTGCGACCGACCCTTGTATACCGGAACCTGAAACAGAAAAAAGGAAAAATTTTAGTAACATGGAAATAATAAATAAATATACTAACAAAAAACTTTGAATCATTCAAAGAAGTACTAATGACTTACTATTAGCTCTATGGTTCCGGTCTGTTGGCGGATCTCCTGCTGGTTGCGGTGATGGATTGGATCCTGCAGCCAGTGAAGCATGACTTGTGGTAGATTGTTGTACCAGAGGTGTTATTGGTATTATTCATCTCCGTGGTGATGACGTCGGTGGCAGACTAGAGGATGGCAGGCTTTGACATGATGCTGTAACATCTAAAGTACACTGGGACGAACCTGAAACAGAATAAGAAAATTATTTAGTAACACGAAAGAAAAGGATTTTATAATATGAAAAAAAATCATCCAAATATTAGCACTTACCACTAGGAGTGGTTCGTTGTCGTTTCGAGTTAGACAGTATTGGAGCCCCATTCCGTTTACTTGGCTGCTTGCTAGAACTTGCCTCCATATCTAAAACATAAAAACAGTGTATATTTTAGTATAAATATAAACAAGGATAAAATATACAAGTTAATAACAGATAACTACACAACTTCAATGACACACATATCTTCAAAGAAAAGTATTTCCAATTCACCAAATTCTGCAGACAGAAAGAAAATGAAATAGAATAAAATATAGCCTTATAAAAAATAATTACAAGTTACAAAAGAAAAATGGTTACCAACAATCAGTTCGTTGGTTAGAATTTTCAAAATTTCGTCAATTCTCACTTAAGAAGAAATCCAATGATATAGCGAGAAAACTAACAACAGTTGACAGTATAATGAACAATCACTAACAAATTCTTACCATAATCATCAAATTGGCTTAACTCCGATAATGACTGCATTTCTGTTAAAGAAACATAGTATATAGTATACAATTAAGATCGAACTACACAGTCCAGTCACATTAATGTGACCACCACCTACTTTCGACGTCAGCGTGAAATAACCAATCACAGTAGGCAGGTGGCAGCACATTACAGTGGAGTGTATATAAAGGATGTCCTAGGGCATCGGAAAACATTTCAATCGTCGGCGTAATGCAGAAACATAGTGATTTATCCGACGTCCAAAAGGGCATGATTATTGGCTTTCCGGCCAAGGGTGGAAGCATTTCTGAAACTGCTAATTTTGTGAACTGTTCACGTACCGCCGTGGTGAAAGTATACCGTGCATGGCAAAATGGCACTATTCAAAATCAGCGGCGTGGAACATGTGGTGCACCACGGACTATAGATGACAGAGGCGAACGAAGGCTACGGAGATGCGTTCGGGCAAATAGACGTGCACCTGTTGAGCAACTGACCGCCCAGATGAACCAAGGGGCTACCAAGAGTGTATCCTCAACAACAGTTCAGCGAACGTTGCTGCGTATGGGCCTCCGCAGCAGACGCCTGGTTAACGCACCTATGCTGACTGCTGTTCATCGGCGACTAAGGCTGGAATTTGCACGCCTGTACCGCAACTGGACGTCCACAGAGTGGCGACAGGTGGCTTCTTCCGATGAATCACGTTTTATGCTCCAGCAGACAGATGGACGTTGCCGCATACGGCGTGAAACGTCTGAAAGCAAACACCCTGCAACAATTGCCGGAAGGATCCAGGGTGAAGGAGGGAGCATTATGGTTTGGGGAATGTTTTCCTGGCATTCACTGGGTGAAATCATCATTGTGGAAGGCACGATGGATCAGCATCCATCCATGTCCACCCCTACATGCGAATAATTTTTCCTCAGAATGATGGCATCTACCAGCAGGACAATGCGAGGTGTCATACAGCTCGCAATGTATGTGCGTGGTTCGAAGAGCTCCGGGATGAGTTTACCTTACTCCCCTGGCCAGCAAATTCACCGGATTTAAACCCAATCGAGAATCTGTGGAATCACCTCGATCAGGTTGTTCGCGCCATGGATCCTCAACCGCGTAATCTAGCGCAGCTGGCCACGGCACTGGAGTTGGCATGGCTCAACATCCCAGTGAACACCTTCAGAAACCTAATTGACTCTCTTCCTGCACGCCTCGCAGCGGTCCGCTCTGCCAAAAGTGGTTATTCTGGTTTTTGAGAGGTGGTCACAGTAATGTGACTGGACTGTGTATGATAATATATAGTATGCTATTAAAGAAAATGTGAATAATTTGCACAAGTGTAATTGACCATACCTTCGTAGTTGAAGATATCTTCAGACGTGGTTTTCGGATTTCAGGAGAGAGACATGACCTTACTCTTCGAACTTTGGCGCAAAAGTGATTTCAGGTTGGTTCAGGCAGGCTTTTTATACCTGTCGACAGGCAGGTTCTGGCTTAGCCGTGCAAATTCAAACCGGCCATACGTGCACCAGCTGCCACACATTCGGTTTAACCCATACATGCAACAGCTGCATCACATTCGGTATAGAATAGTCTTAGGGTGAGTGGCTAACTATAGTATTTCACACAATGGCTGGTTCAACATAAAGGACCAAACCTCTGTGGGTAACTGTATGAAGAAGCGTCGAAATTCCATCATTTATTTCTATAGACACTTACCGATAACGTGCGGGCATAGCGTTGCAAGTTCAAACCGGCCATACAATCACCAGCAACCTCACACATTCGGTTGAACCCATACATGCATTGGGTTGTTTAGTTCTGCTTGCTCGAGTGGTGGGGAGGTGAGCCTGTTCAGACCTGTCGATGAAAAGGAGGCGTGCTGGGTAGTGCATTGACAGCTGAACCGTATCATACCATTGTGTCTGAACATCTGCTTGCCCCCCCCCCCCCACAAAAGGCTGGTCGATGTATGCGTGAGTGAATGCAGCTGAGCGTTGCTTCAAACCTGGTTACTCAAGTGGGGTGGGGAAGGCAGTTGAAGGTTAGCTTAGTGGGAGCAGGTGTTCGCTCAAGTGGCCTAACAATAGAAAAATAGGAGATGTGAAAATGATTGACAGTTCCCATTGTGTCTGATGAACCCCAAATCCCCGCTACTACGGAGTAACCAAACTGTTGGACAAATAAAAAAAAACTAAAAACCTGTCACAAATGCAAGGCGAAATAGTAAAATCTCTATAGGTTGACAGTGTAATGGATACTGCACAAGTTACCAAATATCCCACAGAGTTCCTTAGTGTTTGTCGATATCGTGTCTTTTTACAAATTAAGATTGAAAGTTGAAGTTCCCATACCACTGATTCGCAACCTCGTAGCACCGCGACTGTGCAACGGCACACGGCTACAAATACAATTGGGGCGCAACATAACAAAAGCTGTGATTATGACTGGAACGGCAAAAGGTGACGATGTGTTGATACCTCGAATCCTAATAATTGCGGTATTGACATAAGATATCCGTAAAAAGTGAAATAATTTAAAATACTAACAAAAGTTTTCTGGGAGAAGTGTGGTAGGGAGTCTCCCACAATTAAACGCTCCCTTAGTTTGTTACTGTTATTAAACGTGTTGCAAATTGGTTTTATTCATGAAACAGGTTCAGTGATAGAATGGTTTGGTGATGGCCTCCCCGTCATATTATACCAACTCCGTGATTTTTACGATACTTTATATTTCCAATTCCAATAATGAAATTCTAAGTCCACAAGTGCGAAGTGGCGAGTAACAGCTAGTATAGCTATAAGTGAAGACAGATGAAATACTCTGTCTACTCTCGTACCTAAGTGAGCTCTTTGTAATGAGAATAATTTGATTTTGAGTATAACTTACTATATATATTTATTTAGAAATTTATTTACGCGTGCCATTCCAAAATAGGAAAAGTTAGAAGGAAAGAGTTTTGCCTCACTAAGAAAACGAATGAAGTTAATTAGAACAATTATATTTTATTGTAGCAATGATAAATAAAAGCGTTAATTTAATTTTGAATAAATTCACATAAATCATTTGCAGTCATTACTAAATATCAGAGTTATGTTCCAGAAGGGTGGTCATAAAAACAAACACTGTTCCATGGGGGCGTCCATTAATGACATGAGATGAAATGGGGGGGGGGGGGCGGCGAATTCGCACAAAACCTTGCGAAGGTGGAGGAGCGGTCAACGGAAATCTCTTGTGAGGTTTTGAAATTCTTGTAGGATGTTGGGAAAAAAAAAGCCTACAAATGACGCGAAAGACCAAAAACCGGCCTTGAAAGCATGAGACCTAAAAGAAGGTCTCCAAAAGTTACGAGGTCCATCAATAGGGAGGAGGGGGCTCTCCGTCAAAATCTCACCTTATTTTAGAGGGGGGGGGGGGGGTCCGGAATTGTGGAAAAAAATCTCAAGTAATTAATGGACGCTCGCCCGAAGAACAGTTTTAATTGCTGAGCCACAACGTTTCAATTTTCATTGCTCACAGAGTCGCATTAGGTCCAATCACTTTGGAAGAGAAGGTTACTTATTTGCAGAAAAGTACGTTACCATAGATTGCTGCGCAGCTGTAAGCACTATGCACTACCATCACTGATGCAAGCTGAATCTTTGTATTCATAGCACCACATAGAAAAACCTGAGGACAACAAAAGCCCTCACCGTGCCACGTCCTGCACCGATATGTCTCCCTCGCCTTCGTCGTCTCGGCGACCACATCTACTTTCGTCAACTGGAACAGAAAAGCACTGAGCAAGTCAGAGCGCGCGAAAATATTATCGTCCTGGTTGGCTTTTCGTTCAGTCTATCTGGCGTCCTGTATGTAACACCCTATTCGCTCTTGCCAAAAACAGTCTCCCTGCGTCATCTTAAGGAGGCAGTCTCCTCTTAAGGGTGACAGGTACCCCCTTCCCCAATACTGCCAACACCGTAGGCATAACACCTTCTTCAAGGCCACACCATTGTCTGTCTCCGGCCTGCCGACAGGTCGATGACAAGCCGAAGTAGTCCCTCCATTACCGAATTCGATCACTATAGGCATTTTCACTTCATGCAAAACTTTGCTTATTTAATCGTCCCTTCTAATGCAACATGTGATGATGTTTGCGGTCACCACACACGGGAGAGAGATATTTAAGGGAAAGATTGAATATGTGGAAGGAGGACACCAATATAGAGAGAAGATCAAACCATTAAAAATTACAGGTGAGTGTGCTTATTCTAAAACAAAATATAAAAAAAAAATCGAAGAACCTGTAATAGGACGAATTAGAGGCTGATGAATTTGATAAAATCTGGAAATAGGAGATACATCAAACAACTAATAAAGGATGCAAGAATGTAGGTTTTATTGGCCTTGTATATAGATGAAATTCTCTCCGTTAAGTTGCCAAGTAAGTCACTTAATAATGGCCGCAGAGTCTACGACCACCGAAACGTGTTTTGTCAATGGATTCACTCCGGTAGTTATCGGAGGAAATTTTAACTAACTAATCAAGGAATTAACAACATCACAGAGAAAATCGAACCATGTGTCCGTGGACAACAGTATGGCACTGAATGATACAGGTAGAAATTCCCAAGGCCACATTAAGTAACTGAGGAGAGGAACGTGTATTCAGACAATTATGGTTAAGGATAAGTCGTAGATAAAAATATTGATTTTTATAAGAGCGTCAGAAAATTAAGGTCAAGAGAAGGTGCCTAAGCCAGTTGTAGTGGAAAAGTTATCAAATACAGTATTACTGGTCGCTAGGAGAGGGGGAGGAGGTAATTTGATGGAATTAGTTACATCTAGTAATGAGGAAGTATCAGTGCTAGTTGAATCTCATTTTCTGGACTACGTGCAAGATTTTTTTCCAGATGAGATGGAAGGCAATGTAGACAGTGCCAATGCTTCTGTCCAAGTCCTTGTATAAATGGAGCGATAGAATTGACTGGAGGAATTAAGAGACTAGAGTTATGGACTCATGCGAAGACAGGAGGTTCTAAAGAAAGTAGTCGATGTTTATAAGCCATATGTTCGTGATAAGACTGGATTGACGCTGGAGGAGCAATCAGATGTAGCATCTGAGTATCTCAAAGGGAAGAAAAATTCATGATAACAAATTAGTAAGACCTAGCTAGATAAAAAGATAGATATGTTCACTTTGATCCCATGTGAGAATAGTCCCTGGTATGTAGAACGGTACATACGCTTATTAACAATATCAGTAATATTTCACCGAGCGTGGTGGGTGAACGGTTAACGTTCTAGCCTCGCATTCGGGAGGACGGCGGTTCGAATCCCCGTCCAGCTATCCAGATTTGGGTTTTCCATGCTTTCCCCAAATCACTCCAGGCGAATGCCGGGATTCTTCCTTGAAAAGGCCATGGCCTAATTCCTTCCCTTCCTTCTCCCCACTCCCATCCCACCTCTAAAGACTTCGACGTCGACGAGGCGTAAAGCCATGAGTAAAAAAATGTAATACGAGTATTACCAACAACTGATAACTGGTTAGTTACTTAAAAACCATTAGTATGATACATTTCTACTGCAATCCACATATATGTTTCATCCCATCTTAGTTACAATATATTAATACAATTTCCAGATTATTTAATTGCTGTATTTGTAAATGATTTCATCACAAAGGAAAACCATTCTTGTTTTCAGTTGAAGGTAAATGGGAAAGGATTCATTAGTAGTTTAGGGAGTCAGAGGCCGAAATAATTTAAAGAAGACTTTGTATATATCACGAATAGATGAGTAAGGAAGAAGTTTTGTCCCAATGAATGAAATAATAATAGTAAAAAAATTCTTGGGCTTAAGTTAGATTTGAATACTAACAAGTTTATTTTAAAAATGTGAAGTTCAAGTTGAACCATATAATTATATTCAGAAGCATAAACCTATATTCTTCTACTCTTTAAGTCGTTTGGTTTTTTATTCCATGTTCACAACCTGTGTTGTCAAAAAAACATGACTGTCACCGTTCCATCTGTATTCAAAAATTAAAATTATGCGATAGGAACTGTTATTAGTATATTGAAATTATAAGGGAACAAGAGCAATTACCGATATGAAAATGTATTAATAATCTGCAAAAAAAAATTTCAAGTACCGGCATTTAAGAAACATTTTTAAAAATATTAATATAAGTGAAAGACGATCCAATCCAAACTCTGAACGTAAATGAGAGGCATGAATATCAGGTAGTCTAATCAAAAGTGTATAAAATGTTAACACATACATACGAGGGTGTTTCAAATGAAACCTTAAAAGTTAAATAAAATTTCGACAAGTATCGTGATGGAGTTGGTAGGTGGCAGCAGTGTTCCTTGAAGTTCACAAAGTGACCGACAGGCGGCACAGTGATGTTACAACGCTAGAGAAGGTGATGAAATACATAACAAGATGGCCGCCCCGCTGTCAACATGCACCGCGATTGAGCAGCGTTCAGTGATACGTTTCTTGAGTAGTGAAGGGGTCAAACCAATTGAAATTCATCGCAGAATAATAGCACAGTATGGTGATTCGTGTTTGTCGTTGCAGCAAGTGTACGAGTGGTGTAGGAAGTTTAAAAGCGGTGTAACGTCTGTGGAGGATGCCCCAAGACCAGGGCAGGCGAACCGCGTAGTGACGGACGAAAACATTGCGTTAGTGGAGGAGCTTGTAAAGGATAATAGACGCATAACTCTGAACGAAATAGCCACAATTTTGAAGATAAGTATTGGTTCAGCGCATAATATTGTTCACAACGTACTGCACTTCAATAAGGTGTCTGCAAGATGGGTGCCACGTCAGTTGACTGCCGAATTGAAAGCCCGTCGCATTGATGCCTGTGAAGAACTTTTGCGTCGTTTCCACGCCGAAGGTGATGCCTTTCTGAGCAAAATTGTCACAGGTGATGAGACTTGGGTTCACTACCACCAACCAGAAACGAAAAGGTCAAGCAAGGAATGGCGCCACACCTCATCGCCGAAACCAAAAAAATTCCGCACTCAACCGTCTGCAGGAAAAGTCATGCTCACTGTCTTCTGGGATGCAAATGGAATAATTTTGGAGCATTACATGGATAAGGGGGTTACGGTAACCAGCCATTCCTATTCAAACATGCTGAAACATCACCTCCGCCCTGCAATCAGGAGTAAACGACGAGGACTTCTGACTTCAGGAGTTTTGCTGCAGCATGACAACGCCCGACCACATACAGCCCGTAGGACAGTTGAGACTATTGAGGAAATTAAATTTGAATGTCTGGTACATCCTCCTTATTCACCAGACCTCGCCCCTAGTGACTTTCACCTGTTTGGTGCACTCAAAGAAGGAATAGGGGGCAGGCATTTCAGAAGTGACGAAGAGGTGAAAGCCGCGGTGCATGACTGGCTACACACACGACCAAAAGAATTCTTCCGTCGTGGTATCTATGCACTCCCGAAGCGATGGAATACATGCATTCAACGTCAAGGAGACTACGTCGAAAAATGACATGTAAGTTTTTTGTTCATTGTCACAAATAAAAAAAATATAGCACTTTTAAGGTTTTCATTTGAAACACCCTCGTAAATCAGACACAGTCAAAATTATTCACCCGAAGGTAACGTACATGGAGGTTGTTTCTAACCAAGGTAGAAATTCAGAATGTATTCAGATGACCGTGTTTTTGGCAATGTTGTTGGCTGACTCTAGATGCTCTACTTATGCAAAAATATAGCAACTATGAAAGTGAAGCAGGAAGCATGTTAGAATTTGGTAAAAATAGGCAGATGAAGAGAATTAGCACAGAAAAACTGATAACAAGTTGCCCTGACACTAAATCTTCTAGGGTGGCGTCATCCCTAGAGTGAGGGGAACTTCTTGCACGTAGTGCAACTCCTTACAGTTCTTCAATATGGTGTTCATTATCTGTGTGTCAGCTTGGGGCGTGTCTGACCCAGAATGAGTAGTTACGACTGCAGTCAGTAACTGACTTTATTGCTTCAAAGGTTGCATTAATTCGTCAGAATGGTTGCAGTCCTTTGCGCCCTCATCATGGCGCTGGTGATGGTAGGAGGATTGCCTATTAGCCGCCACGGGTCCGGTTGCAGGTTTTCTTGAGGCTGAATGTCGGTTTTGACGCAGCTTGTCCTGTGGGGTTACCGATCGGTTGGTGCTTGGTGTCTACTTGCTGGGACGAAGGTTCTTCTCGATTAGGCAGCCGCTGTAACAGGCGGCGAGACTACCATTACAGGACAGTTGATGCCTTCCCGTGGGATGCTGCAGTCCGCTACCCTGTGGTTCCCCGCGCACCTGACGCAGCGCTCCTGCCCAGTGCAGTCCCATGCTAGATGACCATACCCCTAACAACGGAAACACTGGGCAAGGGCGATCGGTGGTTTCTTCTTCCAGATGGACCTTTTGTCCCAGTAGCTGCCTTGTTCGTTGTTGCCGTGGTACACGTTCCACGGGCTGGAACGTGAAAAGCGGTAGTCGCTCCTCTGTGCCTGATCGGCAATGCCGCTGCTGGTGAGCTCGGCGGCCACCGCCTCCTTGGTCACGGTTGTCGGTAGTCTACGGACGATCAGTCTCGCTGGCCTCCGCGGGAGTTGCGGGGCGTGTTGGATGCCGCGCCCGTCCAAGAAGCCCTGCAGTCAATGGAATAGGCTATTTGACTGTATTTAAAATATATTATAAAGTGTTGTTATTTTTATACATTGATGCTTAAGGAACCTATTTCATGTAAGTTTAATGAGATACAATAGTTATTATTAATGTAAACATAAAATAAAATTCAGCGTAATTTGAACTGCGCTCACGTGATCGAAAACGCTCGGTGATTGGCAGTCGCTTCTGTGACGACAACTGCCCCAAAATATGGCTGGGTTGTGTCATTATCGTCTAAGCTAAAAGCTGATTGATAATACGCGTGATACGTTAGTGTTTAGTTTTTAATACGAAATGGAGAAGAATTTTGTGAAAGGTAACGGCGGAAATTTACCCAGAATTGACGCATTAATGATTGGACATTTTTTCAAAAAGAATCCAGACTTAATCTTGAACCATGTTTCACTTACTGATACCAAACATCTTTCGATGTCACCCTTATTACAATGTAGAGCATGCTGAACTTTAAAAAAAAAAAAAAATTAAATTTTTTTTTTAAACTATTACAATTTTGGTAGAACACACGATCAGGTACGATCCCTCAAATTTAAACATGTAAAGTTTGTCGATTGCATTCTGTTTCAGTGGAAAGTTACCATTTTCCACTCATCAGATTTTCGTAAGTAAAAAAAGCTAGAAAAATATGTTTGATTTTACTTTATTTGTTTTTATTTATGAACATTCGCTCAGGTTTGTTTTCCTCAAATTGATCATCTTTGGGTTTCATAGATTTTTTTTTCATTGGATTGTATCCATTATCCATTCATTAACTTTATTGGTAAAAAAATTTGGGGAAATATAGATCCCACAAAACAATTCTTGTAAAAATAGGCCAAGTTTCGTGCTAGCGTAGTGACAGAAAGTTATGAGATCTTCTTCTGAGCCAAGTCTACAATTTAAATGGTTTAGTTAACCTATATAAATACCGTAGGCTAAATGTGTTGCTTTTTAAAACTTACAAATATCTAAAAGAAAAGATTTCCCTCACAGTTTTTCGAATTTGACAAGTATATAATATATACTTGTAAAATAATATTATTATGCCTTCCATTTCAGTAAAAATTATGACGTGTATAATGGTCAAGCCACCAAAAAAAAAAATTTATTCGAAATTATCGAGCTATAACATCGAGAGAAACCATTCTGTTTCACAAAGTGAAGTGAAAACACAGAACTTGGTTCAGAAAAAGATCTTATAACTTTTTGTTACTACACGAGCACGAGACTTGTCTTATTTTTACAAGAACTGTTTTTATGGGGGCCAAACACTTTTAGTGAATCGCGGAGTAATAGTAATAGTAATAGTAATTTCTTTTTATAAGCTTATCGCTTGTTCTGAATCGTCGCTCAAATGTAATGATTCCATTTGAAAATCGCTGAATTAGAACATTTCAGAATTAAAGACAGCAATATACGTTACCAACAATGCCCCACTATCACTATCTGGAAACAATGGGTGTGCTCCGTAGCCGAGCAATGCAAATTGCCGCTGGTTTAACTACAACCATAAATAAAAAAAAAAACTTGTAACTTCCAAACTAATCTTAGGAACAAAGTAAACTTTAAGATCATTGCTAAATTTGCTGATCTCTAAGCATTAAACAATTCTCAGGCATATAGCTTCATCCGGAGCATAACAATTATGTCTCAAATATGTGCCAGAATTTTTCATGTTTGGGATTGTAATTAAATAAAAAGGGGGAAACACTCCGATATTAGACTTTTCTTGTGATTTAGGGATGAAACCATATATGTGTACCAAATTACTTGTTTCTAGGATTACTGGAAGTACAGTGGAGTTTTGATAACGGGGTGTCGTGGTAGAAATAACTTCCAAAGTAATGAAAGGAACACATTAGTTAAACTAAACAAGCTTATTCTACAATGAAAATCTGAGGCGTATAAAGTTATTAGAGTATAAAGCGATTTCACATTAGGGGTAGATAAGGGGTATGTATATAGAAACTTACGAATTCCAGACTATTCTTATAATATGTGGGTAAAATGTGATCTGTGTGCCAAATTTTAGCTTTCTACGGGTACGGGAAGTACCTTGCATGGAGGAAGGAAGGTTTTTGTATATATACCCCGTGTCTGTAGTTTTAACAGCACCGTTAAAATGTAAAATATGATAGAATGTGGACCATTTACTCACATTAAAATGATCCTCACAGAAGAAGATGTTTGTTTTATTCGAAATATCATCTGGATTCCTGCGGGCGAGCTGCAGCCACTTTTTTCGTAGTTTAGCGGGTTTTGGAACACTGACAAATAGTTTTTCGGGGTTTTTAATCGTAATGTTTGTACACTGCGGCACTGCACAGTATTTATAATCCATACTTCCACAAATTTACACACAACTTCAGCCAACAAACGACACGTCACTAATAGATAGAGAAATCCCTTACGGACACGGCCAACGATATAGGCCGTACTGCCGTGCTTTGGGGCAGTTGACGTCACGGGCGTAGTTGACATGCAACAGGTTGCGAAGGAGCGTTTTGGCGGGCTTTTAAACGCTTTCAATTTTAACAATGAATTTTGCGTAAAGTAAGCACTTTATTCAAAAAATAAAAAGTGTCCTGTGAATAACGTGAACCAATAAACAATTTAAAGCAGTTTTCTAAAAACAGTCGGGTGTTGCGGAAGGAACCGCGGCCCCTCTTTCACTGGTAGGCAGAGGAGGGAGTTGTTGGTCTCCTCGATGAATGCGACTGCTAGGTCGACGAAATTGCCGCCATAGTGGGCAGGGACGAGAAGAACCGGCTCCACTTCCACTGGGTCTTCATCTCTTGAATTGTCGACCACCATCGCTTCAGATGCCGTGTCGGTTGCAGGTTGAGGCATTTCAATGCCTTCAATCATTCTTGAGTTATTGACGGCCATCGCTTAGTGTGTCGCGTCAGATGTAGGTGGCGGCGTCACGACGTCTTCAGATATTGTTGAACTGTAGACGGCCATCGCTTGAGGTGTCCGGTTGGAAGCAGGTGGTGGTGTCTCAGCAGGAAGTTTCTTCTCCTTAATATTGATGTCATTGCCTGCTGGGTCAAAGCCAAAGGCTATGAATCTCCTCTTGATTAAGGCAGAATACTGCTCCGCGCTAAAACTGCCCGAGAGGAGTGTTGGGAAGACTAGTGGTTCCGGCCACGTTGTGATTTCTCCCGGAAGAATCTTCTTCGCTAGATGGCTGCCTTCAAGGGGTGCACATGACTCTCTCAGACGTTGAGCGGTCATCTGTTGGGACTACCCAGGTGAACTTGTGGTTGTCTAGAATGACGGAGACGGATAGCGTACATTTCATTTGGTTGCCAGCAAGACAACGTCTCCAGGTCTCAATAGATAGGCCTTTACATCTACATCCATACTCTGCAAGTCACAAACATTGTGGGTGGCAGAGGGTGCTAAGCACCAATCCTAAACCCGCGCTTTCCAATCCTGAATAGTGCGAGGAATGAAGGAATACATAAAAGCATCCGTACGGTATCTTATTTCTCTAATCTTATCCCTCCGGTCATTACGACCTAAATAGGTTGGCGGAAGAAGTACTCAATTGCACTCGAAATTTATTTTTTTTTCGCATATTCTCTAATAAATTCTAACGCGAGCTACGTCTTCTGTCTTCCAAACTATCACAGCCCAATCTATGTATCAATTCTGTGACGCTTTCATAAGGGCTGAAGCAACCAGTCACGAATCGAGAGGCCCTCCTCTGCACCCTCTCCACTGAGTCAATCAGAACCATGTGATACGGATCCCAAACTCCACAACAGTAATCCAGATGCGGACGCACTAGTGTTCTATACGCTATCTCCTTTGTATGAGCATTACAATTCCTCAAAATACGACTTATGAATCGCAATTAAGAATTCGCTTTGCCTAAGACGGAAGTTATGTGCATGTCCCATTTCATGTTGCTTTGTACTATCACTCCTAGATTTTTCAGGGAATCAACAGTGTCAACAGCTGTATTGTTTATTTTGTACTCGTGAACAAACTGATTCTTTTTGTTACTTATCCGCATTGCCTTGCACTTTTTGCAATTAAGTGTAAGCTGCCATTTACGGCACCAATCGAAAATAGCATCCAAATCGCGCTGAATTTCTAAGCAATCGTCGGAGCACCTTATTTCCCTATAGATAACTGCATCGTCGGCAAACAATCGCAACCAGCATTTGACATTATCACCTAGATCGTTTATAAACATTATGTAATGGTAGATACCAAAATATAACCGACTGTTCATCAACCAACACTAAGCTGCAACCGGCTTAACTCCAGATTGTCCCTGACCCCTCGTAACCACAGCTTGTGACGACTATTAGTGGGGTGATTAGTCGATTAGCCAGGAATGGCAAGTGGTAGGCACTGTTCCGAAGTAGCTTCTTGACACTTACTTGCATGGAGTGCTGCGCATCCTCGAACGTCCTCTCTTCAGCTTGCTTCGGGGTTGACTCTAACTTCCACCTGAAAGGCAACTTGGAAACGAATTGGTAAGCAGACAGAGAAAGTCCGTAAATGCTTTAAACCCGTTTATTACTTCCCATTAGTCCTATTCCACACACGCTAGGTTATCCCACGGAGCACTAATCCAGGCGCTGGTAACAGTACTTAGAGCAATTACACGTTACTGGAACATTCGATCGAACAGGTGGAAACGCGATCGGAACCGAGATCGGACCCGGCTGGACCCGGCTTGCTTCCTAAACGGATATAGTGGCGGCGTCGATCAGTATAACACTTCCGAGCCCCGAGGCCCGCTGAAGCCTCGTTTATATAGTACAACAGTGTACTGACTTGGCAGACCTTGATCAAAGTTCGTTGTACATTCTAGAAAACTCTCGTAGCTCGAGAGCCACTCAGCATATATCGGACGTCAGCTTCGAATGTTCCCGAAGCTGCCTGAATGCAAGCGTTCACCCGATGCCGCTCGCCCAGCGCTGAATCTGCCTTTGTCAGCGTCTGTCTCGACCATTACCGGTCTCGCGGTTTACACAGCTGCCGCCTTCACTCAACCTTTATTTCCACAATTTATTCATTTTAATTGTTATCCATTAAATTTGCCCATTACATTTTCTCCCTCCTTTCAGAAAACCAGCTTTGTCCTTAAAGATAAAAGACTTTTAATTTAATTGGACATTAAATTGCATCCTGGACTTTTGCTCCTGGGTTACAAAGTTTTTGCAACAAAAAATGTAAATCATTTGTTCAGGTAGATTCGTTGTCCAACCCTGCGGCAGTAAAAGAAGACATTAGTCAACATTGTCGTAGATAATTACATATTATACTTTGTAACTCGTATGTTAACATTTAGTAGTTACAGTGTCGTTTGTGACATTATCTTTACTAGTAGTTGGCATTGTCATGAAAATTTGTGCTGCTGTAGGTGTTTGTGTTTCAGTATTAAGCTTGGTTAATTTATTACAATAGCGTTTATACATTATTAATATTAGAATAAGTACTACTATTATTGATCCTATAGAAGTAAGACTAATGGATATTACAATAGTTTTATGTCTAGTCTGTGCTCGTATTTCGGTGTCGACTGCTGCTATTAAATGATTATATTTGACAGCACCTCTAGCCTGCTGCAAATGCTTAGCTATTTCTGCGTTGAATATTGTAGGATTGGTTTGGTTCAATTCCAGTAATTTAGAACTATGATATATTTCCTGGTCAAAATGCGGTAATACATAATTAGGAAAAGATAAATTAATCGGAGCAATAGTTTTATGGACTGCCGGTATCACGAAATTCTGTCCTATGAATTGGCAATGTGTTGCTTGTTCAATTATTCCTGATCCTGATAATTTTATGCGATCAACTGTCTGATTTAAATTTTTGTCCCAACATGTAATTGTTACATCGTGTGGGTATGGCATAGAAAATAACCAATTTTGTTTTATCTGCGATAGATATGGATGATCTAATTTTTTAATTTCTCTTTGGCATAGGTTTGTGAAGTTGTTGGAGAAGAACATGGAGGCTTCACAATTCAAAAGAGTTCTGTCATTTAGTATGACTCGTGGACATATTGTTATGCCAGAATTTTGACACTTATCTAAATCTTTGTTATCTAACACTGCATATGCTTTCTGAGTTTGTGTTACCAATAATACTTCTTTCGTGAACCATTCTACAAAATGGTCCGTATGTTTCCAGAAAATTGGAAATGAGTGTATCGCATATCTGTTTAATACTGAATCAGTGGTACCGATAGGTATATTAATTATGATCCTTAAGTGTCCATCCATTAATGCTACATTTACTTTGGCAATTTGATAGTAATGATATATTTGTTCTAAGGTACATGGGAATAACATGTAACTCTCTGCTCCTAGTTGGCATTGGATCATCTGTAAATACTGTAAGTATACTTTAGGACTTAAAAGTACGTCGCTTAATTTACCATTTGTCGCTTGGACTAGTGCAATTCTTAATCTGGTTAACTCTAATTTTTTGCTCGTTATTGTCAATATTAACTGTTGTAGCAACTGTGTACTATACAACTGTTTGACGAATACTTTTTCTAATTCTCTAAGATTTTGATTTAAAGTAGTTTGAAGTTCAGATATTTTGGACATGAATGTGTTAGCTAGTTTTGAGATAAGATACGTGTTATTTGTTACGGCATTCTGAAAATTTTTTGTAAGTAGTACTTGTCTGGAAGCACTGATTTCTAAGTTTTGATTTACTTGTTCTAAGTCTCCCAAACGTAAATTTAGTTCCTTCAAATCGTGTTCTGTTACAGTCCCGAAAATTTTCTTTAATAAGAAACCACCTGCGTTTATCCAACCACGCTTAACCCTAACTCTTCCAGTAGGCAGAAGTTCAACTAAATTTTGGTATTCTTCCTCCAGCGAGGCATACAAAACTTTTAGGTTGGTAACTACAGCATGTGTTATGTCTTCGTCAAAGGAAGGTAAATTTTGAAGAGAAGCATCTAATACTCTAAAAATATTTCTTATCACTAGGCTATGATTTCGTAATTCTAGGAAACTAATTTGTGCAACAATGGTCCACTCCAAAGGAGAATTTATCACGTCATTCTGTTTGACAAATATTACGCCATTTGTAAGAGGTCTAATTGTGTAACACTGACCTACGTTTCCACTGAGCAGTATCCCTAATATTATTATGACAATAAGGAAATACATGCTTCTAATACCTATCTACTTAACACGCAGTTTGAATTTAGGCACCAATGCACAATGTCACTAGGTAAAGATCTATTATGCTATCACTTATTTCCACTAGTCGTTGACACTGAATTTCTGAATACACTAGGAATTAAAGTTTCGATACTTAGTCTCTTGAGTCCTTGAGTTGTGAAGCGATGTGTTGCTCGTTGAGGAAACGCCGCGTTGAGGTAATCTCACGTGTCGTCGTTTCTTGTTTCCGCGCCCGTCAGCTGAACGGTGTCTCTGCTGTCTGGCCTGTGGAATATGCCAGGGAATATGCGCTTGGTATTGGCATCACACACAACATTATTTGTTTGTCTTATCCTTTCTTTTTTTTCCTTTTTTTTCTGTCTCTCTCTCTCTCTCTTATTTTTTTTTAAAGTAGAGTTTAGCTCAATTGTTATGAAAATAAATCTTGTTATTACTGACAAATCTATATTTTATCAATAGTTAAAACTAGAATTTCTGTAGTCTATAGCAGTTCATGCTACTATATGCAATTTCACAGTTAATTTCACCGTCTATTTCCAAGTGGTGGTTACTTACGTCTTTCTAAACAACTCTAAGCGTTATTTGGCGATCGGTAGCTTAGTTTCTCTTCCGCAAGTTATATTGATGTTTGTCATGTTTTGTTAGTTCTACACTTTCACGGAATTTTTGCTGTTTTCGCGCTTGCTTCTGCATTAGATTAGTTTCTTGTGCGTCTTGTTTGCGACTTCGCAAATTGTATTGCGAATCTTTTCGCTGGGGTGGGTGGGTATCAATTGGAGGTCTTGGGTTCATTACTCGACCCTGTGATTTTGAGTTTATATCAGTGGTATCTTGCCTATGGCTCTGATTAGTTTTGCGCCACACATATGGTTTAACTCTGTTCTTGTGTACTATTAGATCTCTGTCAGGCATTCTAATTTTTATTGTAACTGGAGACACAACGGAGATTACTTCAAATAGACCAGACCAAGAGAAATTGAACTTCGAACATGTTCCAGGTTTCCTATATGGACTATTTAACAAAATAAAAGAACCAACTGGAATTTCTTGCGGTTTAGCATTTTTATTTTATTAATAACTTATTGGTGATTATTTAATTATATATATATAACCTTTATTATAGTGTAAACAATTAAAGAATATTATTATTTAAAAATAATTTATATTAAGTTAGTTAACTGAATAATATATAATAATATAATTATTTATTATAATATAAATTATTTATTAATTATTTATTTAGCTTGTTGTGCAAAAGAGGCTGAATTTGCTTTTCGCACACTATTCCAGATTTTACATAGCTTATGTGCTAAACTTCTTACTTCCGGATTTGTGATATCTTTTGACATAGGAAAGATTGAAAGAGGTGAATTCATTTCTCGGCCATATAGCACTTCATATGGAGTTTTATTGGTCGACGTGTGAACTCGACAGTTATATGCAGATACGATGAAGGGCAAAATTGTATCCCAATTGTTTTGTGACCTATTTACATAGCAACTTAGAGTCTTTAGGATCGTTCTGTGAAATCTTTCGACTTTCCCATTTGCATGTGGAGATAAGGGCGTCGTTTTTAACTTTTCTATCCCCAACAATTTACATACCTGGGTGAATAGATCCGATAGAAAGTTGGTCCCCCTATCCGAGGTCACAGTTCTGGGGGCCCCATGACTTAGCACCCAATTTACTACGAAGGCTTTAGCCACGGTTTCAGCTTTCTGATTTTCAATTGGAATCATAGTTAGGTACCGCGAAAATGCGTCAACAATGGTCAAAACATAGGCCGTGACCTTGAACACTCCGCGTGAATGGGCCTGCGATATCTACATGAATTCTTTCAAATGGAGATGTAGTTTCGGGCAATGGTTGTAATTTTTCCCGGTTTCTTGTTTCACCTGCGCGTTTGTTACATAGGAGGCAGCTTTTAACATACTCACGCACATCTTGCTGTCGCGAAGACCACCAGTATTCCTTAGCTATTAAACGGTTGGTGTTTTTATACCCCGCGTGGCATCCATATAATGAATCATGGTGCAATTTCATTACTAGATCGCGTAGAGATGTCGGGTACTACAACTCTGTCGCCTTGTTTTGTTTGCCGATAAAGCACATCGCCTCGCGACACGAAGGATGCTGACGCCAACGTAAACATTGGTCGTCTTTCTACTGATGTAGCGGTAACTGAGCCAAGGACGGAGGTAGTTGTACTTCTACAGTTCTCACCTTTCTGCTGAGGCCATCGGCATGCCCGATTTCTCGGCCAGGTCTAACTTCGATCGTAAAATCTTTTTTTTCTTTTTTTTTTTTTTTGTAACTGCTTTACGTCTCTTTTTAACATCGAGGTCTTTAGAGACGGGAAAGGATGAGCAAGGGGGGCAAGGATGGGGGCAAGGAATGGGAAGCAATTCGGCCATGGCCTTTTGAAGGAAGCATCCCGGCATTTGCCTGGAGTAATTTTGGGAAACCATGGAAAACCCAAATCTGGATGCCCGGACGGGGATTCGAACCCCCGTCCTCCCGAATGCGAGGCGAGAACGCTAACCGTTACACCGCCCCGCTAGGTACCGTAAAATCGTATTCTGACAGTAAAAGCGCCCAATGCATCAGTCTACTCGATAGGTCCTTTAAATTTAAAAGCCATCATAAAGAATAATGATCAGTGATAGCTACAAATTCTCTACCCCATAGATATGTTCTAAAATATTTAAGTCCCCATACTAAACTGGCCATTTCTTTTTCTGTTACTGAGTATCTCGTTTCTGCGGGATTTAATTGACGTGAGGCATATGCTAATGGTCTTTCTCCGTTATCAAAAATCTGGGGTAAAACTGCGCCTGCCGCAAAATTTGAGCTATCTGTGGTAAGTCGAAAAGGTCTGGACATGTCGGGATAAGCTAAAATTGGACGAGAGGTCAATCTTTCTTTTAATAAGTCCATAGCCTTCTGGCATTCTTGTGTCCATTCAAACTTAACTCCCTTTACTAACAGTCTCGTTAAAGGTTTAGCAATCTTGGCGTAATCTTTGATAAATTTTCTGTAGTAATTTGACAAACCTAGAAAGGACTGTAGTTCTTTAACATTAGAGGGTGGCGGAAAGTCCTGAACCGCTGAAGTTAATCTGGGGTGTGGCTTTATACCATCTTTTGAAATTAAATATCCTAGATATTCTATCTCTCCTAATGCAAAATGACACTTTTTATAGGATAGCGTCAAGTTAGCTTTTCAGAGCCGCTCGAACACTTCTCGAAGATGAACTAAATACTCTTCAAGCGTCCGAGAATAGCAGATGACGTCATCGATGTATACTTGACAATAATTAGGCTTAATTCCTCTGAAAACAAAATCCAAAAGGCGTTGAAATAAAGCTGGGGCCTTCCTTAAACCAAATGGTAGACGGCAATATTCATATAATCCGTCTGGGACGCAGAATGCAGTTTTATTTCTATCTTGCTCAGATACGTTTACCTGGTGGTATCCCGATCTGAGATCAAGGGTGGAAAAGTATTGACAATTTGCTAGATAGTCTACCGTTTCGACGATAGCGGGGAGGGGGTAAACATCAGGAACAGTTATCTTGTATAAATGCCGGTAATCAACACAAAATCTGTACTTGATCTCGCCTTCTGCTGTCTTTTATGGCACGAGTACCACAGGGCTCGCCCATGCCGAATTGGATGGTCTGATTATCCCTTCTCGCAATTGTTGATCAATCAGTTCGTCTAGAACCTGTCTTTGCGCAATTGGAACGCGATAAGGTTTCCGCCGAATTGGAGGAGAATCTCCGGTCAAAATCCTATGCTCTATAAGACTAGTAGCTGGTAGGGTTTGTTTAGATGTAAACAGAATTAAATATTCTTCTAATAGCGCTTTTAAACTCTTTTGCTGATCTGCGGGTAAATGTCCTATTTTCTCGTCAAAATTAATCACTTGTTCGGCCGACCCATAACTGACCTGCTCCGCGAAAACATCGCCGTCCTCACCTGGATGAGGTACAGCGTGCCGAAAATCATCTACATTTACTGTCAATATATTTGCTATCGGTTGATTCCGCGGAATTCCAACTGGACAATCACTGAAATTTTCTAATATCACTGGAACACATCTCTTTTCATCAACTACAGTAATTTTAGTTATACACCTTTTCACATAAATTCTCCTTTGATCTAAGAATTCATTTACCGGTAGAGGGTCTACAATTACAGTTTCTCCTGCTTCTGCATTTATGTTCTTAGGAACTTGAATCATAAAAACTTTTCCTGACGATCCTGGAACATCACACACGGCATGTGACTTCAAAATTGGCTGTTGTGGCCGTTTTACAGAAGGTTCCACGTCTGGTACCTCCATTGGACACTTATATGAGCCTTCAAGCTCTACTAGCAGGCGTTCACCTAGGTGATTCCTTAAACTAATAGAACAGTTTTCGAAATCTATAACCGCTTTGTGCTGTTGGAGGAAAGTAACTCCTAGAATGCCATTAAACTTTGGTCCCATCGAAGCGACAACATACACTGTCCTAAAAAACTCTACTTCATTTATAATCAACTTTATTTCTTTAATCCCTAAAACAGGAATTTCCTTAGAAGAATCTATGCCTGTAATCTTGAAATTTGGAGGATTCAGTCCCTCTTCCCCACATATTTTCACACTTACAAGATTTACACTTGCCCCTGAATCGCACAGAAATTTACAAACCTTACCTTCAACTACTGCCGATACTGTGAGATTTATGTCGTTAAGCCCTTGATTGTCCTGGCTACAAGCAACAGGAACGTTTATCGAGGGCAACTCGCCGGGCATACGGTTACCCGCTAACAGTTTTCCGACTTGCCTGACTTACTATTTGGTTCACTGCTGGCCTTATTTTGACCATTACTTGCATGATAGTTGTCTCTACTACTATTTTTATGCCAAGGCTTGGGTTTACCTTTAGTGACATTACTACCCTGGGAACTTCTATTGTTGTAATTACCATTACTCTGATCTTTGTGGTTGCATTGAGGACAAGAACCGTCAAAATTATTCCTAGACCTCATAAATTTATTTTGTGGTACTCTATTATGATATCTGCCCCTATTTTCTGGGTTGCGAAAGCAGTCTCTTTGACGGTGGCCCTCCCTTCCACAGGACCAGCACTTTATTATATTTTTCCGTGCTACAAATACTTGCTTAGGAGGTCTAAATTTACTTTCACTTGCTGATCTATTCTTAACCTGCTCAAAAAGTGTCCCAAACTGTAAGGCTTCAGAAAAGGTTTTTGGGCGACAAAGGGAAATGGCTTCATACAACTCAGTACTCACCCCTGCTAAAAATATTTCTAATGCTCATTGCTAAGCTTCGAAGAGGATAATTTCGTCTTGTTTTTCGTCCCCGGTGAACTCAACGTATGTGCGTTCAAAGTTTTGATCCGGTCAGCAAAATCCTCGAGTGATTCTGTAGTTTTTCTCTTAACGCTTCGTAATTTCTCCCGATAAAATACTATACTACCCTTGGGTTCAAATCTCTTGATCAACTCCTCTTTAAGCCCAGCGTAAGTTTCAGACAACCTACACATTCGGTCAACCCTTACGTGGCGAAATGCAGACCCGGTCGACATTGACCTAAAAATTTTGAGTTTAATTTCCGAAGGAAGTTCAAAAAGACTCAAAATATTATCTAATCTCTCGAAAAACTCTATTATGCTCTCTCCCGGTGCTCCACCAAAGGAAATATCTGGCGAAAGAAACGCACTAAGGAGTTGCAAATTTTTTGCATTTTCCTTCGCTAAATTTCCGTGAATAGCTAGTTTTTCTACTCTTTCGTTCAGGTCGGAGACAGCATCCTGAACTGTCTGCCCGCCTGAAGCTGTATCGCCTGTAGTAGGCATACTGACTTAATAAATGAGCTCAACTCTACTCACCGAAATCTTATCACCGGTCCGGAGACGTTCCCTGCTCGCTGCCCGCTTCGTTCCGCGCCTGTCGGTTGGCAGGTATGCTGTCCACCTGACACCCGCGATGCGTTCCTTCGCTCGCTCCCGTCGCCTGGTTGCCGCCTCCCGCGTAGTACCACGAGTGCCCGCGCCGTGCCGCTGCTGCCAGTGCTCTGCTTGGAGTCGCCGCGACCGCTTGGATTCGAAGTCCGGATCTTGAAGATGTTATATGAATTAGCAAGCCAGGGTCCTTCCTTGCTCTTAGCGTCTAGTTGCTCTATTTGCCTGGTTTTTAATTCTGCATCCAGCTCTTCTTGTAGCCACTTGTTTGCGTTGAATCGGAACCGAGATCGGACCCGGCTGGACCCGGCTAGCTTCCTAAACGGATCTAGTGGCGGCGTCGATCAGTATAACACTTCCGAGCCCCGAGGCCCTCTGAAGCCTCGTTTATATAGTACAGCAGTGTACTGACTTGGCAGACCTTGATCAAAGTTCGTTGTACATTCTAGAAAACTCTCGTAGCTCGAAAGCCACTCAGCATATATCGGACGTCAGCTTCGAATGTTCCCGAAGCTGCCTGAATGCAAGCGTTCACCCGATGCCGCTCGCTCAGAGCTGAATCTGCCTTTGTCAGCGTCTGTCTCGACCATTACCGGTCTCGCGGTTTACACAGCTGCCGCCTTCACTCAACCTTTATTTCCACAATTTATTCCTTTATTCATTTTAATTGTTATCCATTAAATTTGCCCATTACAATTAAGAAAAGAAGTGGTCCTATTACACTTCCTTGAGGAACGCCCGAAGTAACATTTATCTTAGAAGAGGCTTCCCCGTCGACAACGACATACTGTGATCGATCAGTTAGAAAATCACATATCCACTCGCAGATCTGAGCAGAAATACCGTAAGCTCGAATCTTCGATAAAAGTCGGTTGTGTGGTACAGAATCAAAAGCTTTCTGAAAATCCAAGAAAACTGCATCAACTTGCGAACGTGCATCGATAACTTTCTTTTTTTTTTTTTAACTGCTTTACTTCTCTCAACAGCGAGGTATTTAGGGACGGGAAAGGATGGAGTGCAAGGAATGGGAAGGAATTCTGCGATGGCCTTTTTAAGGAAGCATCCCGGCATTTGCCTAGAGTGATTTGGGAAACCATGGAAAACCCAAATCTGGATGCCGGACGGGGATTCGAACTGCCGTCCTCCCGAATGCGAGGCCAGAATCGATAACTTTCATTACGTCATGGGAAAAAAAAGGCTAATTGTGTTTCACACGATCTCTTCTTCCGAAATCCGTATTGACACGGTGTAATTAACTCGTGCTCATCTAGAAACTTCATAATGTTCGAGCATATGACATGCTCCAGAATTCTGCTGAAGACAGATGTTAGTGATACGGGTCGATAATTCCTAGGATCACTTCGATCTCCTTTCTTGAAAACGGGAATTACCTGGGCTATTTTCCAGCTAGAAGGTACTTTTTTCTCTTCTAAAGATTTACGGAATATATCTGACAGAAATGGTTCAATTTCCTCCGCGTATTCAGAAAAAATTCTTACCGGTATACCATCGGGACCCGGCGCTTTACCCCACTTCAGGAGTTTTAATTGCTTTACAATACCTACACTATCAATTTCTATAGGATCTATCTCTAATTGCACATCGTATGGTAAAGTGGGAATGTTTTCCATGTTTTCGCGCGTGAATGAATTTTTGAATTCGGCGTTAAATACGGTAGCCTTGTCGCGGCTGTCTTCAACTTCCCGTCCTTCTTTTATTAGAACTGGCTGATTGTTCCCACTACAACTAACTTTTTTTACATACGACCAAAATTTCTTAGGGTTTTCAGTGAGGCTCTTAGAGAGAGAATTGGCATGAAAGTCGTTAAAGACCTCAAACATCGCATTCTTAACATGTACCCTCTAACTTATCTAACTCAGTCCGAAGCATCGTCATTTTTGATCGTGTATGTATCTTCTTTTGCTTTTTGAGTAACCTCTTTACCTCCCGTGTGTACCTGATTGTCCATTTCGGTATATGCAAGTTCATACCTTCCCCGACTATATGTAAGAATCGATACCACCTCTCTTCAACGGTGACTCCTGCTACTAAGAAGGTATGGTAATTATGCCTCAAATACGATCTAAAACACTCTTTTGAAGCCTTTTCGAATCTGTAAACGATCCTTTCTTTACTCTTTTTGCGCGTGGTTGTTAGTTTTACTGCAGCAATTACAGCTTTGTGATCACTTATTCCCGCGGTGGTAGAAATATCCATGATTAATTCAGGCCTATTTGTAACGACTATATCCAAAATATTTTCGCTACCATTGAGGCATCACGTTGGTTCAGTTACGACCTGCTCAAGATTGTGATCTGAGAAGAGGTCTAGAATGATTTCGCAAGCTGCTTTATCCCTGCCCCCAGTCACGTGAACGTAATTAGTCAAGTCGATATCTGGCAAGTTAAACTAACCACCTAGCATTATCGTATGGTCCGGAAATTATTATTTACATTATTTTTTAAGGCCTCGGTAATATTTACGCCTGCATCTGGTGGACGATAGAAGGAACCTATCACAATCTTTGTCCTAGCTACGTTGTGCTTGATCCATATGATTTCGCAAACAGTATCGACATCTATTTCGCTACGTGGGAGGTACTTACTAACAGCTATAAATACGCCACCTCCTTGGGAATGCAACCTATCCTTACGGAAAATGTTCATGCTATTATTAAAAATTTCGGTGGAACTTATATCCGGTTTTAACCAAGTTTCTGTGCCTATTACGATATCAGCATCTGTACTACGAATAACGTTTTCGAATTCAGCCTGTTTATTACAAACACTTCTGCAATTTAATGTTCGAGATTCTTTTAAGCTACCCCTAACACGCGGTGCTGAATTTATCTTGGCTGTCCGTAAGTGAATTTCCTCCTCAGGGTCATCCTCCCTAAGCCTAAAAAAAAAAACCAATACACTCCACACGGCCCCTGCCACCCGTGTAGCCGATTCTCGTGTGTAGTGCACCCCCGATCTATCCAAGGGATCCCCACAAGACTCAACACCAGGGCGAAGATAAAGGAATCTGCAGCCATGACTTTCACAGAAACGCCGTAATCTCTGGTTCAACCCCTCAACACGGCTGTGAACCAGAGGACCACAGTCAGTCCTATCAACAATGCTGCAGATGGTTAGCTCAGCAGAAATCTTGCGGCCAGCGGCCACAGAGTTCACCCTTTCCGCAAGTCGCCCGAAGGACGAGAGGATAACCTCCGACCCTAGGTGGCACGCATCATTGGTGCCTACATGAGCCACAATCCGCAGCTGGCTGCACCCCGTCCGTTCAATGGAATCCGGGATGGCCTGTTCCACATCTCGGATCAGACCCCTCGGAATACACAATGAATGAATACCGGGTTTCATCCCCGACCTATTCGCCATTTCCCTAAGGGGCTGGATAAAGCGCCTAACGTTGGAGCTACCGACCACTAAAACCCCCTTCTGCAGTTGTCCTGACTTAGCGGGCTGTGGGGCTGCCAACGCACAGTCCGACGGTTGCAGGACTGAATCAGTTCCAGACAATCTGTCAAACGGGTTGGACAGTGGTACCAGCTTTCACGGTGGTTTCTCTGACAATTAGCTTGTTGGGATACAAGAATGACATGTAACCACTCCAATGATGTCGACGGACGGCGGGAAAGGAGTTGGTTGTATCTTCCGCTTAGGCATCAGCAGAGGGAGCATTTTACTGCCAATGCTGAAGGCGCTGGCTGGACTTAAGGAGGGGTGCCTGTCACTCTTGCGGCGACATCTGCCCCTTCCGTTACTGATTGTTGGTTCTTCTCGGTTTGATATTGGCTTTCCCATTTGTAGGATCTTGTTTATTGCGTCGGTCACTGCTGGCGCCAGTTGACGCAACGCAGTTGCCGACGTGTATACGGCGGGAGACGCTGCAGGCGCGGGAAGGCTGCGTAACCCTTCGGCGTCTGCTAGCCGTACTGGTAGAGGCAGCAGCAGCAGCAGCGTCAACGGTGTAGCTATCGCTATAATATGTTTCCACATTACCAGGATAGGATCCTATGACTGCTGTCGGTGTAACTTTTTTGACATGGCTTGTTGTCTAAGTCCTACGTAGGTGTGATTTGTCTGGTATGTTGGCGTTCGTGGACATGGCGTCATGACAGTAATGATCTGTGTGAATAGCTGGGCCATTACAGTCAGCTGGTCGGCATTATTGCTGGGAGCGTTCTAGCAGCCATGACCTTGTGTTACGCGGCGGTATTGTTGATCGCCAGCCTGCTGCCGTACGTATACAGATCGACGAGGCGCAGTGGACCGCTGATGCGACGCAGTCGCAGTCTTGGCTGCCGGTCTGTGGTGCTGTTGCGAGCTGTCTTCATGGTCGGTTCGTTTGGCAGATTTGGCAGATTTGTGACTGAGGCGAGTCTTCGACCGAAGTTGCTTCCGGGTCTGGGATCCGAAAAAGCAAGCTTAGCTCGATGGTCCATGGCCCTCCTTTCTCGGTAAGGAAGTTATCGAGCTCTTGGAAGGTTGACCGCAGCGCCTTGATGCGGTACCTCTGGTTGCCATTGATGCACTGGACGTAAAGCGGGTACCCGACTTCGAACTTGTGGTCGTCATTCACAATGGTTGACCACGATGCATCGCCCAAGGAAGCGGGCGATTCCGCCCACGGCGTGCTGTGGCCACTCGGGGTGCAGTGAGAGTCCCCGCTGTTCCCTCCGGATGCAGAGAACCCTGGTGTGGGGCGCTCACTGACAGTGCCTGACCGTGGGGCACCTTGGCTCCTCGGGGCCGTCCGCTCACCGCCGCTCTGCCCCTCTCATGGAGATAGCTGTCTGGAGTCGACACCTGGTGCCACGGGTGGCCGCCAGGAGGCTGCACGGGCGCAGCCCGGACAGCTGACGGCCGCAGCTGATGTGGCGTCGCATTCCGTGACCCGCAGGGTTGGCGGAAGGTCGGACCAAGCCGACACTCCTAAGGGGGAGGTACCCGGTGCTGTGGTACGCCACGACGCCGCACTACCGGAGCAGCCCGGGCCTACGGAAGCACGCGGCCCTGACGTCCGGTCACTACCGCGCCGTGACGGTGACCGGTCGGACCCAGGCAACCAGTCAAGTGAAGGCTGCCGGAGCCATGCGGCAGGAAAGGACGCTGCAAACCCGAGAACAAGCACGAGTAGCCATGACGCCTCACCAACAACTTCGCACTCGCCGGGAAGTTCATGCTGGTCATCACCACAGTACATTGTGGACGACGACAGCCGGCTGGGCACTGACGCCCCGATCTACTTTCGCTGCTACACCACGACACACGAGTACTTCCTCGACTCAGAAGTCAAGGGCAGCACTGGCAGCTTTCAGCACCGACAGCACTTTCCAGAAGACCGTTGAGACAGCCATCGATCGCCTCGGTGGACGAAGGAACCAAAACAAACCGCAACCAAGTGGGGAAAAAACGGCAAGTGGAACCAAGGATCCCGATGTTCCTCTGCAATACAAAGAAACAAACCGCGACGGGAATCTGGACAGAGCCACCCCCGGACGGAAACAGCAGCCGAGCGTCCAGCGGGAACCAGTCGCCAAGGGAAAGACCAAATCACCAGGGATGGTTGGCACAAGAAACCAACCACGATCAGCCAATGCTTTAAATGCCAGGGCTTCAGGCACCTGGCGTTTGAGTGCAACAATCAAGTACGTTGTGTCCGCTGCGGGGGAGCCCACAGCGTCGCGGTCTGCACGCGCCCGCGTGAAGCCACACCGACGTGTGCGAACTGCGGGGCTGACCACGCGGCGAGCTACGGCGGATGTGCTGTGAGGAAGAAGCTACTAGCCTCTTCCGACCGAAGCCAACGCACATCAAACCACACCCGGAATGCAAGAGAAGGAAGACGCCAAGAGAAGAAGACCAGGGAAACAATCATCGACGATCCAATCTGCCACAGGTTAAGACCACTAAACAAGGAAGCGGTCCACCACCAGCCCCAACAATGCTGCAGGCACGACCAAGGAGAAAAAACAGACAACCAGCTGGGGAGAGTCGTCCAGCTGATCACGGCGATGATCCCCAGATATCATACGAACCCTATGGGGGTTTTAACCTAAGGCGCCCACAGACATTTTTCCCCAAAAAGAGCAATTAAAACAAGGTAGCGGGGCCTCACAAACATGCCGTTGAGGCAGTGACACAAAAAAAAAGCTCTGCGGCAGTGACTGGCCGTCCGGGCTGCGTGGTGCCGGGACTGAGGGCAGCTCGCGAGGTGCGCCCTGGTGGCGCTCCTCCGCACTGGGAGTGCCGGCTTGGGGCGACCTTCCGCCACCCCTGCGGGGCGCGGACTGCCACGGCGCGTCAGTTGCGGCCGGGAGATGGCGAGGTTGTTCCCGTGGCGCCTCCTGGGTGCCGGCCGTGGCACCAGGCGTCAGCTCCAGGCGCCCTCCTCCGTGAGCGGAGCGGTCCGTAGTCGACCTGCCTCCACCACTGTGTGGCGGAGACTGCGGTCTGGCGGTCTGCGCAGCGACTATATCCCGCGGCGCTCGGGGTGCCGCCTGGTGGCGCGTGGGCGTAAAAAAAAAAAAAAAAAAAAAAATCGTCGGGTGAGAGTGGGCGGCGCCTTCTTCCCATGGTGCGCGCGCAGCTGCTCCACGATGCGACTGCTAACGCTGGCGACGACTCGACGACTGTGGCGGCCCTCCCACATCTCACGCACAGGCGTGACGGACATCCGCCATACGACGCTGGGTGCCCCAGATTACAATTGTAGCATCTTGTCTGGTATCTTAGGTTAGGGCATTCGGCTAACGATGGCCCTCGCCGCATCTCAAGCATCATGTCTCCCTTGTGCACTGCCAGGACATATGATTATAGCCCTGACAGTTGAAGCACTGGATATAATCTGGAGGGATAGGTTTTTTCCTCTCAATCTTGACGAGTTTCCCCGCTAAGATTCTGATGCTGTAGAGAGTTTCCGGCGGTGCTGTGGACTTGAAGGTGTAGAGAGGAATTCGTTCTTCTGCCTCCGTCCACCTCATCTAATGGACCTCGTAGGCCTGTACGCCTTGCTTGGCGATTTCTTCCGCCACTGCTTCTTCTTTCGTGGTAACTGGTAGTCATCGAACCACCAGTTTCCGTTGGCGACGAGGCTCATCGTTTGGGAATGCAATATTTGAGCTCCGCAGATGTTCTTCTACTGCTTCCAGGTTGCTGGGGCACGACAGACGAAGCACCAAGCCGCACCCCGCTGCTTCCTGGCCAACACATGAATGGGAGGGCAATCTTGCTTCTCAGTTCATCGCAGAAGTTTGTCCTGTTGCCCTGAAACATTACTGTTATAGGCCGAACTGGGCCTTCTTCTATCGGCGCCTGAAGACTTCGCCGAAGGCGGCCACGGAGTCCACTGAAATATCAGCCTCAGATATTTCTTTCGGTGATGGCGGCTGTGGTGCGGTGTCAGGTAGCGCGATTGTATTTCACGCCTTGACACCAGTTGTCTGGTGTCAGGTTTCGAGTGGTCTATACTTTGTGGGCGGTTGACGACTGGGAGGACCACGGGGTGGATTTGACTAACTTTTGGGATTTTTTAACCCTCTTGAAATCCGTCTTGCGTTATCTTCTTGCTTCAAGTGACGCAGGTCTTGATGTTACTAATAAAAGATTAAATTACGTCAGGTCTGACACCAGCTGGTTTACGTCCAGCAACGTGGATAGGAAGGCTAGCACTTGTGAAATGACTAGCTGATAATCTATCCTATGTATGAATGACACGACGCTAACTGCTGAACAACCTGTTTATTGTAGCACTTGACTGTACATGTTACAATCGTTGGCGCGCTACTGAAAGGCTATTTCCGACTCGCATCTATGAATGATGGCTACTAATATTGACTGATAGAATGGCAGACTGGACTTAGCAGAATGTATTGCTGGCTAGACTAGGCTGACGAGAAACGGCTTAGCTACAAGTTAACCCATCTTGTCAACTAAACTGCTCCTGACGAACTGAGAGCGAATAAGCTGTTCCGTGACCACACGCCACCTCGTGTTTGACGTCACTGATTCCAGTTCGATCCACTTGAAGTGACTCCTTCAGTCAGCATGTAAGCATTATGTGGAGGAACAAACAACCTTACGCTGAATTTGCATCAGCGAAGCCTCATGTGTCCTGTACCTTACACTCGAAAATATTACATTAACTAAAATATCATATTTTACCATCATAAAGCCTTAAGGTAGAAAAGGACTCTCACAGTGGTTAGCAAGGTTTCTTCTTCCATAGTGCTCACTTCCTCCGATGGTTGCAGTCTGATGGGTGCATAGAACTTCTTATTGCGATTCAGCCATTTTTCGGCGCTGTTGTGGTCCAGTCGGGTCAGTTCTTCTACCGATATGGTTCTGTGTGCCTCCGATAAGTACTCCTCTGGAACGGCTGCTTTATCTCCTCAAAGACTGCTAGGTTTGCAGCAATGTTTTCGGCTCGTTGTTTTGCTGCAGCCGCCTTCCTCGACTTCCTTCCTTTACCCATAATACAAACGAACTGTTGTCTCTCTTTCTCCTGCTTAGGAATCTTGAAAAATAAATGAGAGGTCAAGACCCAGTGCGCGAGCCGCTTTTTTTTTTAATTGGGGGAGCCCCCAAAACCCTCTCCTTCAAATATGGCGGCCTTTCTGTTATCCACTGCTCGCGTATTCACATGCATTAAGTTAGTAAATCTATAGGTGATCACAAGAACAGGTTTGTGATGTATTCCATGCGTGCAGATGTCCGCCCATTTACATTGGTCCATCGGATAAGATAGACAGAAACTTTTGAAAGAGGGAAAAAAGTTCGAAGGTTTTATCCTTGGGCAAAAAACCTCTGCGATAGTTAGGTGAGGGAATTAGAGCGGCTGGCTAAGATACAGCCAGTACCGCGACAGATTCTATGCTACAAGGTTTGGATGTATGAGGGATTTGTTAGCTTTGTTAGGATATGGTATCATGCAACAACTTACAGCTGGTCCACACACCGTCGCTGCCGATGAGATTGTCAGCTGGTGCCGCGCGCCGTTGCTACAGTTGAGATGGTCCTGGAACATGCCGATTCGTTATAATTAGTAACAACTGTGTGCAACAGGTGTTGTACGTGTTGGTGAGGCGTGATTCGCACCACCAGGGCGCGCCAGAGCGCAACAGCCGCAACGCGCAGCCTCATCCCGGGAGTACACGGGTACACGGTGTGGGTTTCGCCGACGGCGACAGCCACAGTGCTGCTAGATGACCACCCCCAACTTGCCCGAGCTTTAGGACGGTGACGGACATCACCGCCATGATAACCCCCGCCAGCACGTGTTATCGTCACCGGGTAAGACAACCCCACCATGCTCATTCCAGGCAATATTGGAGCAGGATGCATCGCATCAGCCTGATATGCTTGTCGGCACCTCCGCGGTGCTTACCACGCCAGATACTGTACTAGTGTTGTTTGTGGCTGCCTTCTGTACCTGCGATCGCACTGTAACCACTTTCCTTAGCCCAGTGACTACTCTGCAGGTCGATTAGGGAATTGGACCCTAACCCTAGTGGCCCTTGATGCAGTCGATAGATTTCTTACTTGTTTATGTATTAGTTTTTTCGTATCTGTTGAGCAATATTTTCGGCCGTGGGTGTTTAAATCTGTGGTTGTGATTGTAACTGCCTATTGTGGGTATCAAAGGATTTCGCGACATTTGGGATTTCCCGTACTTGTTTATGACAAGCTTCTTAATTACTTGCTGTATTGGCTCGAGTCGGAAATCTCGGTGTACGTCTGTTGTTCGTGTTCCCCAAGGAACATTTGCTATGATCCTGAGTACTTTGTTTTGAATTAATTGCAGTTAATGTGAGACTTAGCTGCGTACCCCACAACCGGAGCTGCATATGTCATAAGTGGCCGAATAAATGCTAAGTACATTATTCGGGCATTACCTCGGTGGAGTGTGCTTTGTCTGTTTAGCATAGGGTATAGTTGTTTGAGTCTAATGTTTGCTTTACTAACCATGTGGTCTATATGAGCATTCATGTTAGCTTCGCGTCAAATTTGACTCCAAGATACTAAACTTCCGCAACAGCTTTGATAGGTTGATTGTGTAGTGTTAGCAATCGGCAGTCTTCATGAATGCGTTTTTGCCTAGGTCTTCGTGAAAATAGGAGTGCCTCGCATTTACCTACGTTGACTTTGATTCGCCATCGTGTGAGCCAAGGTTCGACTACGTTAAGCGCGTGCTGTAATCTACTGTTTATATGAGATGTTTGCCATTACTGTGCAAAATAGACGGTATCGTCACATAAATGACTTGCATCGTTTTGTCTATGGTTAGAGCTTTGTTGACGTATGGTGTGAAGAGCGGAGGGCCTAGTATAATTCCTTGAGGTACTCCTGCTTGTATCTCCTGAGGTGTAGAGTTTTTGTTGTTAACTTAGACGTGGAACGTTCAGTTAGTGAGGTACGAGTGTATTAGGCGTACCAGTCCGTCCAGCAATCCGTCGTCACTTTGTCTATGGATGAGACCGTTGTGCCAAAGACGATAGAACGCCTTCTCCATGTCCAGGAATACAGCCCCGGTAGACGCAGACAAATTATATCCCCTTGTTACATGCTCAACAACACGCATTAATTGTTGTGTTTTGGAGTGGTGCTTTCTGAAACCGAATTGCTCCGGCTTCAGAATGTTATTGTCCTTTATGTGTTATGTAAGGCGTCGGAGTATGACTTTTTCAACAACTTTGCTAAGGGAGCTGAGTAAGCTAATCGGACGGTAGTTGTTGGGTGAAGATGGATCTTTCCCTGGCTTTATGAACATTAGCACTTTGGCCTCCTTTCATCAGTCGGGGAAGGAATTCGGCCATGGCCTTTTTGAAGGAAGCATCCCGGAATTCGCTTGGAGTGATTTGGGGAAACAATGGAAAATCCAAATCTGGATGCCCGGACGCGGATTCGAACCCGCGTCCTCTCGAATGCGAGGCTAAAACGTTAACCGTTCACCCACCACGCTCGATTTTGGTAACGTGTATCAACTCGCTAACGCGCGGCAAGCCGCAAAAGGTAAACAAGCTATTACTCACTGAAAGCCTTTTTGTCACTGATACAAAACAAAATTACTGTACAGTAATTTCATTTTCAACTTGACGTTATTTGTCGCAACATTGAAACCCAACACGGATTTACTTACAATAAGCGTCAACCGGCGACAGTAACCGTAAAATAAATAATCTCAGAAAAATCTTGTTTTTGGTAAAAATAGCAAAAAAAAAATACGGTCCCTTACATTTTACAGCAACTGCTCAAAATGTCCTCCATCAACTGCAATACCGACACGACAACGCTGAGTTACTGATTTTTTGCGAGACTTCCAAAATTGTAACTTTCTCTAATTTCTTCAAAAGCTAGAATTATCCTAACCAAAAATTCTTCTGTTTCTTCTTCAGTCTCATAAACAATGGCCTTGCAGGTCTCCAGAGATAAAAATCCAATGTGTTGTAGTCTG
Source organism: Vandiemenella viatica (assembly GCA_031002005.1). Classification (NCBI taxonomy): domain Eukaryota; kingdom Metazoa; phylum Arthropoda; class Insecta; order Orthoptera; family Morabidae; genus Vandiemenella; species Vandiemenella viatica. Next base: position 67,618,619 of record JARYHS010008075.1, on the reverse strand, counting down.
TTGACCGAGCTGGCCAGTGAATTGGGCCTCCTCGATCAATCCACCTGTTAGGATACAATGCATCTAAGGCTGACGTACCGGTACTGCAAAATGCGGCGGTGCGCCGTCATGTTGAAACCACATGTCATTACGAATTGCCAAAGGGACGTCTTCTAAATACAATGGAAGGACGTTTTCACGAAATGCTAAATAAGAAACGCCATTCAAACGTTGTGGAAGTAGAACAGGGCCTATTATAAAATACCCAACCAAATGTTAACACTAAATTTGTGTTCGTATGTCTTGACAAAAATTGCATACGGGTTTTCGGCATCTCATATGTGGCTATTTCAGCTATTAAAACACCCCTCCCTGATAAAGTACGCCTCCTCCGTCCACAGCACCTACCTTTCGAAGTTTGGATAATCGTTACATTGCTGCAGGTACCACTGTGAAAACTGAACTCGAAGTGGAAAATCGTCTTCCTCCAAATAATGGACCATTTGAAAGTAAAAGGGATGTAACCTTTCGTCGTGAAGGACGTCCAAAACAGTGGCATGTGAGGCCTGGTAATTAAAAAACCACAAATATGACCCTATTGAAACGCTGCATTTACACGGAGAATTTGAGGGATCACTTAGATTGGACGTACCTGCAATGCGTTGGCAATGACTCTAGAGCTTGTCCTCGATCGTCATAAGAGACCTTCAAGTCTAATCAACTAATATACACCACCGAGAAGCCACACCAACAGAGAAGTTTCGCATCACCCAAATACTTCTGGAGGCAATGTCTTCCGACAATATCCTCCACCCCCACCTGCCTACAAAGATATAGGCAGTGCCGGTGCTGTGACGAATTATCAGCAATCATTTCCAGGACATTGTCTTCAAATCCTACACTCCACCTGAACTGATTTCGTCCGGCGTAAGGCCTGTGGACAGCAACACTTCCCGTCTCCCTCAACCTTCTGTCAACCAACACAAAAGTGTTGGCCGATGGAATCACGTGGTTAGGAAATCGAGCCGTGTAAATCCTAACTGCTTCAACCCTGTTTTGTCCAGCAGCGCCATACGCTAAATTCATATCGGCGTACTCCTCAAACGAAAATTGATGACGTTGCATGATGACACTGTCTTTATCTTTAAGATGCGTTCGACTGCGAGACTTCTTCTGTCATGGTCCTTTAGCCTCACCACCGGCTTCCCGAAATTACCGATTAATTCCGATTACTAACAAACAGTCCGCCCTAGTGGCTTCTAAAAAAAAAAAGAAATTGTAGTGCCTTGGCAGCGTAGTCGGTAAGACGCCGAGCTCTCAAACTGAAGGCTGCAGGTTCGATCCCCGCTTCCAAAGAGAGTTTTTCTTTTCGCTGTCTTTGACGGTCTCATGCCTCGAGTACGCTTGGCAACACTGCCTGTGGAAGGCTGTTTGAATTCACCCCCGCAGCGCTCTTATTTGCCAACTTTAGCTGCGGGTAATTCAGAAACGATATGTCTTTTACTAGATTTTTTTTTGTATTTGTTTCGTTAGTGTAACGTCCCAAACACTGCCCTTACCCACCGATCAGTGAATTTCTGACCACCCTGTATGTATTTTAATATATTTTTATTTTTTACATATATATATATATATTTTATACATACTTGCATAAATTCATACACACACACTCATAATTTTTTTTTTTTTCTGAGCTGACTTTTGAACACACAGATGGTGCTGACACCATGTAAGTGCTGCCTACTTATTACGTTACTAAATGTTTCCTGTACTATTGTTTACAATATGCCACATATTGGATCACATAGATGTTCGAACCAAGGTATGTGGCTACATGTTACTTATATACTAGGTGACTAAAAACTAAAGACATTATTAACTATGCAGAACAGAACATATAATTAATTGTACACATTACAATAATAGAGAATTTCTTATATACTAGGTCCACAGTTGTGGAACTGATTGTAGTCAAGGATGGTGGGTAACCAACCACTGACGCACTGCACTAGATTTATGAGGGTTCCATGGATTGCCATGGGGGGGGGGGGTTGCATTTCTTCATTGCTGCATCGAGCACTAACTAGGGCGAAGATCGATTTTGGTCTCTTGTGTTTCAGCCCCTCGATGTCGTACTCACACAGCTCGTTGACCAGGTGGTTCCTGCACGTCGCTGCCTTGGTGAAGAATTTCTCCGCCATGGCTGCCATCCTCAAAGGGAGTGCAGGTACCTGCGACAGCTGGTGCAGGTCCGCCGTCGGAGACCTCAGTGGGAGAAGCAGCGCTCTCTTCAGACCTCTGTTCTGGAGCACCTGCAGCTTCCGCATATGGGTCTTGGCGGCGTAGGCCCACACTGGGCAGGCGAACTCGATTACTGAGTGAACGAGTACCTGGTAGACTAAGAAACCACAGAGTGGAGGTAGCGATGTATTGTGGTTGAGAAATGGGTACAGTAAGAACGGAGCGCTTAAGTTTCTTAGGCGTGTCTATTAGGGAACCTGTAGCACGAAATTTGTTTACCAATCTTTGTATAGTTGACCTGTGCGGCACTTCGGCTCCTGGAAATTTTTCAATAAACATACGCCTGCACCTCCTTGCAGATTCGTATTTCACGTAACAATAATAAATGTAAACTCGCTGCTCAAAAGTATACTTCATCTTGACTTCACAGTATCTTCACAAAATCTAACTGACAACTGAGTTTCAACAGCGCATTTGCTGTATTGCGAAGGGCCCGATATCGTCCGAGGGGCGGCCCACGCATTGTCGGAACACTGGGGTTACCCGTACGGAAGTGGAACTTAAGGAAAACATAAGAAGTAAAATTATTAATATTTTTTCACAAACACTGCACAGAGTTAGCCAAAACATCATTAGAAGATGTCAAGCATGTATTGACGCCAATGGCCAACATTTACAGCACGGGCTACAAGGTAAGAAATCAGCGCAAGCATGAGACGTCCCTTAGCATGGGCTATGCGCCGTGTGACTTACAGGCAACTGAGGGGGCGCTGCCCCGCGCGATTTTTGCCGTGCGCACGGACGCTTCATAAATGAAACCTGTACCATGCCGCAGTACCGGCGTCTGTTAAAGGCGTCGGTCCCTTCTTCCACCACCCTTATCACCTGTGCGTTGTTGAGTGTCCTGGGTGGAAGCCGAACAGATCGGAGGGGATGAGTTGCAACCACGTGGACCATCAGCCACCTAAAGGTGGCCATACACGATCGCTCCATTTGGATGTAATCCATATGGATGTCATCCATGCGGATGACATCTAAAAGCGTAGCACATGCACCATAATTCCATAACTCCAGTCAGCCACGACTAGCGTTTGCACGGGACGTCCCGATTTCGGGGTCTGGAGACGCGTCCCGATTTACACCCGATCGGGACGCCAAATGTCCCGATTTTTTTTTAGCTAAGTGATAAAACCCATCACTCTTAGCAAAAAATGAAATCGCGTGTCCACGTCAGACGCATCGCATCAAAGCAGTAATGCTTATAGTACAACTGACCTCACTAACATGCAAACTATGCCAAAAACAATTTAGCGCATATTATGGTGGCAAAAATGACAGCAAAACAACAGACATGTAATGAAAACAAGAAAAAGAAAGGAGTTTCAGTTTAACAACATCGCTGAAATTATTTTTAACATCGATCAAGTAAGCAACCAAGAATCAAGAAGTGATAGATGCTTAAGTCACAAATGCCTTTCACTCAGTCAAGCACACTTTGTCATTCAGTTAATTGGGCTGTGAATCAAAACTCGATCGTACTTAGTACAAAGATTCCAAAAATGCTGAGAAATTGTTACTTGGAAGAACAAAGGCCAGTGGGATTACACAAAATGGTTTAGGTTCGGCAACTACTCAAGAAGCGATCGAAACTCTTCAAAATGATAAATTTTATAGTGTTGTTTCAGTCGCCTCCAATCACGGTAGTACAAACATTTTTGTGCTGATGGTAATATTTTATAACCTAACTACAAATTTAAATATTTGAGGTTTAAGAAGACGCGGATGAAGCAGCATCAGACAAGTAAAAAATTTTAGTGACACGACTGAAGGAGCCCAGTATTGATAGTAAACATCTTACTAGTTACATTAAAACAACGCAGATGTGAACTTTAGGTGCCACAATTAAGTTTTTACAGATTCTGCACCATGATAATGATCAAATTATATCAGAGGGATGCCCTGCACATATTTTATATAACAGTGTAAAATATCCTCTGAGTATGAGCAAATTTCAGTTGGAGAATTCATCCTGAAACTAAATAGTCATTTCTCAGAATATTACAAACGAATTAAAGTTTTAAAACTTTTATGAGACGTATTAATCCGAATATTTGATTTCATGGCGTCATACCGGTTCAAAATGCGGCAACTGAAAGGAAATTTTTCCAGGCTAATATAATTTGGTCTTAAAGCTTGAATAATCACTCGAGCATGTCAAAGCAGAGATACAAATTAAAAACAGCTTCAATTTGTCTTGTGGCGAATTTCATAAATATGTTATATAAAAAAAGCTATGATGAAGGCAATGAAATATAACACTGAATTAAATTTTAATAAAAAAATAAATACATTTACTTATTAAAAGAATAAATAAATATTTAAAATTCAACTTGAAACTACATTATTTCCATAATATGGGAGACCGGGTGAATGACGACACCTTAAGACATTTTGTATTTTTTACCTTAACTATTTTGAAATTCGTGATAAGATATAAAAATACCTTGAACCTTTTTCCATTGATTGCTATTATGTACTTTAGTTAAAATATAAGGTAAGTAGTTATTTAATTTAAAAAAAAAATATTTGAATGCTACCAACTGTCGGTATTTCCCGGGTACCAGGGAAATACCGACATGCCTAATGGGTAATATCGACATGGTTTGATTATTGGGAAGTGATAAGCCGAATCACGAAGAAATTAGAAATTCTGAGCTTAGTATGTGGTTTTTTTCTTCGATGAAACAAACGAAACTTAAAATCTTAAACATTGAGCCAACCCTAGACCATATGTAATCAGATCAGTTAATATGAGTATAAAAAATTAGTAAACAATACGTAAAATAGGTAAACAGTATGTAAAAATCAATTTTTTAAAGATTCAAGTAACATATTCCCTGGGCATTAAAATTTTTCTATTTCGTCATGCAAAAATCACAAGTATAATTTTTAGCTGTATCGCTACCACTACAATCAGCATGAGCCCACTTGCCACAAAACACACATCTAAACGAGAGCTCAGAACTACCAAATTCACCACATACTAAACAGGTCTCTGTGTCTTCCGTAAACATATCAACGGCGTCATCACCATCACCACATAACACTGACTCATCTATGTTCTCTTCTGAAGAAGTTTCCTCAAAAGATATTTGCCTGCGGCATGTTTTCTTTATTTTTGCTGATTTTGTGGTTGTCTCACTTTTTCCATTAATTTTGCATGTTTCTTTCTTTACATCTTCCATCAAAATTTTAGTTATGTCTCCCGTTTGATTGTATAACAGTTTTTTCTAATTTAATTTTAGCTTTCACCTCCTTTTCCTTCTTAACTTCCAAAAGTGCTGCTTTCGTTGGAGTTGCGGTAAGAATTCTAGAGTGCTTCTTTTTTTCGTCGTCCGGCGTTGATCCAGCTTGATTGCGATACAAATGCAGGGGAGAAATTAATTTACGTTTTCCCTCAAACTCAGCTGTATTTTCCTTAGGATTTTTCTCTGAGGCTGGTTTTCTTATCTTGGGTTTAGATTTTGATTCACCTCCAGCAGTGAACCCTGACACTCCAGGAACTGGATCTTCATACACACCATAGTCAATTTTTTTGTACTGTTCTTCATTGACAGCTTTATCATCAGGTTGTTGATCCATTTCCTCAGCTATAAATTCATTAGCATTGTCTTGAATTACTGGAGTTTGAATATCTGCTTCAGGAATGAAGTCAAGTTCAGTGAATTTTTCAGGATTGAACGGTAGAGTTCCTGCTGCTCTGAAGCCTGAAACTCCTTTGCCCATCGTTGTTACCTTCATGTAAGCTACATTAAAAATAGAAGTTATATCATAAACTGTTATCTTCTGAAATCGGTTGACCCTTAAGAATCTGTCACATTCGGTGTTAAATGCCTTTTCAAGTGGACCATAAACAGTCAGATCCAGAGGCTGTAACCTGTGTAATGTATGTGGGGATATGGATTCAACTTTGACATGATTGGCCCTGCAGAATTCGAAGCTAAAGTGATGTGGCTACCATAGTTATCCAAGATCACCAGCCCCTTTATCTATAGTTCCTATGATATGATAGACAGATACCTATAGAAATTGCCTGTCATCCATTAATTACAAAAATAACGTGAATTGTATAAAAACGTATTTTTTTAGAGTTGTCCCGATTTTTAGCACCGAATCCCGATTTTTTACCTTCCGTCCAGATTTTTAACGATCTGGACCTGGCAACACTAGCCACTACAATGAAAAAAGAGGCAAAGCAAGCAAAAATACGTTGTCAATTTGCTATACAACAATCTAGTTATGCCAAGTACTACATAAAATGAGCCCGAATTTATTTTAAAGGATATTCAAGCTATCGAATGTTGAATAAAAATCCTGAGGATTAAATAAACGTCCAAAAAAGTGCGAAATTATGAAAAATAAGCTCTGTAATATTACGAAAACTTTTTAAAATGCTATAAAATGATTATAAAACAGATTTATTAAATTGAAATAGTTTAGCAGGCTGAAAATAGTGACCGGTACGTCAAATGTAGTAAAACTACATATTTAAACAAGTAGGCTCATATAAAATTAATCTTATCATACTATGATCTTTTTAAAAAGAAAACCGCAAAGAATTATCTTTTTTTTCCAACAGGGTATCTCTGTTGGAAAGTAAAAAAAGAAAATAATCGTTCTTATTGTTACTTAATAATATTTAAAACTGTATTATTTTCAATTCTACATTCAAAATAATATTTAACTAGTAGCAAAACAAATATTTCTATAGCGGATTCAAAACAAAAAATAAATGGTAGATTGTTGCATAGTCCACTCAAGGCACTGATGTCTGCTCGCTGGTCGGTGACAGAATGAGAAGAGTTTGGATCGCGGTTTCCAGGGCTGCCAGATTGTATAATTGGATACAAAATTTGTATAATTTGGTTAGCTTTTGTATCCTGTTTGTATAATAGATTGTCTTGTATAATTGGATACAAAAAAATATTTTATCCCAGCATATTTTTAAAAATGTTTGGCATTTTGTTTTCATGAGTTGGCAATACTTACTGCGCACGGGTTTACGGTATTAAATAAAACAATAAGTGATCGTACCACTGTTACCAATGTAATAATAGATGGTCAACAATGCCAGTACGTGTTTACATTTTACAAGTGTTAGATCTTCACAGAACGTAACAAGAAAGTGACTCAATGTTATCATAATATTATTCACATAATACACTGGTAAGTGCCTATTATATATAGGGATATTTGTACGATACTGCAAGTAAGAGAAATCCGCAAATTCTCAGATAAATGGATATTGTGTTTTGTGTTTGTTACAGTGGATAAATATGGATAAATTTGTAGTAAAAAGATCTCTTACTTCTTCTCACTCATCAGAAGATCAGTCAGCGACTAAAATTAAGAAAAAACAGTGCTATCATTCAATGACAAATGGCTTCAAATGAGTAATTTAAAAAATTGGTTATCAAAAACTTCAAATGACCATGGTGATATTGTTGCAAAATGTAAATATTGTAATGTGGAATTGGTGAACCATAAGGCAGTATTAGAAAAGCATGTTTCCAGTAGCAAACATAAGCAAACTTTAATTTGCACTATCTCTTATAAGTGCTAATAAAACTTTGGGTGAGGTAATTAGCAAACCTGAAACTAAAATGATTAAGCGAGCGGAACTTAAACTTGCTGGATTACTTGCTGTAAATAATTTGCCTTTTGTTTTAATGGATACATTAGTTCCATTAGCTGCTAATATTTTCCCAGATTCCAAAATTGCTCAAGGGTTAGAAATGGGTAGAACTAAAGCCACTGCAGTAATAACTCAAGTATTAGGACCTGAATTTTCTACTGAATTAATTGAGTCCCTCAAGAAGACAGGCTGCTACTTTTCGCTAATGAGACAACAGATACATCTTCAAAAAAACAATGTGCAATTACTGTTATATACTGTGATCACGAATTCAACATCAAAACTGCATTCTTTGATATGGTTGAACCGGCCTCTAGTTCAGCGGAAAGCTTATTCAATTGTTTAAAAAAATGCATTGACGACAAAAATATTCCTCTAAGTAACTTTGTTGGTTTTTCTTCTGATACAACCAACTCAATGGTTGGTGAACATACTTCAGTTTTTTCTCGTCTAAAAAAGGAATTTCCATATATTGTGTGTATCAAATGCTCCTGCCACAGTATTCATCTTGTAGCTTCCAAAGCTTGCTTGCATCTGCCAAGATCATTAGAAGATGCATTACGAAACATTGGCTCGCATTTCTCCCGGAGTGGTAAAAGACAAAAACAGTTATTGGAAATGCAAGAATTTTTCAGTGTCAAGATTCATAAAGTATTTTAAGCCCTGCTACCACTAGATGGCTTTCATTAAAACAATGTGTTGACAGGACTTTGGAGCAGTTACCTGCACTCATTCCATACTTCACTACAGAAGTCTTCGAAGATCCTTCAAAGACAACTGAGGAAATTTTATCTGTGTTAAAAAATGATTTAATGATTATTTATTTAGAATTTTTGTCATATACATTGGAGTTGCTCATAAATTTCAATATTCTTTTTCAATCAGACGTGCCTTTATTGCACCGCTTGAAGCCTGAAGTTAAAAAACTATTACAAACAATATCTCACATTACATGAAATTTGAATTCAGCAAGAAAGATCCGTTACTGTTAATCATCAACACCCAAACAATTTCTTGCCTCTTGAGAAACTTTATATTGGTGTAAAAGCTAGTGAATCAATTCAAACATTTTTAGAGAAACATCCAGAAGCTTCTGCTAAATCTGAAATAGACAATGTTAAAAAAACATGTATGAAGTTTTATATTGAAGTGGCTACTCAAATTAAAACCAGATTCGATTTTTCAGATCCAATTTTTCAATTTATAAGCATTGTTGATCCACCGTTTGCACAATCTTTTGAAACTAAGCAGCTGAGTGAAGTGATAAAGCGCTTCCCATATGTGGCGAACGTCATCGATAAACAAAAATTGGACATTGAATGGATGGATCATGCTCTTTTAGACCATGAAAGTTTGGGGTTAGATAAAAAAACTTCCAGCATCACAATATTGGAAACAAGCTTTTTCTCTGAAAAATATAAATGGTGAGTGCAAGTATCCAAATTTAAAAATACTGATTACACTTTTGCTTGTTTTACCCTTTTCTAATGCTTCTGTGGAACGCACATTCAGCAATTTGAAAAAAAAAAATTAAGACTCAAGACAGGAACTGCTTGAAAACAGAAACTGTTGTAGGTTTGATGGCGACTAAAAATGGGATTGTAGATCAAGGCGGCTGTGTTGCATTTGAGCCTACAAATACTATGTTAACTAGAAAAGTCCTGTACGACAATAAAAACTAAATTTGTTGCACTGTTAACTGATGCTTGATGGATTGTTGCGTGAAAATAGACAATTTCTGAATAATTAACTGATGTTCATTGTATGTGATTTTTCATAAAATGTAACAATGAGAATGATAATAAATTCTCTGTAATTTATCTCCGAATTCTTTGTTTATTTTCATTGTTAACTTAAACATAATATTATATAAATCCGTATATGTGATATAAATTTTGCATATCCAGGGAAAACAAACTATTTTATTTGCTTTTTCATATTCACATTTTACCGCCAAAGTATTTTTTTTTTCTTGCGGCTAGACTGATCGCCTGAAATTTTGATAATCAATACAAATAAATTATTAAGTTTTGTTCTTAATCAAGGTAAGTCGAAAATTAGTAATTGTTTTGTCAGTCACTGTATCGCAACAATTTAATGGGGGGGGGAGGGGTAGGGGTGGTAGAGGGCAAAAAAAAAAAAAACGTCGCCAAACGGAGTTCCTTAGCCACGCCCCCCCCCCCTTTTCTCTGTATCCGTCACGGGGCTGGTTTGTATAATTGGATTGGATTTTGTATAATTTCAAGGAGCCGTCGGTATAAAATGAGTTGGCTCGACTGGCAGCGCTACTTTCGCCATACACGAGCTGACTGGAGTGATGGCTTGGTGTCGCTCCACGTGATTTTCTCCACACACCGTCAGTTGGCTTGATGGCATGATGGATGAAACTGATGGATACTGGACTGACCGGATATCCAAATAATCCTGTCACTCCACGTCATCCACATCATTTTCCCCACACACGACGCAATAATGGAGTGACATCGCTCGATTTGGACGGATGGAGCGATCGTGTATGGCCACCTTAAAGGTACGTTTCCATTACTACAAATTTGTTCCGCAACATGTTGTGGAACAAGTGCCAGCACAAGTGCGAGAAATTTGTTGAAATGGAAACGGTCTGCAACGTGTTGCGGCACAAGTGCCGGGGACAGAAATGTGCCAAGCGACTGCGGGACAGAACATGTGCCACAGCCCATGGAAACAGACTGCGAAATGTCCCAGGGACATGTGCCATCGCGCGCATGCGCAGTACACTCCTTGTGGGCAGCGCGTGTTTTCTTGTCTGTGGTAATCGCACTTTATTTAAAGCTAGTGTAGTGTTTGTTTCAAGACGGAGTGGTCAAAGATTAGTGTAGCAAAGCTTTTAGAACTCTTTGAACAGGAGGCAGTTCTGTTAAACATAATTGATGCGAACCACAAGAAGTCGAACAATAGAAATGGCGCTATGCAACAAATTGCTGATATTCTAGAATGCAGTATTGAGAAATTAGAAAACAAATTCACTTCCTGAGTTCCCAGTATTTAAGGGGAAAAAATAAAATTGAAAAGAGCAAGAAAAGTGGCGCTGGTGATAAGGATGTTTCCGAACCTAAATGGCAGTGTTTCAATTTAATGAGTTTTCTGTCAGTTCAGTAACAATTGAAAATCACTTGCTGTCATTCTAACAAAATTCTCGACCCACTTTGGAGACGTAGGTCTGCTATCAAACTCCTTCCGAATGTCTTTTTACTTTTTTTACAAAAAAAAAAAAAAAAAAAAAAAAAAAAAAACCTTCTAATCTACCATCTCGGTCGCTTAAAACACTGTATCTGATTCTCTGTAAAAACTTCATCTGTATTCTTGCACTCGAGACCTCTATAAATGTTGCAGATATACCAGGCAATCGGAAACAGTTGAACAATTAAGTGCAACATGTGCCGGGCCCAAGTTGCGCGACATGTGCCAGGAACTTGTCAGAATGGAGTAGTCGCTCGAACACCTTGGACAGCTGGCAGCAGCGACACGGGCCTGTAGTGTTGTGGGTATGGCCACAACTTCTGCCTCTTTCCAGCCGTCTGGGTACTTCTTTCGCCAGAAAATGTTGTTGAAGAGGTGTGCTGGGCTGTGGACTGCTGCTGGAAGCAGATGTTGCAGGATTAGGTTGCTGATTTCATCGTTCCAATGGAACAGACACAATGAGATTTTATATTAGCTGGCACTTTCAACTAAAATCAGAGAGCCATCAACAAATTTGAAAAATTCACGAAAACTGTTTAAATACATCTTCCATGAGATCTGAGTTGAACTAGGTCTTTGCATATTCATTCGAAGTTCATTTGTATTAATGCCTAATTATTTTATCAGTTTGCTTTAACTTGTATCATTCAGTACTCCATCTCTGCGCTTATCTAATCTTTTCATCCCCAAATATCATTACAATCTATGACTTCAGTTATCGTCTTAATGTAATCTCAATTTTCATGTTCTTCCACTCGAACATTAACGCGTATTTGTTAGAATGTAGCATTTCAAGTGATTCCTTTGCATAGTATGATCAATTCATTTATTTTATCATCATTGTCAGCAAATTTTCAGAGTGTTTATTGTTATACTTAATTTTAAACACCCTTCTATGAATTGTTCTTTCCATAAAGTTTTGTTCTTCAAACTTACAGTTTAGCAAGCTCTTTTTTTAGTCCTTGATGAAACTGTGAAGAATAGTTATGTTTGTACCAATTTATATTTAGTATCATCCATAACTTGGTCGTAATTTTACTTTTCAAGTAATAGAATTCCCGTCCTTCTTCTTCGACATCTGTTGCTGTCGTGTAACTTATCACTTCTGAAACATTTAATTCATACCATTAAATAATTTCTCCTTAGTGGAGACCGGGGTGAAAATCGACACCTCTGTCAATAACGACACCTTGAATTTCGACAGTACTTTTGGTTAGTGTTACTGCGGAGCGGAACTCGATGAATCTAGCGTCGAATGAGTTTGTTGTTGCCAGTGTGACTATGGTACTTTTCATTTGCGTCGAAAAACATGTTTTTTGGAGAATATTGATTCAAATTCTGCCTTCGAAAACCAGCGTAAGTCAGTCAACAATCATTTGAGAATTGCTACTCAATTGTATTGAAATTTTGAAATTCAGCGAATATTTCAGTGTAATCTTTGTTGGTTATTAGTGAATAGATTAGCCTCGCGGCAATTTTTTATTGCGGTTGCATTGTTTATGGGGCATAATGTCGACATCCCTTGATACGGAAATACCTATGTGGTGCCGATATTTCCCCATGTCCTTGTATTTTAAAAATGGCTTTTTATTCGCCTAAATATTTGTACTTTTTGTCTTTTAGATGGCCTAATCCACTATGGAGAGAGGTAAATGGAGCAAAGAAATCCTAAAACTAGCTTTGAAGTAAATCAAACTGGCAGATCAATTAAAAGCGTAGCAACAAAATTAAATACCCCAAGAATTGCCTTTCATGACTGTTTAAAGTCGAATTCTATTGTTAAAGAAAGTGTTTTAACATACAACATTACGTTAAATAAATAGCGACGACTTACCTCCGATTAAGCTGAAAACTGAAAATAAAACACAGTTTTAATAAAGATAAGAAAATGGGTGGTGAGGGCTGGTGTCAGGATTCATAAAAGGAAACTAAAGTTTGCGAAAGCTCTCTGCAGCAAAGTCTTGTCTTCAACATGATATGAAGTTGATATAGTTCTTCCTAACTTGGATGTGGTATATATATAGATAAAATAGTTTTTCGCGGCTACCGGTGTGTATAACAATAACATGGACGAGACTGGAATTTCCGAACGCATAGATTCCAGTAAAAATATTAGATTGAAAGTTTTTTTTTTTTTTTTTTTTTTTTTTTTTTTTTTTTTTTTTTTTTTTTTTTTTTTACGTCTCTCAACAGCGAGGTCTTTATAGACGGGAAAGGATGGTGGCAAGGAATGTGAAGGAATTCGGCCATGGCCTTTTTAAGGAAGCATCCCGGCATTTGCCTGGAGTAATTTGGGAAACCATGGAAAACCCAAATCTGGATGCCCGGACGGGGATTCGAACCGCCGTCCTCCCGAATGCGAGGCCAGAACGCTATCCGTTACACCACCACGCTCGGTGGATTGAAAGGGCCAAACCTGATCTGTGTAACATGTTTCGAAATACGCAAGAATATAATAGCAGTTTGTGCTGAAAGATGGGACCACACGCTTGCCAAACCTCGTCAAACTGTCACAAATTGAAAAGTGCGGATAGGGCGTTTGGTTTGGCTTGTGTAGGCTTGCTAACACTTGAGGCTGATCCGATCGAGTGTCGGTTTTTTTGGCACAAATCAAAGGAATTTTGCGACAAGCGCTTGCGAAGGGTCTACAGTCTACTTAGTATCGGTTGTGCATTGACGGCGGACAGACATGCGTTCCTGTTTGTTGTGATAGAAGTGTAGCAATAAAATGAATAAATGGCCCAGCAAGGATATTTTAAAATTTTCCGAACAGTAGCAAGTAGAACTCTGCATTTGGGACCAGAAGAATAAAGAGCACAAAAAAAGTAGCTGATGCTCGGAGTCGTCTTAGCGAAGTTTTAAATAAGCCTGTGATGGATATTAAAATATATGTATATATATAGGAATTCTTATTGTCACATTTCGTAAGGTTTTTAAAGAAAAAACAAGATTCTATTCACTCTGGCTCAGGTATGAATTTATTATTTAGCTGGCATAGCAGGTATAGCTGCTGTGAAGTCTGTTTTTCTTTAGAAATCATAGTTGAAATTTCATTTAGCGAATATTCAGAATCAGCATAGTTCTTCCTGCCCAGATGGCTCAAAAAGAAGCCCATTAAAAGTTTCTTCCATAAATTCTGTGCTATTAAAAAATAATTGATACAGACATTATAATGCCGTTAAAACAATAATTATTATAAAGTTCTAATTATAAAAGAATATACTTAAATTAAATACACACATGAAGCTACATAGTAGGCTAATCATGGTTACATGAATGAAATTATAATAATTACCTAGTACGGTTTCTATGGATTTTTAGCATCCACGATCTTCTTTGCAGTCTTTCTAGTTGTTTTTTTTTAAATTTATTTATTTATAAAAATAGGTTATGCCAACCACGACACAACCACGACGTCCGTCATGCTTCCTTCTCCAAAACATCAAGTGCACTATAAAGCGTATGGATGACGATGTTTACTCCCCAAAATTAACCAAGCGTTTGTAAGGGCTTGGAGTTTGTGCCAAGTGCCAAGCGTGTGGTCCCGGGGTTAGATCCTCTGGAGCATACTTGCCTCAAATGTTTATATTCCTACCCAAAAAGCAAGGAGGCAGGACCAGCATGTGCCATCTACAGATATTCTCACTACGAGCATCCAATGTTTGATAATTTTCGCTTGGGGGAAGGGGGAAAAAAGGGGCAAACAAAAAATATAAGCTCATAGTATTTTTTAAAAAATTAGGTTAAACGTAGGCCTACATTATTGTTTCCATTACATCTAAGCATTGTATAAGTATTAGAATAATTTGATATGAATAAATTAATTAAAGTTCCTTCCTGATTTTGCTTTTTTCCAATAATCAGACCATGTAATTACTCCCCCTTAGGCATCGGATACCAGGGAAATACCGACACTTGGTAGCATTCACATAAAAAGTACGAAAAAAATTCCGTTATATTTTAATTAGAAGTTTATTACGCAATCGAGCGGAAAAGTTTCAAGCTATTTTGTATTGTCTCACGGATAGAAAAAACGTTATTGTACAAAATAAAAAATGGCAAATGTGTTAAGGTGTCCTCATTCTCCTGGTCTACCATATCTTCTCTTTCTGCAAATAGTAATATGTCGTCATAAAACCATATCGTCCTGATTCTAACTGCTTGGAGGTTTAAGTCACTTCCAACTTTTAGTTTGGCTTGCTACATAATATACAATATATTCGTACTTACACCAAGTACCAATGCAGACAGCCATGTCTCAGCTATCTTTTAAACGATATACTACTCAAACTTAGGGCCGGCGGCTTGCGTTAGGACAGGCAGAGGGGCGTCCCCATGAAAATATTATTTGTTTATCTAAAATAAAAAGAAATATTATAATAATAGTAATAATCATGCAAAAAATAAAAGAAATACATTGGGGTAAAAACTAAAAAATAAATTTAAAAAATCTGGGATTAGCAGTCAGTTATATTTAAGTCTATGTATGATCAGCTCGTCTGTTCCCCTCTGTTTCTCTCAGTTCTTTCTTTCTATACTCTTCGCACGCTCGGTCGCTCTCAACAAAATACCTACCAGGAATTTCCCGTGTGGGTTCTGCTAAAAAAAGTCACCAAAATCGCATGTTGTCGGGGGTGATCTTGGTGGTTTTGGAGGGGGAGGGCTTCAGCCCCGTAGCCCCCCTCCTCCCTGGATCCGCCACTGGTCAAAGATATGGTGATGGTGCTTCAGTAACCAGCATTCTACTTCAGTCACTGCTGTGTCTGCAACTCAATACTAAGCCCTATTCCTATTTTTAATATATTATTATTTTTTTAAAATTTAAACTAGGATAGCGAAATCTCGTAAGTAAAACTAAGTAGAGTCAATGAGACATAGAGCTATTGTTAGCATCTGTAGTTGGGAGTTAACCAGCTGGAAAAGGGGGGGGGGGGAGGGGAGACAAATGCAGATACAAGGGGAAGGGAGATATAATATTGGCGTGGGCTATGATGGAACCACAACAATAAACAAGTGAGGTGTAGAAATGAACGATGATCTCCAGTCGCAAACAGTATATTTAAATATTTAAAAAGTAACAAACATTTACAAAGTAGTATTTATAGAGACGACACACATGCTTATGCGCAACTCAATAGTTTTATTTTCATTATCATACACGAGTTGTTAAATTGACTCAAGATTGTTAAAAAATAAAATATCTTAATGGGTCTATGATAAAAGGGGATGATTCGCTTAAACTAGCGTTACTTCAACATTCACTGTATTTACATCCATCCAGAATCACAGTCTGTCACAAACATCATACGCGCAATTCGCAGTGACTTACGGATGTGCTTTAATCTTGACTGTATTGCTAAAATCAATCGACCGCCACATTTGCGCACCCCACTGTCCAACACGAATTTCGTGTATACTTACATGACCTTCATCGCATCTTTCCTGACGTTCTTTGCGATGTCTGTTTTCATACAGATATCGGGAACGGTCGACGTACTCGGCTGCTTTTGTTTTTGGCGCAAGGCGCTCTCGCGCGGCGTTGTCGGTAAGTCCTCTGACGTTTTACAACAATCATTTTGGGCTTTTTGTTTATACGGTCACGTCTTCTCAGCATGTTTAGCGTTCATTTTGCACAAACACACAACACAACTTCCGCAATTCATACCTGATTATTTTCTACTTGTGTTAAGCTATTGCTGTTCTCGAGCAGGCTACTTCAATGACCTCACTCAACGTCGTATCACTTTGGAGTCTCGATCTACGATAGTTTTACGATACACCGATGGCGAAAAAAGATGGCCAATTTCCGGCCATGTCGGTTGATGTAATACCACAGTGAGTCAGTTCTATTTATAGCCTTTGTTTCCTCTTCTTTCGAATGGAATATTCAACAACCGTGCACGTCGTTTGGTCTAATTTCTTTAGTAAAGCGAATTCATAATGATAAAAGTTCTGCTTGAAGGCGGTAATTGCTGCCTTGAAAGGTAAAAAGTACTCTATGTAGCTTGTGATTAAATCCAGATGGAATGTTTGGTGTCTAGGATATGTGTGTAAACCAATACTAGAATTAACAGAGGATGGTGGTCTTAGAAAACATGATGCCTTATTCTTATTCTATTCTGTTTCATTTTCTTCTCTTTTTCACAGTTAGCTGCTAATGCCACTTTTGATGGAACCCCGGATCTCCTCAGCTTGTGCATACAGTGTGTATTAGTCGGAATCTGGTTTCGGTTATCCTCTAAACAGGAGCATTGCTGAAGGCCAGTAAATCAATGACAAAAATACTTTTACTACTGTGATTTATGTATTGATCTGTTAATAACTGCATAAGTGATTGTTGACAACAATCAATTGATGATTAGAGTAATTTTATAATTGACTTGAGAAACAATTGATCCCCTGATTGCTCTCACTTTTTCACTGCTGATGCTTCATTGCATCTCTTTTCTATATTACAAATAATATCGTTACTGATAACATTGTTCTACAAAGATTTTTTTCTTTAGTGATAGTAAGTGTTTTTGAAGCACGGTACAACTAGAAATTCAAATCTTACGTTGGAATTTCTTTTGCCAGGCAAAATTCTTTAATAATAAAGTCATAAAGGTCTCATTTTAATCAAAATTCAGAACTGGTGGTATATTTGTGAATTAGTTAGCAAAATTAATTTCTTGTTAGTATTTTTAGCTGTATGATGTGTCTTTGGCAAGTCTTCCAATTACTAAGAATTTTGTTTACAGGACTTGTGTTAGAACAAACTAAAGTAAGAAGTGCTCTGTTCTTTTCAAAACAAATTCAGAAATTACTGAAATACAGAGAGAAAGCTTTTGTTTTTCATTTTTCTACTGACAAATACATAAATTTCATCAACAATTCTGATGACTTAATGAAGAACTGTAGACCATGGATACTATCCAAAGAAAGGAGACTCTTTACAGATGCATCAGAAACAGATGTGAAGAGGGTTTTGCTGCATAAGGCCCAATTCACACAGAAGGGACGTGGCGCGGACGTCGGGCGGAGACGGGGCGCGGACGCGGCGCGGACGTGGCCTGTTCAGTCCAAACAGAAGAGACGCAGAAGGGACTCGCGCGCGACATGGTTTCTACCATGTCTTCGTCTGACGATGAAGATGTTTTAACCTTACTACATTTAAATCATATTCAATAGAAGAGTAGTTTCTGGGTTCATCCTTTATGGCTGAAGAAGGGGAGGAAGTATGGAATTTTTGACGTGATGAAAGAGTTGGAAATGTATCCTGAACGTTTTCAAAATTTTTACAGAATGTCTCAATTAAGGATGGCATACAGAAAAAAATCTACCAACTGAAGATCGCCAGTTTTTCCAGAAGAGAGGATATTAATTACATTAAGGAAAGTAATCAAAACACAAACCTTTATTTGAAAAATAAAAAAATACTTAAACGAAAGAAGTCATTCAATGTATAACTATCTGTTTTCACATCAGTCTCTGTGCTTGATGCGTAGTATGTCTCCTCGATTTGATGATAATGTAATATAGAGTGGAGATGTCGATACCAGCATCAGTTGTTGGCGTTATCAGGATAGTCATCACTGGTAACAGACGATAAGTCCGAAGCATTCTGTTCAAAATTCCTATTTTGATTTTACGTTTTTGTTGTGCTGTCGTAGATTTCATATCTGCCAAATTTTTTGCAAAAAAAAAAAAAAAAATCTGGATCAAGTTCTAGAGCTTTATTTTTGTAACAATTTATATTTTTGTTGAAAGTATTTCAACGTTTCTATAAACTGTGGAATTTATCCAACTATATTGGCAGTGTTGATGGAAAACACATCAGAATAAAAGCTCCGCCATAATCAGGTTCCGCCTTTGTCAATTACAAAGGATTCTATTCTACAATATAACATCCGCATCTGTCACTGCTAACAAGCAGTGACAGATGCGGATGGCTTATTTGTTACAATAGGCCGAAACAATGATGATCGATCGTTTAATCGCAGCAATTTTGGAAGAGCTCTACAACAACAGGGTCTTAAATTATCCGACCCTGCCCCTCTTCCTGGAGAAACAATGAACATCCCTCTCTATTTTATAGTGGATGAAACATTCCCACTGCAACCAAATATTATGAAACCTTTTTCTCGCAATTAATTATCAAACGATAGCAGAATATTCAACACCAGGTTATGTAGAGGTAGGAAATGTGTGGAATGTGCTTTTGGCGTATTAACTTCAAAATTCAGGGTCTTGAATACATTAATATGTTGCTCTCCTTCTAAAACTGATTTACTGATTCAAGCCATGTGCGTTTTGCACAACGCAATACGGAAATACGATGGTAAATTTTCAATACCTCACATTGAAAATATTGTAATAGGAAATCCAATGACCGAAGGAAATCAAAGAAGACAAAATGCAAAATACAAGAGAGTATTTGTGCAAGTACTTCGTAAATCGTGCACCCATTCCGTATCAGGATGGATATTGTGTATATTAATAACAGTTGCTTTAATCTGCTTTTTTAGAAGCTATTGACCACCCTAGTATGTACCTAACAGTAATAAATTTTAAAACTAACCTGTTTCATTTAATTCCTTAGCGATCTTTTGCCAGCACTTCCTGTACATTACGATTGCAATAATCTGAACGATTAAAATCGTACAGTTCGGGAAACTTCTCAATGATTTCACAAAATTGTATATTAAACTCAAAATTATCACGCATTTTTATAGCTGCGAGAACGCGTCGCCTGGAGGTCCGCGCCACGCGCCCGTTCACTGCGCCCCTCGAGACTTCGAAGAGACGCGGCGCGGACCTCCAAGGGGCGCGCCCGCGCCCCGCCGCCTCTGTGTGAATTGCGCCATTTGTTAACATAGCAGCGACCTCAAAATACGCCGCGTCCGCGCCGCGTCTCCGCCCGACGTCCGCGCCGCGTCTCTTCTGTGTGAATTGGGCGTAATGGTACAATAATTCCTTCTTTTCCACCTGCTTATTCCAATTTGACTAAATAGTGTATGGAATACCACAAGAAATATATTTTTGTTTCATTAACACAATGAACACAATTAACACATAAATGTCATAGATCCTTTGAAACTTAAAAATAATTGCAATGTTATTAAGGATGCAACAAAAATAGATTCATAATGCCCTTTAGCCTTGTGAATGAGAGAAAGAATCACCATCCCAAAAAGTAATTTGTCACAGTGAAACTGCATAGTAAGAGAAAGAATTTTCAACCTGAGTGACTAGTTGCGTCTTACCTCACTTCAAATCAAGCTAGTTCTTTTTTAACAATTGTCAAGACCATGGATGCAACAGGAAAGGATATATATCCCTTTGAAACATTTTCTCTCCTTTTTCACCAGCAAAAATAAAGTAAGCTATTTTTGTTGGACCTTAAATTGGAGAACTTCAAGATTGAGATTCTGAAATATGACTAAAAAAAAAAAAAAGATAAAAAAAAAATAAAAGAAAAGAAACATGGATATGTTTCAAAATGTTTCCCAAAGAAGAATAGCTCAAAACTTAAACATTATATGGTGAATTTATGATAAATGCATTTCTGGATTTTGGCCATAACATGTCTCTAAAAGTTCTCATCCAGTTTACTTTCATGTGGTGAATCTAAAAATAAAATGAAAATTTTCATAAGGACTTACATTATGTAGAAGCAGTATGAAGAAAAGTGGATGACTTTCATGTTAGTAGGCCACTAAAGTAAATTTGTGTGGTCTTTCAATCTGGTGACAGAGATCATATATACTGTGCATTCTGGCTCAGTCGTGGCTACTGTTTAATGTAGAATCCAAACCATGCGACATCTTGGCATCTTTCATATGATCAAATATGGCTCTTAAAAATTCCAATGTTTGAGCCCGTGTCCTTGATTTTTCAAAGCAGCCACCTTAACTACTGAGCAACCAGGCCACTCAGTAGATTAGTATTTGAGCATTATTATTGACAAGAAAAATAGATGGTGTGAAAGAAAGAAATAGAAATGTATTCACAATGTTGTTTCAGAGATATGTATTATCAATTCCTACATGTTTCACCTTTCTAAATGTGGAGCTCTCCTTATGATAAGGTGCCTCTCACATCTCTGTGCATATCAAGCCAACAAATGTAGAACTGTAGCTGCACTTTGACTATTGCTACCTGTTGCACAAAATGTTACCTTCCAAACAGACTGGTAAAATGTGGCAGACATATCTTTTCCAATCATGAATCACTTTTCAGGTATTCCCAAAAACTATCACAAGCCCTCATTTCCCAATGCTATTAATCCCCACTTATAATCTTGTACATAAACAAGTCTCTCATTCCACAACTCTTGTTCTGTAATTCCTAAAGCTGACCACAGCACAATATTCATCCTAGACATCTCTTCTGGTCTGAGTTCCATTAACCAGATCTTTTGCCTTGGGCATAACTTTCTACATTCTGGTATGACTACCAATCAGCTATTATTGGGATGTATACCCATAGGCAAATAGTTTACACCCTAAATCCTAATCATCCCATTGCAGCACATATAAATGCACACAATAGCAATAAGTTTAATTCATGGTTTACAGTTTTATCTATCATAGTCCTCTCAATTGGCTTAACTACACTGTTGATACCCATGGAAAAATAATCGATGGTGCCCTCCCATAGTGCCAAATCCCGGGGCGAAGTGCAAACCAGGGCACCTATTTTAGGGGTAACATGTTTTTTAGTTCCACTTCTGCCACAGCCAGCAACAATGGGCATGGTCTGTTTGAAGGGGTGGGCCTTTCTCAGCTGGAAGCCCATGGCATTTTTCTCATCCTGCCACCCAATTGTTACACCACTGGTCCTCTCTGTAGGCAGCAGTTCCTATGAACTTAGGCAGTGGGAGATGGCCTTCCAGTTCACAGGTCTTTCTCCCTCCCCACCCATCCAGGGGCATAGCTACTATGGGGTGGGGTCCTCACGCTCAGAGGGCCCCCAAGCATACCTCAAGGGGCCCCTAAGTGCACCTCTAGGGGCCCTCAAGCACAGTTTAGAGGGCCCACGAGCCTTCACAGCAAACTGGCGACCTTTTTTTTTTTTAGCTCTACCGTCGTCTAAGGGGCCCCTGAGAATACAGGAGCCCCTCACACTAAGGGCCCTCGCTGCTCAGGGGGCCCCAACCACTGCTCAGGGGCCACTAAAGAACAATTCAAGGGCCCCCATCCTCAGTTCGGGGGGCCCCTACTAGCAAACAAAGCAAAAAAAAGGTCGCCCGTCTGGCCTGAGGGTCCAAAATAAATTTTTTGCATAGGGGCCCTTGTTGACCTAGCTACGCCACTGCACCCATCCTGTCTTTCTTTCCCCACTAACTGTTTCCTTTCCTCTCACACAATAATCACTGCTTGCTATAATTAGAGCTGTTGTTTTTTCCACCTTTGACACACTGTTAACCACCTTTCCTTCCTACCTTTTGCATTCCATATTCTCCTGCTGAAGAAGTGTTTATACCCAAAAATTATCATATTTTCAATGTTTGTGATTTTTACTGTATCTGTGCCATCGTTCTATCAGCAGTGGTTAATGAAGATCTTTCCCCTTATTTATTTTCATATTTGCTAGTAAACTCCATTTTATCTGTCAAACATATTACATATTTATACCATCCAGTGGCAACCCATGCAAGTTCCTCCAACTTTAACAATCTCAACAGCTGTTTTACAATGAGGGCTGATAATATTACTCCTACTTAACTACTAACATATCCTAAACACCAGTCAACCAGATGGTCTTAAACTCCAGAAAGACCCAACCAATAAATCTATCACTTATTTCTGTTGTATAAATTTATTATTTATTTATATGTAATTTTTCTGATCCCAATTATTATTATTATTATTTATTACTTTATACAGCCTTTTTCAGAGATTGGCCATTCCTGCCATGTTTGTCTCTGACTTCAGTCATATGATGAGTCTCAATGTGTACATGACTGACCCTTTGCCACTGTCCCACCTATATCCATGATTAAAGTTTACACAAAAAAATTGTAAACTGTGTTCATCTGTGGTGAGTGACGTGTTTACCTTCCCTTTAATTAAAGATACATATATGTATAATTATTTATAAGGAAAGGCATGATAAAATATATGCACCACTCACCAGAATTATGGCATGAGGGTAGCAGCAATAAAAAATACACTCTACAAACACAAGAAACACATTTTGGGCTATGCCCTTCTTTGTGTGATTGAGAAAAGTTTTTACATAACGAGATGCCATGTGTGAGCAGGAAGCAAAAATATGCAAAATATAACATTCTTGTTTCATGTCAACTATTCTAGCTAATATATTCAAAGCAAAGGTCGCAGAATTTAAACAAAAAAAATATATACACTTTGAACAATATATTGCCTTGTACACTCCCATGACTCTCTTCACCCTTCTCCTGACAGCCAGTGAATCCCATTCCAGTTTATTTATCATATCAGTTGTTGATGGTGTTGAGTGATATTTTTCAGAGATAAACCTAACAGCCCTTCTTTACACCCCCTCTAACTCCTGTATTTGATACCCAAAATGTGGGTCCCATACTACACTATCATATTCAAGCAATGGTATGGCCAAAGTTTTATAACCCATTTCCCTTACTTCTCTTATACATCCCCTCATCACTCTCTCCAAAAAGTGAAAGACTTTTAAAGCTGTCCAATGTGTCCTGCCCTGTTGAGTTTGTTATCGAATATTATACCAAGACAAGGGCGTATCCAGGATCAGAACTGGGGAGGGGGGGGAAGGGGAGGGGTGGAGGTAAGGCAAGATCTGAACTAGGGGGAACAAGATCTGAACTTCTGGGGGGAGGGGAAGGTGGCAACTGGTATTTTTTTGAGGAAGTGAGGTGTGGGACTTAAACATGAGGATTTCTTGAAAAATTAAACTCAAACCTATTGAGGAAACTATTTTTATTATTTATTAACATAGTAATCCAACCACTTAAGTCAAGGACCTACTTTTCTTTTCGCTGTCATCAGTCTTTCGACTGGTTTGATGTAATCCTCCATCCCTTTCTATCTTGTGCTAACCTCTTTGTCTCTACATGTCCCTCACAACCCATGTCCTCAATTACCTGCTCCATATATTCTAATCTCTGTCTTCTCTACAGTTATTACCTTCAACTGTTCCCTCCACTAACAAATTAACCAATCCACCATGTATCAAAATATTACCTACCAACCTGTCTCTTATTTCTGTAAGCTTCTTCTACAAACTTCTTTCCTCACCCATTATTTCCAAAACTCATTCACTTCGTACTTTGTCTTTCCATTTAATTTTCAGTATTCTTCTGTAGCACCTCATATCAAATGCTTCAATTTTCTTTCCATCTGGTTTACCCAAAATCCACATGTCGCCACCATAAAGTGCTGTGCTCCACATGTAGAGTATTAATTGCAAACTTAATAGAGATGCACGAACCACAAGTAATAATTGGGGTAGAGAGTTGGTTAAAAGAAGAAGTACTAGACAGTGAGGTTTTTCCTGATGGTTACAGAGTGTACCACAGAGATAGAGGAGCAATTGGTGGAGGAGTCTTCATAGTAGTTAGCAAAAACTACCACAGTTCACTGGCGTTCATAGATCAAGACCATGAGTTACTTGGGGTAGATTTCTGGGGTAATAAAAAAGAAAACATCAGAGTGTTGGCTGTTTACCGCAGTGGAAGAATGACAGAAGAGGATGAGGCTCTTGGGGAGAAATTAAATTCATACTCAGATTTCAGAGGTGAGAATAGAATGATCATCATCAGTGGGGATTTAAATTTACCAGGTGTAAACTGGGAAGGGAATAAGATAAATAACACAAGGGAACAAAGTTTTGCAAATATCTTAATAAGGGAAGGAGGATTTAAACAAGTGGTTGAGCAAAACACTAGGGGACAAAATATTTTTGATATATTTCTAATTAAGCCCGATGAAAACCTTTTGAGGTATCAAGTAACTGAAGGAATAAGTGATCATGAAGCAGTTCTGATGGACATTAGAGGATTCAGTAAACCAGCAGCCAAAATTGAAGGGGAAAATAGGAACAATTATAAAAAGGCATAGGTTTCAAATTTGAAGAGATTTTTCAGAGAACAATTCAGCAAATGGAAGGAAGGCTCAGGTACAGTAGAGTCAAGGTGGGAAGATTTCAAGGAGATAATAAAAAAGGGGGAAGAAAAATTTATTCCAAAGCAGAAAATAAAGAGAAGTAGAGAAGTATGGAAATGAGGAGGTTAAAGAGGTTGGTAAGAAAAGAACATAACAGAGTTAAGAGACAGCAGGGTAGTAGGGAATATTTAAAGCAACGAAACAAGGACTTAATAACAGCAAAGAAAATGGCTAAAGATGGGTTTATGAAGAGTATTGTCAGTGCAGGAGGACCGTTGACTGATGCATTTAGAAATTTCTATGGCTATATCAGGAAACTGAGGGGAAGGGAGGGTGTAGAGACACTTATAGATAAGGATGGATAAGAAGTTACTGACGATTTGAAAAAGGCAGAGATTTTAAGTAACTGGTTCAGTGAAAGCATTAGGGACAATGAATCAGAAACAGGAGGGTCTAAATCAGAGAACGAGCTTAACAACACAATTAGAAATGACGATAGTAAAAAATTTGATATTCATCCTGAGGAAATCATGAAGGAAATAAGAAAGATGAAAAAATAAAATAAAGAGGCTGATGAAGATAATATTATTACAGATATCTTAAAGATAGCCGGATGTGACATTGTACCTTATCTTGAAATATTATTTAAATTGAGTCTAGACACTTGCTGCTTACCACAGGACTGGAAAAGTGAAATAATAGTACCAGTACATAAGGGAGGGGTGAGAAATAGAGTTGAGAATTACAGGCCTATCAGTTTGACATCAGTGGTAGGTAAATTAATGGAAAGATTGGTATGCAACCACATCAGAAATATATGTGAGGAACATAAGTGGTTTTCAAGCAGGCAACATGGTTTCAGGCAAGGATATTCATGCGAATCTCAGTTGGTGGGATATATGCAAGATATTTCAGTTGAAATGGACAAGGGAGGCCAAATTGATAGTGTAGCACTAGATCTGTCTAAGGCGTTTGACAGAGTAAGCCATAAAATGGTAGTAACTAAGGTAAAAACCATTGGAGTGGATAAGAAAGTCATTTGCTGGGTAGAAGAATTTTTAAAAGGTAGAAAACAGAAAATTAGGGTAGGAAATGTAGTATCAAAAGAAGTGGAAGTAAAAATGGGTGTGCCACAGGGTAGCGTATTGGGACCATTGCTATTCATTATTCTAATGAATAATTGTGTTGATTGTTTATTATCTGAAATTAGATTGTTTGCAGATGACATAATGCTGTATAAAAGAATCAAAACGATAGAGGATTGTAAACAGTTGTGGGTGATCTGGACAGGATATCTAATTGGGTTGGTAAACATGGAATGAAGATAAATGCAAAGAAGAGTCAGCTTATTAGGTACACAAATAAAAAACGAAAGGTTAATTATGAATATAAGGTGGGGAAAGAATTGCTTGCTGAAGACTTGAAATGTAAATATCATGGAATTACTTTTGATAACAAACTTAACTGGGCAGGACACATTGGACAGGTGGTAGGAAAAGGTTTCAAAGTTCTGCACTTGTTGGAGAGAGTGATGAGGGGATGTACAAGAGAAGTCAATGAATTGGGTTACAAAACTTTGGTCAGACCATTGCTCGAATATGGTAGTGTAGTTTGGGAGCCTCATTTTACATATCAAATACAGGAGTTGGGGAGGGTGCAAAAAAGGGCTGCTAGATTTGTTTCTGGAAATTATCGCAGAATGCAATCAGTGACGGATATGATAAAGGAGCTGGAATGGGATTCATTGCAAGACAGGAGGAGGATGAGGAGGGTCATGGGATTGTACAGGGCATATACTGGCGATGAGGCATGGAAAGATAATGCAATAGGTATGAAAAGTAGTGCATGGAAGGGAAAAGATGACCATGACCACAAGCTGGCACTCGATTTTAGGCACAAGGGTGTGGGAAGATTCTCTTTTTTAGGTAAGGGCATCAGGGAGTGGAATGAGTTACCAAGAGAAATGATGAATAATTTACCAAAAACTTTGAAAGAATTTAAAGATAAAATTTGTAGAGGGTAAATGTAGGTAGGTGCAGGATAGGGGGAAGATGGGTGTGTAGGGAAATTGCCACTGGAGCCTGTGCTCCATTGCAATTAAATTAAATTTAAAAAAATTAATTAAAAAGTTTTTTCTAATTCCTAGATCAATATTTGAAACTAAAAGATTTCTCTTTTTGATGAAGGCCTTTTTTGCTAGTGCTATTCTGCTTTTAACATAATTCTTGCTTCTTCCATCGGTTGTAATTTTGCTTCCCTAGCAGAATTAACTGACTTCTCCTATTGCATCTGATCTTATTTTTATATTTAATCTACTGTGATTGGTATCATTTCTGCTACATTTCATCACTTTTGTCTTGCTTTGATTTATATTCAGTCCAAAATCATCCTTCAGTATTTTGTTCATGATATTCAGTAAATTCTCAATATCCTCAACTTGTTCTTCTAACAAGACAATGTCATCAGCAAATCATAAGATACTGATTTTTTCTCCCTGAACACTTATGCCACATGAAAATTTTTCTTCTATTTAGTTTATTGCTACTTCTACATTCAAGTTGAATATTAACGGCAGTAGACTACAACCTTGTCTCAGACCCTTTTTAACTGAGGCATGTCTCTCATGGATCTTTACTTTAATTATAGTTACTTGATTTTTATATAGTTTATAAAGTATTCTTCTATCTCGATATTTTAGGCCTGATTTATTTAAAATTTAGAACATCTTATCACACCTAACATTATCAAAACCTTTTTCTAAATCAACAAATGCCACAAAAGTATCTTTGTTTTTCTTGATCCGCCCTTCAAGTATTAATATTAAAACCAGAATTGCTTCCCTCATACCATAATTTTTTTTAAACCCAAACTGATCTTCACCTATTATCTCTTCTACTACACTTTCCATTCCTCTGTATATTATTCTGGTCAGTAATTTTGAAACATGTGATAATTCTCACATTTGTCGGCTTTTGCTTTCTTCGGGAGTGTGAAGATAATCAGTTGGAATTTCTCCTGTTTCATAACTTTTTAATATCAGCTTGAATAATATTTCAGTTCCTTCTTCTCCTAGGGATTTAAGAAGTTCTGCAGGGATCTAATCAATGCCGACTGACTTATTTCATTCAGAGCTCTATTAAATTCTGTACTCAAAACAGAATCTCCTAAATCATCAATGTCGACATCACTTCCCTTTTCCATTACGCTATTGTCCAAGTTGACCCCATCATAAAGTTTTTAAATGTATTCCTTCCCTCAGTTAGCTCTATTGTCTGAGCTTAAAAGAGGTTTCCTGTTGGCAGCTTTAATGTTTACACCTCTTTTCTTCATTTCTCCAAAATTCTGTTTGATCTTCTTGTATGCATCATCTACTTTACCTTTGACCATTTCCTTTTCTACTACTTCACACTTTTATTGTAGCCATTTTTCTTTTACTTTCTTGCATTTACTGTTTATTTGATTTTTAAATTGCCGGTATTGTTCTCTTCCTGCTTCATCCTGAGCATTTTTGTGCCATCTCATCTGATCAATCAGTTTCAAAATTTCCTCTGTGATCGAAGGTTTTCGGGCAGCTTCTCCCCTAAAGCCTAATGTTTCTTTACCAGCTTTCATTATTTCAGTCTTTAATGCATTTCATTTGTACTTGGTAGAGCTACTTTCCGAATTACTTCTTAGACCTAAGGCTACCATTTCCGCAAATTTTCTCTTGTGCTAGATTGTTTCAGTTTATTCACTTAAGGTCTGTTCTGCTTACTTTGCTTCCTTATTCGCTTGAATTTCAGCATGCAGTTAATTACTATCAAATTATGGTCAGAGTCTATGTCTGTTCCTGTGTACACTTTACAGTCTAGAATTTGATTCCTGAATCTCTGTTTGATCATGATATAATCTAGCTGATAACTGCTTGTATCCCCTGGATGTTTCCAGGTGTATAACCTTCTTGCATGGTTTTTAAACAGTGTGTTTGCCACAACTAGCTTATATCTTTCACAAAATTGTAACAACCTGCTTCCTCACTCATTATTTTCTCCTAGAACAAAAGATCCTACAGTATTCCCCTCTTTTCCTATTCCCACTATTGCATTCCAAATACCCATGATTATCAGATTTTCCTCCCCCTTCACAGATTGGATTAGTTCTTCAATTTTGGCATATATTTTCTATATTTCTTTGTCATCCTCCTGTGACGTTGGCATATACGTGTACATTTGTACAAATATGGTTGGGGTGGGCTTAGTTTCTAACTTCATCAAAATAATCCTGTCACTAAGCTGTTCATAATAACTCAAGACATTTCCCTACTCTCTTATTCATTACAAATCCTACACTAGTGACTCCATTTACAGCTTGTGTGCTAATTATCCTGTGTACTCCAGACCAGAAATCCTGTATGTCCTTCCATTTAATCTCACTAATCCCAACAACATCTAACTTAAGTTATTCCATTTCTCTTTTTAAGTTTTCTACCCTACCTGCTCTATTCAGATTTCTAACATTCCATGCTCCGACTCGTAGAATGTTTCTATCGATTCTGATGACTCCTCCCTGAGTAGTCCCCACCTGGAGATCAAATTGGGGGACTATTTTACCTCTGGAATATTTTACCTAGGAAGAAGCCATCATGATATATTTGAGAGGATTACATATCCTCGGGATACCCTGTGGGGCTTTAATACAGCGATTCCCCGTTGCCTTCTGCATCCCCATGCAATTGATCATTTTTGTTTCATCCACCTTTAGGGGCCATTTCCAACCCCAAGGGCAAGAGGGTGTGCTGGGCCGCTCCCTGCTCTTCCACCCTCCTTTCGGAGGCTGTTGGCAATCAGTGGGTGACTCCTTATACCGGGAATCTTTCAGTTGCCAGAGTCTCGTCCATGTAAACAGGGTGCACCACATGAAGGAGAGGTTGAAATTTGGTTGGAAAAGGCTAATATAGTCGCTCCCAAACCCTTACACCCCAAGGACCTACTATGTAGATCATAACTCACTTATAGTTTTTTATGTAAACATTAATTGTCTTGGATTCTCAGAAAATTTTTCAATAACTTTATTTGTCAATATCTCACAGTTTACTTTCAAGAAATTTCAATTCACACTCATCAGGCATAATCCAGTCAATCTTTCCTATCCCATAGTGCTCCTGAGCCAGTTTTTCACTCGTTGAAGTGTACTGAAGGCAACTTGATTTTTCTTCTGGGGGAGGGCAGCAACTCTCCCCTCCCCCCTCTTCCCCTCTCTGGAAATACCCATATGCCAGGATATTTAAATTTCAGTTCGTCAACAGGCAATTCATTCCCCACCTTATAATCATAATCTTTAGTTTTTTTTTTTTTTTTTTTTTTTATCTGTGTTCCTTTGCATTTATCTTCATACCGTGTTGATCTACCCAGCTAGGTATTCTGTCCATATCACCCTGCAGCTTTTAACAGTCTTCTCTCATTTTGATCATATTATATAACATTAGCCTATGTCATCTGCAAACAACGTAACTTCTGATAGCTAACCATCAACACATTATTCATTAGAATAAGAAATAGTGACGATCTCAATACACTACACTAGTATACTCCATTTTCACTTTCACTTTTGATACTGTGTTTCCTACACTAATTTTTTGTAACTAGACGACCCGTGCGAAAATTTCGCGAATAAAATCCGATGAATAGTGAGGTTGATTATAATGTCACCAAGTTCAGTCATTACTCTTCATACTCCTACTTCATTTATCGATTTTAGTTAGAAATCCAGGGAGATAAATGGCTCGAAACACAAAAAACGTATTTTAGAAATATTGACATTTTTGCGCTTTATGGGTCGAATAACGAAAAATTCCTTTCTTAGAATATAATGTTACCACGGCGGAAACCTTAGTCTTTAATACGATATGTCATTTATCTATATCGATTAGATATCAAGAGAAATATAAGGCTCGTGACAAAAAATACATTGTAGAACAATTTATACTTTTTCCCTTTAATAGTTGAATTCCAAACACTTTTTTCATAAAATATTATGTCAGCAAAGCTGAGACATTATTCCTCACAATCGTACTTGATTTATCGATTTTGGATAGATATCAAGGGAGATAAGTGGCTCGAGACACAAAAAACGCATTTTGGAAAAATTGACATTTTTGCCTTTTATGGGTCGAATTACGAAAAATTCCTTTCTTAAAATATAATGTTACCACGGCGGAGACCTTATTCTTTAATATGATACCTCATTTATCTATATCGGTTGGATATCAAGGGAGATAAATCGCCCGTGACACAAAAATTGGTTATAGAAAAATTTATACTTTTTTCCTTTAAGGGTTGAATTCCAAAAACATTATTTCTTAAAATATGATTTCACAAAGTTGAGACATTACTCCTCATAATCCTACTTCATTTATCGATTTTGGTTAGATATCCAGGGAGATAAATGGCTCGAGATACAAAACACGTATTTTAGAAAAATTAACATTTTTGCCCATTAAGGGTCGAATTACGAAAAATTCCTTTCTTAAAATGTAATGTTACCACGGCGGAGACCTTAGTCTTTAATATGATACCTGATTTATCTATATCGGTTAGATAATAAGGCAGATAAATCGCTCGTGACACAAAATCGAATTGCAAAAATATTGATACTTTTGCCCTTTAAGGGTCGAATTCCGAAAAATTTCTGCCTTAATATATGACGTCACTAAAGCGGAGATCTTACTCTTTAAAATGATACTTCATTAAAAGATTTCAGATAGGTATCCAGGGAGATAAATGACTTGTAATACAGAAAACAGCATTATAGAAATATTGACATTTTCGCCCTTTAAGGGTCAAATTTCGAAAAACTTCATTTTTTAAAATATGATGTGACCAAAGTGAAGCCCATAAGCTTTAAAATGACACTTCTTTCATTGATTTCGGTTAAGTATGAAGGAAGATACAGGCTTGTGACAAAAAAATACCTTATAGAAATAATACATATGATGCTATAATCACATCCTATGCAAATCCAATGAGTGCAAAGTACCAAATCCTTGCTGTGGTTCTCAGGACATCCAATCAACTGTTTTTGCAGCTTTGCTGATACCATAAGCTGAAGCCAGGGCCACATTTAAGCATAGGTTGTAGCCTAGGGCCGAATTTCGCAAGGTCGGAGGGGTCAACTGCCCGATAGGGGGGCCCGCACCACATGAATAGCCTAGGGGCCCACAAAGCCTAAATATGGTCCTGCTGAAGCTGTAGGCTCTTGCGTTCAATTTATTTCTGATTCAAATAATTCTGTGAATGGCAGTGAAATAACAAAAGCATAACATCTGTTCACATTCTTTATTCTCTGATTAACATGAATAGTATTACTTGTTGTAAATGCCAGAGAATATTATATTTTCTCAGCATCTCTCCCACAGCTCTCTGTGCCTCTTGACATCAAAAACATCTCATCCAGACTACAGCTGTCCATCATCTTCCTACAGTGGCCTGGCAGCCAACCTCATCACTCCATCAAACACCATTCTCTTGACATTCAGGCATGGGCGCTGGGAGGGGGGTGCACTTGCACCCCCCTGACATCCCGGGTCGCCTGGAAATTTAGGCCGATGGGGGGGGGGGGCACCAATGCAGCCCTGGTTCACCCCCCTAGAAGCAATCCTGCCGGCACCCATGCATTCAGGTATTCCAGGAAATTGCGACATGTCACTGCACAGGTCGTGTAGACTTGCTGAGGCTGGTACCTTATAAGGTCAACAATCTAGAGTAGTTGGTATTTTCTTATTATTTTTTTTTTATTTGGCTTTCAGCCCTGTAGGCCATCTAGCCATTTTCCATTTACATGATTAGATTACATGTGGCCAGTTACATAGTTCATTGTACACGTTAAAAATACAAATTGCATAATACATTCTGTACATTAAAATATCTAGTTTACAAGGTACAAAATTTACATTAAAGTTATAATTACATGATTCCTTCTACAGTTTAAAATGATAAATTGTATACTACCTTCGGTGCAAAGAACAAAAACAGAACTGGTTTTACAGGGTAAAGATATACATTAAAACCTTTATAATACGTAGTGAGCCTTGTAATGATAGGATTTGTCTGTTACACTTATCAATGCAGCTATTTTCATAATTCCAGTTTGATTTGCCATAAGAAAGAGTACATGAGGGAAAAGATTTTGTATTTGCTAATGGCTAACAGAGTAGAAACATTTGTTGGCAGTTGCTGCCCCAGCTGCACCTGTTTCTTAGTAAGGTTGTCGGATATGTCTTTTTAGTGGACATCCAAAGAATATATGGTTAACGTCTTCTTCCTGACCACATTCACAGTATGGATCTTCTACAACACTGATCCTATATAGATGCTTTTTGAAGCGTGCATGCCCAAATTTTAGTCTAGATATACTGGTGTATAGTTTCCTGGGGCATCGAACATTTTGGAACCATGGTCATTTTAAAATTACCGGGTGTAAGCTTGCATAGTGTTTACCCTTCTTGGTGGATGTGTGTTCCCATTCTTTGTCCCAGTCTTTGTATAGTTTCTCTTTTAGTGTCACGATTAAGTCCGACATGGGTATCTTTATGTGGGTAGCTTTACCAGTAACGGTTGCTTCCTTTGCCAGCTGGTCGGCTAATTCATTGCCTCTACACCCACAATGTCCTTTCACCCAGGACAACACTACAAGTTTATTAATGTTTTCCAGATCTATGATTATTTTAATGATTTTGGATATAATTAGGTTGTTACTTTGGTTTAAATGTTGGTTCTTTAGAGCCGTTAGTGTGGAGAGTGAGTCAGATAGTACGATGATGTTGTTGTCCTGTAAGCTGCTGGCATACTTAAGGGCTTCTAGGATTGCAATTAGTTCTGCTGTCATAATTGAGGTTTCACTCGGCAGTTTGAAAGTGCCCTGTACCATACTGTCAAGATTGATGAATGCACTTCCTGCATAATTATTGTTTCTGGACCCATCGGTGTATATGCAACTGGCTGGAAGCCATTTCTTCAAATTTTCTAAGTATGTTGGGATTTTCATGGGTTTTTTGAATAATTACTGTTACCTCCTTAAGTGTGTGTCATAATGGTAATTCGTAGCAATATAATTGTTTGCTCTTGCAGACTTTGTAGCTCAGTGTTTTGGTTTCAAGATATGCCGAAACCAAAGATGGTATTCGTTTATGTCTCCAGTATCTTTTTGTTAGACAGTCCATTGATAGTTTGTGGATAGCATTAACTAGTCTATTATCTGACAGCTGCTCCTGTTTCAGTACGAACTTGAGTAGTTGGTAAGGTCTCCTGGAAAGAAAAAAAAAAAAAAAGAGAGAGGGATCGAGGAGAAGAGAAACAATATACTTTCTCATCTGGTGGCAACAAGACAGTGGGGAGAGATGACACAGAACCTTGTCTCCATATACTTCAGCTAAATCAGTCCAGCCCCATCAATATTTTTTAAATAATTTTCTTACCATAACTCACTACTTAAAGTCCTTAAATGGGGCAGAGGAACAGAAGAGAAACAGAAAAAGATCTGCTGATGTGGAAACTGCATTGGATAAAATGAAAGTAAAAAAGGCACTTAGTAAGGGGAAAGTTAGTTTAGAAGTGAAAAGAACAACAGGCATAACAAGAAAGTAGTGTCTTTATCACGTGATTTAAACAATCTAAATAGACAGAACAATTCTAGAGAAGATAGAAACGAATACTTGTTCCCTACCTTAAAAAAGGAAGGATTGCAAGAATTATAAAAGATTAAAACTGATTTGTCATTATACTAAAGATATGTGTATAGGTTGAATAAGGATTCAGAGGAGAACTGTATGTCTTTGTATCAGGGAAGTTAACAGCAGGTCTAATATTTGCTGTAAGGCAGCTATAGGAAAAACACTTTTTGTATCGGCAGGAGCTGCTGAAAAATAAAGTGTAAGACAGATAGTAAGGAGAAAATGTTTAGCTTCTTACACTGTTATAGTGTTAAATTTGCAGGCATGTAAATAAATACCATTTTGAAAATGGGGCAGCTGTAACTTAACTTTTTTGTTGATCAACAGTTGAAAAGTTCATAAATCTGTACACTTAAAAAAAAAAAGGTAATGTAAAATTCAGTTTTTTAAAAAAAAAAAAAAAAAAAAATCAGGAGTTAACAATTAATTATCTATATGCCAATGAATTCTTACAAAGATTAATATAGAGATAGAAGCTTTTTTTGATTTAGAAAGGCCATGAATTATATTATTGCAACAAATTCTACTAGGCTGATAGTTGAGTTCACCATATTTCATGATCCATTGGCTTGTTAAATGACTTTCTATATTTTTGTGTTTTCATGTATTTTCATCTTTGATCTGCAGATCACTATTTCTTAGCAGCTTAATAACTTGATACCCATAAATTAACTTCATAGTCATAACATCATTTTATAAAACACTAGCTCGTACCCACGACTTCGTACACGTAGATTAGGAATTTTTTTCTGCCAGAATTGAATATAGAAAGTTGTTGATAACGAGGAATTGGTCCCAAACAACACCGATTCGGCATAATATGACAGGAAAGCTATCACTATATCATTCTACCGTCGAACCTGTCTCTTGAAGAGTATCAATTTCCAACATATTTCTGTCGCCATTCGATAAGGTCTCAAAACCTCGTCACTACAACTGTTAATCATACTGGAAAAAATGTTCTGTGCCCTTCATACAGATTTTCTTGTCAAATTTCATCAATATCGATATAGTCATTTAGTCGTCAAAACGTAACAAAACGACAGAGACTTACTTCCGTATTTATAGTATTATTACTGCGGTTCACACATGCACACTGACTGCGAACAACCCCTGAGGGATCATTATAACGTAAAAAATTGTACACCTACAGCATTGCAAGACTACCTACGATTTGCCTGGCATTGCACCCCTAACTTTGTAATATCTACAGTTTAATATTCAATCCAAATAACCTACAGCCCAGGCGTGACTCTTATCATCAAAAACAATTTTTAAAAATCTTAGCCTCTACGGAGATCTAACCGGAGACCACAACCCAAACATTTGTATGCAAGCACTTTAGCCACTGAGCTACATGACCGCTACACAGAAAAACAGTAGACAGACCTCCATGACCAATGCGTCTGTCTATCGCCGTTCAGTAATATTTTGAAATTATGAGACAATATATATTATTTATACAGATAAATTTTCAACCAAATGTAGACAGTATTTTTCTCCTTGTTTCAAAGGATAAGTTTGTAATGTTTCATCGAGATCAGATGAAAACTGTGGATTTGTATGAAGAACAAACAAACATACATACTTCATCTTTATATATATATATTACTGCATGTCACAAACACAATGACAGCGAATCACCCCTGAGGCATCAATATAACGTAAAAAAGTGTACACCTAAGCATTGCAAGACTACCTACGATTTGTCTCGCATTGCACCCCTAACTTTGTGATATCTACTGTTTAACATTCAATCCGAATAACCTATGGTCCAGGCGTGACTCTTACGATCAAAAACAATTTTTAAAAATCTTAGCCTACAGGGAGGTTTGAACCGGAGACCACGACTCAAACATTTGTAAGCAAGCGCTTTAACCACTGAGCTACCTGACCGCTACACGGAAAGACAGTACAGAGACATCCATATCCAACGTGTCTGTCTATCGCCATTCAGTAGTATTTCGAAATTATGAGACAACATGTATTATTTATACAGATAATTTTGAAACCAAATGTAGACAGTATTTTTCTCCTTGTTTCAAAGGATAAGTGTGTTACGCTTCATCGAGATCAGATGAAAACTGTGGATTTGTATGAAGAACAAACAAACAAACAAACATACATACATTCATCTTTATATATATAGATTATATATGACATTCACTCTGGATAACTTCAGTTTAAGTACCTGTAATGTGGATTCAAATTGTGGCTCTTCTTACAAAAATCTTGAATATTGAAGATAAGGAAAAAATTCCCTACAATATCTGAGGGTGGCCTGCTATCACTGCATATTTCAGTTAGAAGAAATTCAGATGGCTTATACAGACATTAAATGTATCAAACCAACCGATGCTGATGTACACCTAAGTAAGCACAACTTTACCACCCAGCTCAGTGAAATTCTGCTTTATCAGTCCTAGTGCAATGGACCTGAGCCATCTACGATGCAGATAATCTTCCAGCAGATCTAAACTATTTTTAATGTACATTCCATGTGAATGCATATAGTGGATCCCATATCAACCAGAACTATTGCAAGTAAAAGAAAAGGAAGACAAGTGAGCAAGAGATTGAACAACAAAACTTTTTACTATGTGCTGGAGAATCTTTAGCAAAAATTGCCAGATTATTAGGCAACATCAGCAAGAGGAACTTCTATTGCACATCCAAAAAGATAAGGGATTTACTTCTCAGAGCTAAGAATGGCCTGAATCCCAGGCAACCTGGTATTTTTTCCATCCCTTGCAGGTGTAGACCTCAACACAACTGGGAGATCATACACTCCATTTTAGTGCTCTATTGAGCTTGTAAGACGTGTGCACCTCAGCTAAATAAAGAAGATGGTAGTAACTACACACAACATATAAAAGAGACATGGGCTGATTTCGAGAGGATTCAAATTATAGCCCAAGCAGAAGGATACTGGAAAAGCATGATTATGGAGCCCATTGAGATTCATCTCAAGGAAAATGTTATAAATGGAGACATGGGTTATCGATCTTGTGTGAAATGTAATTCAGTTATCAGTCAATTAAAAGGGAGGAGGCAGCGCTGTTTAAATGATTCAGGAATATGTCAACCTTCTTTGTCGCATGTATCCCTTCCATGTCTCCCGTCCCAGTGCCCTACTCACTCCTCCACATGTCTGCTCCTACCACCTCTACAAGGAAAGACACTATGCACATGTGATTACAACATCAATAGCTGTCTATGACTGGTACCTCTGGAAGGTTTTAATTTAATTTAATTTAATTGCAATGGAGCACAGGCTCCAGTGGCAATTTTGCTACACACCCGTCTTCCCCCTATCTTGCAGCTACCTACATTTACCCTCTACAAATTTTATCTTTAAATTCTTTCAAAGTTTTCGGTAAATTATTCATCATTTCTCTTGGTAACTCATTCCAATCCCTGATGCCCTTACCTTAAAAAGAGAATCTTCCCACACCCTTGTGCCTGAAATCGAGTGCCAGCTTGTGGTCATGGTCATTTTTTCCCTTCCATGCACTACTTTTCATACCTATTGCATTATCTTTCCATGCCTCATCGCCAGTATATGCCCTGTACACTCCCATGACCCTCCTCATCCTCCTCCTGTCTTGCAATGAATCCCATTCCAGCTCCTTTATCATATCCGTCACTGATTGCATTCTGCGATAATTTCCAGAAACAAATCTAGCAGCCCTTTTTGCACCCTCTCCAACTCCTGTATTTGATACGTAAAATGAGGGTCCCATTCTACACTACCATATTCGAGCAATGGTCTGACCAAAGTTTTGTAACCCAATTCCTTGACTTCTCTCGTACATCCCCTCATCACTCTCTCCAACAAGTGCAGAACTTTGAAACCTTTTCCTACCACCTGTCCAATGTGTCCTGCCCAGTTAAGTTTGTTATCAAAAGTAATTCCATGATATTTACATTTCAAGTCTTCAGCAAGCAATTCTTTCCCCACCTTAGTCAGTGATCGGTTGTGAAGCTTCACAACAGATTGATATATTCCCACAGTGGGAGGCCCAAGAATGTTTTACACATTCTTGATATAATAGGAAAGTCTCTATTATTACATGGCAAAAAAGTTGATATTTGTATTTTCTCATTGTTAACACTTACTGTTAAACTTACAGAAGAATAAAATTTATGATGAATTTTACTATACGTTTAGTTTAAGTTTTTGTCTAGCCATGTGTCAAAGAACTTAGCTCTATATATATATTTCATGGATCTACTATTAAATGAATCATGGTGTGGCAGGTAGATATAAAGGAATACTGGAGACTGGATATGGTCTACCCTGGGAGTTGTCCCTGTGGGAACCACTGATATTTGGGGTTACCCTAACATTTCTAGAACAGACTAGCTAAAAGTGTAAGGAAGTCTACTTCAAATTATAATGGGATTGGCCAGTTCCCTTATAAATCAGAAGCTGCTAGTGAGTGGATAATAACAGATGCCCAAAGGGAAATCATTTATAGATGCAGGGAGAGCTCAAAGGAGAACCAATTATAGATGCAGGGAGGGAGACATCATTAATACCAAATTAATAAATGATGTTGATAGAACTGTAGAAATCAGGGAAGTGAAAGTCAATTCCCACAAAATTAGTATTCATTCTCTAACAATTTTAACAGATATCTGTATGTGATATGGCAGTAGGAAGTCACTTGGTGCAAAAATTAATGCTTGATATATTTTGAAATTAGGTAGCAAACCCAGCTTTATAACTTCCAATGTCACACCATGTTGCCACTCATGCCAATGATGCAATTTTTCAGTTTAAATTAAATTTATATGTAGTACATAATCTATCCAATTTGAATCATGCCTGTAATTAATGCTATTTTTAAAAAAGATTTGGTCAATTGTTATTATTTTTTTAGGGTTTTGGAGGTGTTTATATAATACTTTTAACTTTCAAGGAGGATCAAGTCAGCTCTCAATTTCGAATTATTTGAAAAGTCTATGTTAAAATCTTCATACTCCCTACTTCTGCAAAAATGAGTGAGTGGCTAAGACAATGTCTGTGAAACATTAAAGGGCTAAATCTTTAAACACTGATGAGAACATATCTGAAACTTACTTTTCTTATTTTTAAGTGACTACACATTCTGATAACAATTTATAAAATTTGCACCTGCTTCTGTATTACGTACATCTATACTGTATTTCCCATTTCTTTTTTACCTTCAGTTCTTTAAGTGCAATTTCCCCACCTACCTACTTTAGCACATAATGAATTTTAATTTTAAATTCTTTTGGTGTTCTAGGTAAATCGTTCATCATTTCCTTGGTGATTTATAGCAATTTCTGTATTGCTGACCTATAAAATAAAATTTTCCCTCCCTTATGCCTGATATCAAGTTGCAGCATGTGGTCATTGGCACCATGCACCATTCTTAATTCTTCTAATTCTACCATCCAAGCCTCACATCAATATACATCTTGTACATTCCCAGAACTCCCGTCACCACCTTCCTGTCATCCAGTGACTCCCATTCATGTCCGTAGCCAGGGTGGGGTGCTTGCTGTACCCTGGCTCCCTCCCTCATGTAGTCAAGTGAAGAATATATGAAAATAAATATTCCCACATTTAATACTGAAAAATAAATTTTGTTAATATTTAGCCAGAACCATCGCAGACTATTTCTTAAATAAGTTAAATGAATGTTTAAGTTTTTTCACATAAAACCATTTTCAACAAATATTTTTTCTTGTTTCTGGTCCACCCTGAAGCTAATCCTGGTCATGCACATGCTCCCATTCCAACACCTGTGTAATCTCAGTTACTGATTTTTACATATGGTAATTTCCACAAATCAATCGAGCTGCCAATCTTTGCACCACCTCCAACTTTGATAACTAAAATATGTATCCCACATTAAACCACCAAATTAAAGCAATGTTTTGACAAAGATTTCACAACCCCATTCCTTAACTTGACTGGTACATCCCCTCATCACCCTTCCCAG
Organism: Vandiemenella viatica; assembly: GCA_031002005.1. Lineage (NCBI taxonomy): Eukaryota > Metazoa > Arthropoda > Insecta > Orthoptera > Morabidae > Vandiemenella > Vandiemenella viatica. Next base: position 67,577,702 of record JARYHS010008075.1, on the reverse strand, counting down.
TAAAAGAAGAATTTTCAAACCTCTTCCTATCACCTACACAACCGAGTTTACTAGCACATGTTAAGCCAAGTTCTACAGGTCTTCAACAAGCAATTTCTCCCCAAACAATCTTAGTTTTTGTCTGTGTTCCTAGTAAGCTGACACTTCTTGGCATTTATCTTTATTCCATGTTGACCTACACAGCCATCTGCAGCTGTTCACAAACCCTTCCATTTTGATCCTACTATATTACACTATGTCATCTGCAAACAGCCTAAGTTTTAATTATCTTGGTTCTCCGGGTGGAGCCGCGTCGATTTATTAACTGTCCTCTGATGAAAGCCGCAACACGATGGCAGAAACATTAGGTTATAATAAAACAACACGGCTCCTTCCGGAGTACCAAGATAATACATACAGTGACCGCAGAAGCTTTCGGAATCAGCCTGTTTTGACTGTAAACATTAAAATAATTATTCAGTAAACTAATGAATAACATTGGTCCAGCATTGGCGCAATCCCATTTTCACTTCCACCTCTTTTGATACTGCATTTCTTATTCTCACTCTTTGCTTCTACCTTTTAAGAATTCCTCCACCCATCAAGTCACTTTTTCATCTACTTCAATGGTTTTATCATTAGTTTATGGCTCACTCTGTCAAAAATCATAATATCTAGTGTTACATAATCTACTTGGTTTCTCTTGTGTATTTCATCCAAAATACCTTGGATATAACCTATTAACAACAATTCATATAAATATCTGTACCTAAAGTTATGTTGCAAATTTGTAAACCAGTTTCTTTCCTTACTGACTTATCTGTTATAGTTGCACAACAATCTCACCATCAATTTACCTACCGCCAATGTCAAACTAATTGGTGTATATTTTTTCAACCCTGTTTGTTACCCCTCCTTATTGGACTATTATCACATTTTTCCAGTCCTCAGATTAGCAGCAATTCTCCAGACTCAATCTATATAACATTAAAAGCTAGAGTGCACTGTTGTATCCACCTATATTTAATTAATTTGTAGTAATATAATCAACACTGGCCATTTTACATATTTCTTGCTTTCTTATTTCCTTCATAATAACCTTAGGATCTATTTCAAATATTTTCTTTTAGTTTGTTCATTTTCATTTGTATGCAGAAGCTCCTCTTCTGGTTTTACAGTCTTCCATCCCTATATGATATTACCTAATGGTCTCAGGTTACTTAATATTGCTGTCTTCCTCAAATCATCAACAATTTGTTCACCAACCTTATCTGCAATTATCTGAATACTTTCCCTTGTACTCACATTCCTAATATAGGTTAAAATATTATAATCTAGAAATTTCTTGATGCATCTTTCATTTATCCCATGCACCAAACCCTTCTTCAGTTTCCATCTTTGCTGCTATTAATTGCTTCTTAATTGTGTTATAACCACCTCCAATTTGGTCAGTTTTTTTCTGAACACTCTAAATTGCATGAGAACTGCTATACGATAATTTATTCCTTCACTTACTTGAGATCTCACTGTTATTATCAGGCTATATATCCAAGATGTTTCGTCCCCCAGTGTTCAACTCTATCACTTGTGTAAAGCCACACATAATGACTATTCTACTCTCAACTCTGAACATAAATTTACTCTCCCTAAGAGCCTCATTAATCTTTATAATTAATTCTTCCACTCAGATAAGCAGCCAAAACAAATTTATTTATTTATTTCATTTCAGAAGTCTACCCCTAGTAACTCATGACAATGATCTATGAACATCAGCGAACTATAGTAGTCTTTGTTAACCAATATGAATACCCCTCCACCAATTCCTCTGCTATATGTTTGCAGTTTGTGCATCTCTATTAAGTTAGCAAACTCTATTGCTATGTTCTTTACACTCCTATATTTATTATACTCCTAACAGAGTTATGATGGACACCATTTGCATATCAACTTTTATATGAGCATCATTTTGTCTGTAGAGAAAACCCGTAAAACATTTCATTTCTGATTCATTATTTCTTTGAACCATAAAATCTTATTCATGTACTGAGATAACCCGTACACTAAGGTGGTTGTGTACTGTGTACACATTTAGACTTAACACATGACTTGAGTCATGCTTTAAATTTGCATTTTAGACAATGTTCAGCAGTAGATTATGTATTATATCCAGCTTTTTTTAATTTTCCTATAACTCAGTCTTGTCAACTAACGTCCTAAGTTCTAACAACAATACAATACTATTAAAAACTTATAGATATACAGACTGAAAACAGAATATGAAGAAGAGAATAACAGAATATGTTTGCTAATTAGAATCAGAAATGATAAATTACTGTACTTTATGAATTTGATGAATGTAATACCATTTATGAAAGAAATTGTTTTGAATATAGCATTTTATTTATTTCACACCACCAAACAGAAAATACAGAGTAAATATACAGTAGCTATGTGAGAAGTCATTTTGATTAATAACAAAGATACTCAAGAAAATAATAAATTAATTTGAAACTGAGCAATAGTGGAGAAGTGTAGTATACATTAAATAGAGTGGTTGTAAAACTTGAAGCCCCACCTTGTTCTCTTTAGTTTATAAATTAATGATTCTAAAAACATACGAATGAGTGACCGAATGATGGATCTAAAATTGATAGGCAGATAATCTTTATATACATTCTACTGCTGCCTTGTGTAAATGCGCTGTAAACTATTGTGTTCGTGAACAGAACATGGATACTGCTGAATATTCATTGTGAATGAATAGTGATATATACACACATAATAAAAAACAAAAACTATACTCACATGTAATGTAGACATATATCATGGTCTATCAGATAGGGTCTCTTTAAATGGGAATCAGTTATTTAATAATCTACCTCACAGCACCTATCCAATAAGGGATAGTTATAAGTTTAATTCAGTAGTATAGGAGTACTTGCTTGACCACAGCTGCTACTATGTTGCCCGTATTTGCATTTCAGACCAATTGTTAATATTTAATTAATTTCATTGTGTTGCAGTTATACAGTGATTGATCAGTTAGGCAAATAATGGATTATTGATATATGACTGTGTAGTTATCAAAAGCTTTGTACTGTATTATCTCTTATACAGATGAAATAACATTAACAATTTGAATGTTAAATTGTCTGTATGTTTTCAAGTGTTCACACTTGAACCATATCATCTGTGCCTTCTAATGTGTATGATTCTAAAAGACCAATAAATAAAATACAATAATATCATATCTGCATTACAACAATTGCAGAGTGTATTCTTCTTTGTCTTCAGAATATTCAATCACATCAAAAATGTCTGAGAGTAAAACAAGTGGTTTGAAAATTAACAGCATGGCTTTAGGCAAGAATATTCATGCGAAACTCGGTTTAAATTTAATTTAATTTGATTGTGATGGACCACACACTCCTGTGGTAATTCCCCTAGTCATCTAATTACTCGTTTCTTATTTTATTTTTCAATTATCTTATTTAATTTTAAATTCTACCTCCTCCCAATCTAGTTTTGTGATTTATGAATTTTAATTTTAAATTCCTGCAGCGTTTTTAGTAAGTTATTCATCATCTCACATGGTAATTTGTTTCAATCCCTGACACTCTCACACTCCCGTGTGCATGAAATTTAGTGCAAGTGTGGTCATGGTCATCTTTTCCCCTTCATGCACTGTTCCTATTTCTTCGATCAACATCCTTCCATCACCATCATATGCCTTGTACATTCCCATAACTCCCTTCACCCTCTTCCTGCCTTCAAATGACTCCCAATCAAGCTCCTTTATCATATCAGTTACTGACTCGGTCCTGTGATAATTTCCACAAACAAATCAAGCTGCTCTTCTCTGTAAACCCTCCAACTCCTATATTTGATAACCAAAATATGGATTCCAAACTACGCCTCCATATTCAATCAATGTTTTGTAATTTTTCTTGTACACCCTTTCATCACGCTCTCCAGTAAATGAAGGATTTTTTTTCCTACCACCTGCCCAATATGGCCTGCTAATTTGAGTTTATTATCAAACATTGTGCCAAGTTTTACACTTTCAACAAGCAATTCTGACCTCACCCTATAATCATAAACAATCTTTAATTTTTTGTTTAATAAGCTGACTCTTCTTGGCATTTATCTTCATTCCATGCTGACCTACCCATTTAGATATTCTATCGAGCTCACCCTGCAGCTGTTCACAGTCTTCAACTGCTTTGATCCTATTGTATACCATTATATCATCTGCAAACAACCTATATTCTGACCATAACCAACCAACACAATCATTTATTAGAATAAAGCACAGCAACAGTCCCAATACACTACTCTGTGGTACTACCATATTTACTTCAACCTCTGTTGATAACGTACTTCCTAATCTAACACTTTGTTTTCTGGCTTTTAAGCATTCCTCTACCCAGCAAGTAACTTTTTCATCAAATCCAATAGTTTCCAATTTATTTAAAACCATTTTATGTCTCACTCTGTCAAATGGGTTAGAAAGATCTAGTGCTACACTATCAACTCAGGCTCCCTTGTCCACTTCATCCAAAATATCTTGCATGTAGCTCATCATTTGAGTTTCACATAAATATCCTTGTTTAAAGCCATGTTGTCAATCGGCAAACCAGTTTCTTTCCTCACAGACAATTCTGATAAAGTTGTATCATTTTGCCTATCACTGATCTCAAACTAATTGGCCTGTAAGTTTCAATCCCATTTGTCACCCCTCCTTTATGAACTGGAACTACTATCACTCTTTTCTAGTCCTCTGGTAATCACCAAGAATCTAGACTAATTTTAAATAAAATTTCAAGGTAACATACAATATCATATCCCACAATTATCTATACTAGTCATTCTATATATATATATATATATATTTTTTTTTTCTGTGTTCCTTAATAATTTCTTGAGACTCTATTTCAAATTTTATAGTTTCCTCATTTAAACTTATAGGAATACCCTCAACTCACGTTGTAGAAATAAGATTGATGCTTTTGCCCTTTAAGCATCGAATTACAAAAAATTACTTTTATAAAATATAGTGTAACCAAAGTGGACATCTTGTTCTTTAAAATGATACCTCATTTATCTATTTCGGTTAGGCATCAAGTGAGGTAAAAACAGTTTTAGAAATGATGATATTTTTGCCCCTTAGGGGTTGAAATTGGAGAAAGTCCTTTCTTAAAATATTATGTGACCAAAATGGAAACCTTAATCTTTAAAATGATACCTCATTTATCGGTTTTGGTTAGGTATCAAGGGAAATAAATGGCTCGTGACAGAAAAATGTGTTGTAGAAATATTGATTATTTTGCTCTTAAATGGTCGAGTTTTGAAAAATTCCTTTCTTAAAATATGGTTTAATGAAACCAAAGACCTTATGAAGACCTCAGTCTTTAAATTGATACCTCGTTTATTGATTTTGTTTAATTATCAAACAAGATAAATGACTTGAGGAAAAAAAAAATTAGAAATACTGATATTTTTGCCCTTTAAGGGTTCAATCCAGAAAAAATCCATTCTAAAAATATGAACTAACCACAGCGGAGACCTTGATCTTTAGAATGATACCTCATTTATCTATTTCGGTTAGATATTAATGGAGATAAATGGTTCGTGACACAAAAATGTGTTATATAACAATTGATAATTTTTCCCTCTAAGGGTTGAATTCCAAAAACTTTCTTTCTTAATATATGATTTCACCTAAGCGGAGACATTACACTTCATAATCCTACTTCATTTATCAATTTCGCTAAGGTATACAGGGAGGTAAATTACTCGAGACACAAATAACCGCGTTTTAGAATTATTGCAATTTTTGCCCTTTAAAGGTCGAATTACGAAAAATTCCTTTCTTAAAATATAATGTGACCATGGCGGTGACCTTAATCTTTAAAATGATACCTCATTGATCTATATCAGTTCGATATGAAGGGAGATAAATGCAGAAATATTGATACTTTTTCCCTTTAAGTGTCGAATTCTGAAAAATTCCTGCCTTAATATATGATGTCACCAAAGCGGAGATCTTAATCTTTAAAAAGATGCTTCGTTAAACGATTTCAGATAGGTATCCAGGCAGATAAATGACTCATAACACAAAAAACAGCATTTTAGAAATATTGACATTTTTGCCTTTTAAGGGTCAAACTCCAAAAAATTCCTAAAATATGATGCGACCAAAGTGAAGATCATAAGCTTTAAGATAACACCTCATTCATTGATTTTGGTTAAGCATGAAGGGAAATAATGGCTTGTGTGATTTATTCCCTCCCATCACAGGATGATAGTACCAAGTGGTTTCATTAAACCAGTTCCTCAATAACTCTGCCATTTTAAAATCCTCAGTAACTTCAGCTCGATACTACAATAGTCAGAATACCTTCCGTTCTCCTCAGTTTTCTAACATAGTCATAGAAGTTTCTAGACACATTGTTCAATTGTCCTCCTGCACCAATAATATTCTTCATAATCTATCCTTAGCTTCTCTCTGTCCTCTTATTAATATCTTGTTTAGTTGTTTTAAATATTCACTACTGCCTTCCTGTCACTTAACTCTATTGCTTTTCTGTCTCACTAAACTCTTTCACCTTCTCACCTCCCTATAGTAGTATGTTGGTTCTGTACTCCTCAACCTTTTTTACTATTTCCTTAAACTCTTCTCACTTCGCCTCCGCTGTATTTATGTAATCCATCCATTTGCTGAACCATTCCCCAAAATATCTCTTCAGTTCTAAAGTCTGTACCTTTTTATAATTATACCTATTTCTCCCTTCAATTTTGCCCTCTGATTTACTGAATCTCCTAATATTAATCAGTACTGTATCACTTATTCCTTCAATTACTTGACACCTCGCAAGATTTTCATTGGGCTTTATTAGAAAGATAGCTAACATGTTTGGTCCCCTTGTGTTCTGCTCTACCACTTGTGTAAAACATGCTTCCCTTATTAAGGCATTTGAAAATCTCTGTTCCATTTCATTATTAATCTTTTTTCCTAACCTGTTAAATTTACACACCCTCCAATAATGACCATTCTACACTCTGAACTGTGAATATGAATTTAGCTTCTCTCCAACAACCTCATCTCCATCATTCATCCTTCCACTATGGTAAGCAGCCAACAACCTGATTTTTTCTTTTTTATCACCCCAAAAATCTACCCTTAGTAACTCATGGTCATCATTTAGGAACACTATAGAAATGTAGTAATCTTTGCTAAACAATACGAAAGCTCCTCCACCAGTTGCTCTTCTATCTCTGCGGTATACTCTGTAATCATCGGGGAAAACCTCCTTTCCTAATACTCCTTCTTTTAACCAACTCTCTGCCCCTATAAAACTTGTGGTTCATAGTCTCTAATAAGTTTACAAATCCTATTACTTTGTTCATTATACTTCTACAGTTTACCAATAACACTCTCATGATTGGCTTTGTGGTATTTTCAGCACTAACCCTCTCCATTATTATTTCAACAACTTCATCTACTTCTTTAGCATTTGTGTTTTTTTCCCATCATACATCTGCAATCAGTACCCCTTTCATCACTTATTTTTATCCCCCCAGCAGCAGTCACTAACCTAAAAAGGCACAGTCCAACCCCATCATAACTGGAAGTGGGCTTGCTTACAGCGGTTAGTGTCTTATATACAAGATGTTTCTGACAAAATAAACAAGGGAGATCAAACCGATAGTGTAGTGCTATATGTTTCTAAGGAATTTCATACAGTGAACCATAAAATGCTAAAAACAATTGGAGTTGATGAGAAAGTGGCTTGCTGGGTATAGGAATTTTCAAAAGGTAGAAAGCAAAGAGTTAGTGTAAGAAATGCAGTATCCAAAAAGGTGGAAGTGAAAATAGGAGGTTTTCAGGTTAGTGTAATGTGACTATTGCTATTTACTATTCTAATGAATGATCGTGTTATTGATATACAGTCAGAAGTAATGTTTTTTGCAGATGGCGTAATGGTACATAACAGACTCAAAAAGGCAGTAGACAGTGTACTGCCACAGGGTGAAATAGACAGGATATTTAGCTGGGTGGGTCAACATGGGATGGTGATAAATACCAAGAGTAAGCTTATTAGGTACACAGATAAAAAAAAAGTGAGGATTGTTTATGATTATTGGATGGGAAAAAAAATTGCTTCTTGCATACCTCAACCATAAATATCTTGGCATAACAGCTGATAATAAACTCATTTGGACAGGACATATGAGCAGGTGATAGGAAAATAATTCAAATTTTTCCATTTATTGAGAGAGTGATAGAGGGTATGTGAAAGATTTAGCAGGTAACAAAACTTTGGTGATTTTATTTTGTAGGCAAGGGATTCAGGGATTGAAATACCAGTAAATGACCAAGTAAATTGATGAACAATTTATTTAAAACATTAAAAGAATTTAAAATTAAAATTTGTAAAATGCAAAAGTAGATGCGTGGGGAAATTGCATTAAAAGAATTGAAGATAAAAAACAAGAAATGGGAAAATAAGGAGTGAAGGGAAATTGCCTATGGCGCACATACTACATTGCTACTATTAAATTAAAAAAATTAAAGTTTATTAGGTGAGGATGGCATCAGAGTTAATTTACAAAATCCATGTTGTTATATTAATTGAAACTGTGCGAAGAGATAATTGCAATTACCTTAGCAGAATATATGATCCAAAGTAAACAGTTTCGTTTTGCTGAAGTAGGCCTATAGGCCCTAATGTCAGATTTCCCTGAAACATAAACTGTATTTTTTTTATAATTTGCATTCTGAGACTGTATGTGATTCAAATGAAAAAGTCATCAATCAAACCTTGAATGACTGCAAAGCCAAAAAAAAAAAAAAAAAAAATAGAAAGAATCAACAGGCCATGATACTAGCGACACCCAATTCTCCATTATTGGAGTGAAGCGAAATTCGTATTTGAAATTACTATCAATTAATTATTAGAAACAGGTAGTGAAGCTCATAGTCAAAGCTTATTTTCTGCTTGTTTGGAAATAGTCATTTTGTATACATTTAAACCATTATGAATTGACAGCGCTTTCTTCTCATTGTCCTATTACAGTGGCGCCGAAGTAATATTGTTTTGATAACCGAGAGAAATAGGTGTCATTAATTTTTAAGATCTTTATTAATTAGTAATTTGCATCAAACTTTCTTTTTATCTCATTTGTTATTTTCAAATTTCGCTTTGTCTTCACCAAGATCCTCTTGGTTTGTCTTCTGGATATTGTTGTTACCAACATTGCCGTTGACAGATGGTCGTGGTTTAGCAGACTTGTATTATGATTAAAGAAACAAGTGAATAAACCCACTAAGGGAAAATTCTAAATGTTTTAGTGCTAATCTTGTAACTGTTACTTTGTGGCATGTGTACGTAATAAAATATCAAACATGATGACAGTTGTCCTTCCTGTTATCTATACCATCAGTGTTCTTCTAACTGTGTGACTGCACGAGACGTTAAGCACTATCAGTATGTGCGGATGTTAAATCTGATTGTGACGTCAACCATTTGCATTTCAGACAAGTAAAAGCTAACGTAATTGAAACAATTGTCTATAGGTTCCTTACGTGCTGTAATCACTAAATAGTTTGAGCTTTCTCTTACGTTGGCCTTGAACTTTGTGCTTGGGTTAGCTAACTGCTTTAGTGTCAGCTAAAGGCGAATGTAAAAATATTTCACCTATTTGTACCTAAAATGTCGAGACGTACATAAATTTACTTTCTTTTTCAGGTTAGAGTGCCTTCGTTCTTTCTAGTTGAAGATCTGCTGAGAGAAGTTGAGAAAAATACATAATTGAATCATATAAACACTTTTTCATGGTGACGCTGAGAAGAAACGGACTTTTTAAAAACACCTCGGAGTGCTGCACTCTGGTGATCAGGGTCTTCTGAACAAAACAGATATGGAGGCTGCCATCACGGTAGAGCTGTCATCTGGTAAGTTGAGTTTTGGAAGAAAATTTATCCATTATGATATTTATGCATTTATTCATCATAAATATGTAATTTAAGTCTTTACATAGACCAAAGTGATGAAAAAAATATTTCCAGATATAATATTCACAGCATCTACCAGAATTAACAGTAAAATTTACTTCTGGTAGGATAAGAGTGTTCTCAATACACATCTGAAACATTTAAATCGTCTTCAGCTTTAGTGAAATAGGTATAAAAATTATTACTGTCGCGGTTACTTGACTTCGATACAATTCTTAATTTAGTGATTCATCTCTTACTAATTATAAAATTTTTTTTTTATTTTCGTTAGAAATCTGAGGGAAGAGAATAGAATGTATAAATTCGTTTAAGTAACTTCATTTTAAACCAACCTGGTATTATAACAGACCGTTATATATTTTTAACAATTCAAACGTTTTAAGGATAATTTATATACTTTACTAAACTCGCCATACTTAATACTTCGTGACAATAGTAATGTTAAAAAATACAGTAGCTTTTCTGCTATTAAGGAGAGTGTAAATTTTTCATTGGTATGATACTGAAGTCTGCGCTACGGTTATCTGAGATGAAATTCACTCCAGTGGCTCGTTCAATTACATCTGCGGAAGAAGCGCAATTTACGCCATAAATGATTGGTTCATTAAGTCATTATTTGCTGTTATTGATGTACTAAACAACAGAAAAATATTTTGTAGCTAAATATCCCAACTGTTTACTTATATTAAATGGAATTGATATCTTACAAGAGCTTCAAATATATTTCTCTTTTCACTTTTAACTTTGAAGTAAGCTGTTCTATTGAAAACATTACGCTCATCATTAAAAATTGTTTTCAGTGTTATACATTATTTAATGTAAATGAATCAAAGTTTTCTAAATTTTCTGTTCATTAGGAGAAAGTCTATACTGGTTATCTCCATGTCATAGTATTTTTCTCATTCCAGTAACTAAACGAGGTGAATCATGTGATCCTGTGACTTTCAGTTTGCTTGGTGCTAACACCCTTTGCACTTCTGACCCAAACGTGTTTCGCTATTTCAACTGAAAGTATTAAAAATCACAATACTTTTCCGCGACAAATAAATCTAGATATAATTTCAAAAATAAGCTAAAAACAATGTATCCAACTTAGAATATTTTACCATAAGGTAGTCTTGTGGTGGGTATGACATTTGGTGGAACGGGACTTGGCACTTCTCTTTTTGTTACCCTACAACTACATAGCCTAGCTCTGAAATACGAAATTAGGCCCCATTTGAAACAATCTATTTCAATTTATTACATATAATCTCACTAAAACGGATAGTTGTTGTTTTACTGTTATATGTGGCCAATTAATTCTGTGAAATTACGTCCTAAGGCGCCGCACTCTAGATCGGTTAGGTACAACGAGACGGGCACGAACCCGGGCCCCCGCATATCGGCCATCCTGACTGCGGATTTTAGGCGAATGCAGGGACGGTCTCCAATTTCCACCACATGTTCACAGAACATAGTTATGCGTTTCACAGACAAATGGCAACATTCCACTTCTGGCAGCAGTTATAAACTATTTGCCCTCAGAAAGAGCACGCGGCCGTAAAAACCAAAAGCTCTAAATTCGACCATGCAAACGATGCCTAAAAATTCATCAAAGGCAGCTGACCCCTAAAAGTTGGTAAAAGGTTGCGAAGAAGAATGAATTCTTTAGAATTGCTCCACAAGTTCTTGTCCTTGCAAGTACTGGGGACAATAAACGAGAAGGAATCGGCTATGCCCATCTCGGCATTCGCATAGAGTGATTTCGAAAAACCACGTAAAACCGAAATCTGTATGTCCAAAACAGGGATCAAAACGGCGTCATTCCGAACGCTTAGCCCGAGGATTTTGGTTTGGGAGAGGCTTGAGCGGATTTTGGTTTGGAGGTGGCTTGAACGGATTTCGTTTTGATACTTTGTTTTTTTTTGGGGGGGGGGGCTTGACCTCCCGTAGTCCCCCTCCTGGTTCCGCCACTGTTTGCAATCATTAAACTTGTTTGCTGTTGTCAGATCAGTCAGGTGCTGAGTCTCAACCATCGAGAGAAGAGAGAGGAGTTCCAGTTGTGCATTGGCCATCGTTTTTTCAATGATGGATCAGCAAGGGGTATTTAGTTTCTCTCTGTATGAGACTCAAGTACTGTATGTTATGCTCCTTCATTACAGTAAGTAGTTCTAAGTTCGTTTAGGCTCCATTGACTACTACACTGCTCTGCAGTTTTTGAATCCAGTATATTCGAAATCTTCTTCTGTGGATCTCCATTTCAAACATATATCTTTTCAGTGATCTTCCAAACCACTTAACCACATACAGTTCTACACCCCTACTGACCAACAATAGCTCCTCATCATACATTGGTATATTTTGATATGAGGCTGTCAGAGCTAGAGTTACGGTATCCAATAAAAAGTATCGATACTGTACTCATGATTAGTATCGGGTAAGAATTATCGATACCTCGAGGTATCGAAAGGAAAGTTTCGATAACATAATATTTTTCAAATCATTCATTGGAATTTAAATTTGCACTTTAATTCCAAATTTTAAACTTTTTTTTTTTTTTTTAGTTTTTTAGCTGAATCGGCTAAAATTTTATTTCATATATTTTTTTTTTATCGTGATCAAAATTTTCAGCAATAAATCATTCCTTTTTGTAATCTACTATGTGAAAATTAAAACGAGGTTAAACTTCATCGTGACCTTTACCTTTTTAAACTTGATCAGACTCAACTTTTATGTTACTTATAAATTAAATTAACAGTAAAACGCCACGACTCATTAAACTGGTAATATATGCTAATCCTAGACTCCCCACACTTCTCCTATACAGTCACTTAAAAACAATAATTTATCCAATCATTTCGATGATAATCTGTTGCTTATATTCGATACTTTACTGCCTGACTTCTAAAATAAAAGGTTCCGAGAGGACTGACGTTGCCCGAACTGTCAGGTATTTACAGGATGACTTACAAAAGTGAGGGAATACCACTTTTATATCTTCCCGTTGCTCCAAAGCGTCAGTCGACAATGGTGACGCTAAAGTTTCCAAATAAAGGCGCATCCTGTAAAGAGGAGTCTGATGTTCGACTTCTGATTCAAATGCTATTGTTGTGTCAGTATAAGATTCACTATCTGAATCACTGGAGAAAGTGACATTGGTGGTTTTTATTGCTATTAAACGCCTATAATAGATGTTGCCTTGGCACAAGCTTTGGCTTCAAGGAAGTGAATGTTTATGAATCTAGGTTCTAGCAAGCAGGACATTGCAATCAAATGATTGTCTTAAATGTGTTCAAATCTGCGTTTTTTTATGCACACTCCAAACAAACCAAACTCTAAGTTTTAGAGTCAAGAATTAGAGACTCATTCCTTCCTTATAATATAAAAACTAGAGAAGTGTAAAGAACAATTTCTCATAACAGTCTCAAGTTCTAAAAACAGCAACGCTACTAACTTAAAAAGCTTCCCGATTCTCGTCTTGAGATGTATCTATTCTTGTCTTCGGGACATACAGAACACAACCATGTCAGTTGTAATTATATTTTCACTTTTTTTTAGTGGATTTGTAGTAGTGCAACTAATTTTTCCAGCATCATTTTGGTATCAATACCTGCCAAAAAGTACTGATATGAGTAAAAGTACGGAGTGCAAAAGTATCGGAACCAAAAGAAAAGCACTCGATATCTAGAATATCTATACTTTTACTGTGTCCCTATAGTCAGAGCTCTCGTTCAGTTAAACGTTGCCATAAAGGCTTTAATTGGGCAGCAGATTTCTCTTTCAGGGTTTAGATATTCTGAAATCATGCATGCCAATTTTCTTACTAAACGAAAAAATTTATGATAATCTTTTTTCTAAATTTCGAAGTTTAGAAATTGCAGCTCTACCGTTCATGATTTAATTATGAGGGAGCGCATGCACCGGTGTAAACTCCCCTAGTCATCAAAATGCACTTTTCTTAGTGTTTATTAAAATTATTATTACCAGTGTTAAATTCTTACTTCGTTACTTTCGCGATTTACGAATTTTATTTTTATTTTTAACCAACACTTCATGACGCATAAAAACAAGTACAGTTTATGCCCATGGACAACTTTTCCCTTCCATGTACTACTCCTAATTCTTCGATCAATTTCCCACCAAGCTCCATCACCAACATACGCCTCTCTTCGCCCTCTTCCTGTCTTCTAATGAATCCCAAGAATTATAACAGTTACTGAATGGATCCTGCGGTAATTTTCACAAACAGATCTAGCTGCTCAACTTTGCGCGCAATATTCAAACAATGGTCTGGACAAAGTTTTGTACCCACTTCTTTAACTTCTTTGGGACATGCTTTCATCACTCTCTCTAGTAAATGAAGGATTTCGTAACCTTTTCCTACCACCTGCCCAACGTGTCCTACCCATTTGAGTTTATCATCATAAGTTATGCCAAGATATTTATGCTTCAAGCCTTCAACAAGCCGTTCTGTCCCCATCCTAAATTCATAAAGTCTTAAGTTTTTTTTATCTGGTATGAACTAAGCTTACTTCTTGGCATTTATCTTCATTTCATGTTGAACTAACCAGTTATATATTCTATCCAGATCACCCTGCAGTAGTTCACAGTCGTCTCCCATTTTGATCCTAATATGTCCCATAAACTGTAAGCTCCAAACAACCTAAATTTTTATTCTAAGCCATCAACACAATTATTCATTAGGATGACGAATAACAAGTGGTCTATATACGCTAACCTGTGGCACTCCCATATTTGCTTCCACCTCTTTTGGTACTGCATTTTCTAATCTAATGCTTTACTTTCTGCCTTTTAAGAATTCCTCTACCCAGAGAGACACTTTTTCATCCACTCCAATGTTTTCAACTTGTTTAAAACAATGTTGTAGTAAACTCCGCCAAATGCCTTAGAAATACCAAATTGGCTTCCCTTGTCCAATTCATCCGAAATATCATGCAATATATTGCTTATGGTGAACTGGTTGGTTTTGTCATTGAATCGTGTCTTCAATTTTGTTTTAGTAGATGAACTTCTTCATTAATTGTTAGTCCCAATCGGTTAGGACTGGTTTCCGTTCTTCAAATCCTTTTGGCTGAGGTCTTTCTATTTATTGTATATGTCATCATAACCTTAACAAATAATAGCTACTTTTCTTATAAATGATATAATACTTCTCTCTTTTGCAACAGCTGTCCTAAGAATTGGCTAGTAATTACATTTAATAATTCAGTGACTGTTATAGTGAACAGAGTACCTCCGGACTGAACGATGATCCAGCGTTATCGTAAGATCTAAACTATTCCTTTATTAGATAAGTGCCTATACAACTTCGCGCCATTGCTGCCAGAAGAATGTGCTGTTATTCAGTAAATAACATATTCCAATCATCGATACTACATAGAAGTTATAGTATGAAATCATTTCCTTCCTCTGAATACAATCTTCAAAATACCAGATTACCAGTATAATTATTCAATAAAAACTATTAAAAAAACAATACCTTTAGGAAATTGAAGTGGGAACCGTGTAAACGGTATCTATGCTCATTAGCTTGTTATTGAAATCTGATAACCTTATGTTACTACAAGAAAAATAATATACAGAAGAACGGAAATGGTAGTAGAAGACATAGCAGATGAAAATCAGTTTGGGTTTAGGAAAAATCGTGGTACAAGGGAAACAGTTCTGGCTTTAAGATTAATACTTGAAGGGCGGATCAAGAAAAACAAAGATACTTTTATGGCATTTGTTGATTTAGAAAAAGCTTTTGATAATGTTAGGTGGGACAAGGAGTTCAAAATTTTAAAGAAGTCAGGTCTAAAGAATCGAAAGGGAAGAATACTTTATAAACTATATAAGAATCAAGTGGCTGTAATAAAAATAGAGAATCATGAGAGACAAGTATCAGTTAAAAAGGGTGTGAGACAAGGTTGTAGTCTATCCCCGTTGATATTCAACTTGTATGTAGAGGAAACAATAAAGAAAGTAAACGAAAAATTTCCATGTGGCATAAGTGTTCAGGGAGAAAAAAAATCAGTATGCTACGATTTTCTGATGACATTGTCTTGTTAGCAGAAAGGGTTGAGGATATTGAGATATAACTGAATGGCATGAACAAAATACTGAAGGAAGATTTTGGGCTGAATATAAATTAAAGCAAGACTAAAGTGATGAAATGTAGCAGAAATGATACCAATACTAGTAAATTAAATATAAAAATAGGATCGAATGCAATTGGAGAAGTAAGTGTATCCTGTTACTTGGGAAGCAAAATTACAACCGATGGCCGAAGCAGGAATGATGTTAAAAGCAGAACAGCACTAGAAAAAAGAGCCTTCATGAGAAAGAGAAGTCTTTTAGTTTTAAATATTGATTTAGGAAGTAGAAAAAACTTTTTTAAAACTCTATGTGTGGAGCACAACACTTTACGGTAGCGAAACATGGACTTTAGGAATACTGGAAAGAAGGAAAATTGGAGCATTTGAAATGTGGTGCTACAGAAGAATGCTGAAAATTAAGTGGACAGACAAAGTAAGAAATGAACGAGTTTTGGAAATGATTGGTGAGGAAAGAAGTTTGTGGAAGAAGATTACAGAAAGAAGGGACAGGCTGGTAGGTCATATTTTGAGACATGCTGGTTTGGTTAATTTGCTGGTGGAGGAAACAGTCGAAGGTAAGAACTGTAGAGGAAGACAGAGATTACAAGATCCCACAAAAACAATTCTTGTAAAAATAGGCCAAGTCTCGTGTTCATGTAGTGACAAAAAGTTATGAGATCTTCTTCTGAGCCAAGTCTACACTTTACAGTGTGTATTCACTTCATTTTGTGAAACAGAATGGTTTCTCTCGGTGTCATAGATCGTTTATTGAGGATAAAATAAATCTGATGACTTGGCCATTATGCAGGCCATATTTTAGTTAACCTATATAAATACCTTAAAAGTGTTGCTTTATCAAACTTATAAATACTTAAAAGCCAAGATTTCCCTCGCTCTTTTTCGATTTTGACAAGTATACATGAATCCCTCAATTTCAGTAAAAATTATGACGAGCATAATGGCCAAGTCATCAGATTTTTTTTATCCTCAATAAACGATGTATGACACCGAGAGAAACCATTCTGTTTCACAAAGTGAAGTGAATACAAACTGTAAAGTGTAGACTTGGCTCAGAAGAAGATCTCAAAACTTTTTGTCACTATATGAACTCGAGATTTGGCCTATTTTTACAAGAATTGTTTTTGTGGGATCTCATTTCTTTTTGTAAGTTTATCACTTGTTCTGAATCTCCTCTCAAATGTAATTATTCCATTTGAAAATCACTGGATAAGAACATTTCAGAATTTAAGACATCAATATACGCAAAACAGTGAGTGTGCGCCGTAGCCGAGCAATTGCCGTTGGTTTCAATACCACCATAAACAAAATTTCTAGTAAATTCCAAACTAAGAACAGGAACAAATTAAAATTTAAGATATTGGTTAAACTTGCTGATCTAGGCAAGGACACAACGTCAGGGACCCAAGAAGGAAATATGCTATATGGCTAAGTTGATTGTTACGGGGCCATGTTTCTGTTCACCAACTACATTACGTGTTCACGTGAAAATACATTCTAGGCCAAGCTGTAAAATTATACATCCATGGCAATGGCGCATATGTATTTTTAACCGACTTCAAAAAAAGGAGGAGGTTCTCAATTCGTCTGTATTTTGTTTTTTTTTTTATGTATGTTCAGCGATATCTTCGCCAATTTTGAACCGATTTAAATGAAATTTTTTTAGTGGCTAGGGTATATCTCCAAAGTGGTCCCATATGAATTTCATTGAGAAACCACCCCTTCTACCCCCTGCCACCCCTTAATTTTTATACAAATCCACATTTTTTATTCGATTTCGATGAAACTTTGGGCATATATAGCCAAAAATAAAGAGAAAAATACTGTCAACTTTTGATTTAAAAAAACTGAAACCCTCTCCCCCTATCCACCCCCTTAATTTTTGCCAATTTTCTTTATTAAAAGCTACAGTCGACACCATTTAACTGATCTCCATTAAAGTTGGCAATTACTTGTAGTTTTTCATGGAGAAGGTTTTTGACCAAAAAATAAAAACCACCCCTCTCCCCTTTACATCCCTTAATTTTATAGAAACCTACATATCTTATCTGATTTTTATTGAACTTTGCCCATGTATACTTTAAAACAAAGAAAAAAACCTGTCAACATTTGGTCTGCCAAAGCTCAACGCCCTACCTCCTTCCACCCCTTTAATTATGGCCAATGTTCTTCATAAAAAGCTACTATCGACACCATTTGACCGATTATCATCAAAGTTGGCATATACATGTAATTTTTCATGGAGAATCTGACCAAAAAATAAACAAAAAACCACCCCCCTCCCCTTTACATTCCTTAATTTTTATACAAACCCACATTTTTTATCCGATTTCGATGAAACTTTGGACATGTTTAGTCAAAAATACTGTCAAATTTTGGTTTGAAAAAACTGAAGCCTTCTCCCCCTATCCACCCCCTAAATTTTTTCCAATGTTCTTTATACAAAGCTACAGTCACCATTTAACTGGTTTCCATTAAAGTTGGCATATACATGTAATTTTTCATGGAGAAGTTTTCTGACCAAAATAAATAAATGAATAAACCTCCCCATTTTTCCCTTTACACCCCTTAATTTTATAGAAATCTACATTTCTTATCTGATTTTTATTGAACTTTGTCCATGTACAGTATACTTTAAAACAAAGAGAAAAATCCAGTCAACATTTGGTTTGCCAAAGCTTAACCTCTTTCCCTCCTTCAACCCCAATAACTTTTGTCAATGTTCTTTATAAAAAGCTACAGTCGCGATCGTTTGACCGATTACCATGGAAGTTGGTGCTTATATGTATTTTTTCACGAAAAATGTGTCTGACCAAAAGATCTAAAAACCACCCCCTCTCCCCATTGAACCGCTTAATTTTTATACACAACCACAGTTTTTATCCGGTTTAGACAGAACCTGGCAAATTTTAACTATAAAACAAAGAGAAAAACAATGCCAACTCTTGGTTTGCAAAAACTGAAACCCTCTCCCCGTTTCCTCCCCCTTGATTTTTGTCAATTTCTTTTTAGAAAGCTACAGTCAACACAATTTGACCGATCTTTATGATAGTTGGCGCATATATATGTAATTTTTTATGAATAAGATTTCTGACCAAAATAACTATCCTGGCTCCCCTTCCCTTAATATTTGTACAAAACCCACATTTGAATCCAATTCGGTGGAACTTCGCATGCGAATACTTTAAAACAAATATAAAAAGAAAAATACTGTCCACATAACTTTCACAAAAACGCAAACCTTATACCCCTTTCTACCCCTTTAATTACTGTCAATGTTCTTTATACAAAGCTACCGTTTCTTTCTGATTTTGAAGGAAGTATGCACATGTATACTGCAAAACAAACAGAAAAATACTGTCTACATTTGGTTTCGAGAGTCAAAACTCCACTCCTTCCTTTCCATCTTTTATTCTACAGTTTCTATCCGATTCTGAAGGAAATTTGCACACATATACTTTAAAACATAAAGAACAATTGTGTTTAAATTAGGTTGCGGAAGCTAATACCCTCTTCCCTTCTACCCCCACCTCTCCTAATTTCTAATGTTCTTTATAGATACCCACAGTTTTATCAGATTTTCATTGAACACTGCACATGTATACTTAAAAACAAAGAGAATCATAGTGTCTATATTCTGTTTACAAAACCCTACCACTCACTCCCTTATCCCATTTAATTTTTGAAAATGTTCTTTACACAAAGCTACATTTTTTATCTGGTTTCGATGGAAATTTGCACATGTATACTTTAAAACAAAGAGAAAACTACTGCCCACACTTGCTTTACAAAAACCAAACTACTCTTCATCTCCCCACCCCTTAATTGTTTTTTTATCTGATATCAATAGAAATTTACACACGTATACTTTAAATCAATCAGAAAAGGCAGTCTACATTTGGTATACAAAAGCCCAATCACTCTTCCCCTTTACTCTCACCCCTTGTAATTTCCAATGTTCTTTACAAAAATCCACAGTTTTAAATCCCGTCAAAATCAATTAAGCTATTTTTAAGTCATGGCATAGTATTTATAAAATAAATGTGTCATAATGTCTCAACATTTACTTCAGATTTCAATTTGCATCCCAAGCTTTCACGTTGTGAAAACCAATAAAAAATCTATATTTTCTGTGTGATGCCGGAGCAAAAAGATATATTCCAGAGACAGATTTGTGTATGTGGTATGTATTAATGCCCAGATGTTACATGTTTCGGTTATAGACCAGCAGCTTTAACAGATGTTATGATACGATCGAAATATAGCACGAACCAAAATGTAAACTGACATTCCTTATCACAATACCCAATTCACCCCGTTCTGGAAGTTGTTGTGGTATATAAGGACAGAATTCTTCTTTTGAAAGCAAGCGCTTTAATCTCTGAGCTACTAGGAAGTTCGCAAAATGGGAACTGCTGTGGCATATTTAAAATACAAAACAAACTATAATACCACTAAAAATTTAAAAATAAAATAATTGTTTAAAAAAACATAAAAAAGCACTAAAAATTTTAAAATAACTTTATACCTTGCTTAGGATAAAGTAAATCTAAATGGATAATATTTTACATTACTGTCATTGAAATTTTTACATTAATTAGTTATTTTTGGAGTCGGTGCCAGCGAAAGCAAGAAAAACAAAAAGATAAAAACAATAAGGAATAATAATAATACATAAAAAAAATCATGTTACTGCTTACCTACAATCAATGCTAGAAACATGTTTCAACGAAACTGAAACAAACAGATGCTACGCCGATATTATACTCTGTAAATCGTTTACTGCATGATGCAGCCTACCAACTGACACTGTAGCGCCAGAGAAATGCCTGGATGACCAACAAAGCCGAGCCACATATTAAAATACTGTTAATTTGTTTCCCTAAGCTGTCTCCCACAATAACACTATCTGCCTCACGACATGCTGTAAAATATTGGGAATTTTTGTTCGTATCCCTCGTTTCGCCTCTAACGCCAAAAAAATTTCAGTAATTCGATCTTCGCAATGTGACAGCTGGCACAGACTCCAAAAATAACTAATTAATGTAAAAATTTCAATGACAGTAATGTAAAATATTATCCATTTAGATTTACTTTATCCTGAGCAAGGTATAAAGTTATTTTAAAATTTTTAGTGTTTTTTTTTTTTTTTTTTTTTTTAAGGTGGTTTTTATGTTTTTTTAAACAATTATTTTGTAGATTAATACCAAAAGAAAGCGATTTAGCGTTTACGTGGAATTGAGGCCTGAACCACGCTGTAAAATTATGCATTTATGGCAATGGTGAATATGCAGTACCGATTCGTACGAAAAGAAAGTCAGTTATCTAAGTTGTTTTGTTAGGTTACATTGGCAATCGTATTTCTCAGATGAACAATGGATTACAATCGCTGCAACGTTTAAAAAAACACACACACACACACATCCCCGCACCTTCTTTTGTTTTTCTGTTTTTGAATCTTTTGGAAATTGATTCTCTTCATGAGACAGGTTCAATGGTTTGAGCATATAGCTTCATCATAACAAATCAATTAACTTGCAAATTAAATACAGGGAAAATCAGCAATATCATTACCAACAATGGCCCAATCTCTGCAAGCAATTAATGTGCGTCGTAGCCGAGCAATGAACGTTGCCGCTGGTTTAGCTACCACCTCAAATAAATAACAACTAACTTCCAAACTAATCATAGGAACAAAGTAAAATTTTAGGCTCTTGTTAATCTTGCTTGCCTCTATAATGTATAGAAATCTCAGGTTTATAGCTTCATCCCGAGCAAAGTAATTAAGCCGCAAATATGTGCCAGGATTTTTCATGTTTGGGATTGTAATTAAATAAATATGGGGAAAAATTCCAATATAAGATTTTTCTTATGATTTAGGGATGAAATCATATACGTGTACCAAATTACTTGTTTCTAGGATTGTTGGAAGTACGGTGGAATTTTGATGTTGAGGTGTTGTTCCGAAATAAAATTTTGAATTTCAATAACTTCCAAAGTAAGAAAAGGGAAGAAGTAAAATTAAACATAGTAAGCTAACTCCACAGTGAAAATCTGAGGTTTATAAAGTAATTAGGGTAGAAAGCGATTTTATGTTAGGGGTAGGTAAGGGGGTAGATATATCGAAGTTTACGAGTTTCAGACTTTTCTTATAATATGTGGGTAAAATTTTTTCTGTGTACCAAATTTCAGCTTTCTACGGCTACGGGAAGTGTCTTAGGATTTTGATGATCATCAGTCAGTCAGTGACTGAGTGAGTGACAAAATCGCTGTAGTTTGCATCCTAACAACAACCGAACTAAGAACAGTAACGAAATAAAATTTAGTACGTTTGCTAAGATTGCTGATATCCATGCATAACAGAAATTTGAGAGATGTAGCATAAATACGACCGAAGAAATTGAGGTTCAAAAATTGCCTTCAGAGTAGGCAGTGCCGCCGTCGACTCGACTTGGTGGGTGCACTGCCGTGCACCCAAATATGAAGCAGATAATTGAGGACGTAAGTTGTAAGGGATATGTGGAGTTGAAGAAGTTAGCACAAGATAAGAAGGGATGGAGGATTACATCAAGCCAGTCGAAAGACTGATGACAGCAAAAATAAATAAATAAATAAAGAAAGGGTATTCATAGCTGCAAATTTTTGAGTAAAATTTCTTGCTAAGCAGTTCATTTATAGAAAACACTTTAGCGTTCACAAAATTATACTGACTGATAAAATGTTTCAGAATATAACAATAATTGATAAAATTGCGATGGAGCACAAGCTCCGGCGGTAACCGCCCTATACACCCGTCTTTCTCCTTTCCTCTTCCTATCTAGTTTTTCCTACTAATTTAAACTTTAAATTCTTTCAGTGTTCTTAGTAAATTATTCATCACTTCTCTTATCTTAAAGAAAAGCGAACATCTGACAGAATCAAAAGCCGAAAGTAAAAATCGAGTGTCAATGAATTCGATGACAGTGGGATTAAATACAATTTTTTCTCTTTTTTGCGTTTATTCAGTCATTTGAGTAAATCCATTCTCATTTCCACGTGAAATCCGAGGCCGTATCCATTATGAAAATTCATTCCTAAGAACCATCTGATGGGTCTGAGTATTGTTGTAAAAAAAGCGGCTTTTTTTGACTTGAAAAAAAAAAATGAAAAAAAACTGTGAAAAAAAAACTTGTTTTTTTCTGGGACATGTTTTTTTTTCATAACTACTAAATTTCATATGTTTAAGGCATTTATCGTTTAATATGACTGTTTTAGAGTTTATACTAAATACTTATCTTAATTTTTAAATCTACTATATTTTTCTGGTTCAGTAGAGAAAAAAAATTACAAAAATATTGGCAACATTGACTGAAGTATTCTTTTACGAACGGGGATTTCCCGAATAGGCTAGGTTGCACGAGAAGGAATCCCCGTTGTTTGGATTGATACTCACTATTTGAACTAGTGCTGCCAGTCCTACAAATTTATCTGTAGACCTACGGATCTTTTCAAAAAATAGGAATTTTAAATTTATCAACGGTTTTTTGTCTCTTTTTATTACTTATTGTGCTTTCATTATATTCAGATACTTGTTAAACTCGCAACATATAGTGACCATGGGTGCCAACTTAGGGGTTTTCCCCCTAAATTTAGGGTGTATACATGCGTGATGGGATTTTTTTAGGGGCTTTATAATTTTAGGGGAATTTTTAGGGGTATTTTTTTGTAGATACTTTATGATTTCTTGTATTTATTTGTTGAATATTTAAATAGCGACATCAAATCCTCGTTACTAAGAATTCGAGCTTCTCTATGACTAAATCTATTTTTCTGATTACAGAATAAAATATTTGTTTTGAAAAAAAGCATAGACTCAGTGTTTAATGTTAGAGCAGTGGGACGAATTAAAGTTGCTAAGACTGAAGACAAATGTTACATGGCAGAACAGCTTCACGAAATCATGAGGAGACTACCATTCAAAGCTTTTTTTGTTTTCTCTGAAACATGAATTCAAAAGTGTGATACAATTAAATATACTTTTTAAAGTGACAATGTTGAACCCACTAAATTATTTGAAGATTTATTTTTATTGTACAAAAACTTGCTAAAACGTCTTGTTGCAACTTCACAATTGAAAAAATTGTTGGATTGTGAACACGTGGAATTCAATTTCCAGGAACATATATAATGCATACCACATAAATGTATTTCGGCTGTGATTTTCAAAACATATCACAAGAACTTTAAGCAAATGACTTATTAGATGTCGGAGAAAGATGTAAGAACTTTTTATGTTGTCTAGTTGAACAGATCCAAAAACGGCTTCCAGACAATTTAGCAATATTGAAAATGGTTGCTGATTTGCACCCAAAGTCAAATCTAACATAAAACCAATAATAAATTACATTCAGTGGACTCATATTTATGGCAACAATTGCCACTTCAGCTGATTTTTATTCAGAAGTCTACAATCATTCTGATGCAGCTCGCTGGAAACGTTTTGAAAACCTCTCAAACTTTGGCCTAACATTAATTACAGTTCCAATTTTGATCGCGAGTGTCGAACGAGCCTTTTCAATCAATAATATTGTTAAAAATAAGTTGCGTAATATGTTATCTATTGAAATGCTGCAAAGTGTGATGATGGTCCGATTCACATTGCAACGAAACGGTGGATCTTGCAAAACATTTAATCCTTCTACTAAAATGTTAGGTCTAAATATATGATCTCAAAAACTCTGTACAATCAGAACAAAACGACGTGTTGTTCGAAATACTGAATAATTTATAAATAAAAAAGATTTTGCTTAACATTTAATCCTTCTACTAAAATGTTAAGTCTAAATGTACGATCTCAAAAACTCTGTACAGTGAGGACAAAACGAAATGGTATTAGAAATATTCAATAATTTATAAATAAAAATATTAATAATAAAAATATAGCATTTATTTTTAGGGGGTTTTCCACTTAATTTTGGTGATTTTAGGGGTTTTGACTTAAGTTTGAGGGGTAAAATTTTTTTTGAGTTGGCAACCCTGATAGTGACACTGAGTCATTAAATTGTCAGTTATTATGAATCATTTCTTGCAACCGTTGGCATAAACCAACGATTGAAAAGAAATAAAGCTCATATTTTGTATGATAATAGATTTAAATTCAAACCTAAAAGACCGTAATATGGAACTATCGGCGCAGTCTTTATGCACAGTGCGTACTTTGCTCACAATTCAAAATTGCAATCTCAAAATCTTTTGTGTACAATACAACCAGTAAAATAAAATGTAACTACTTCTGAAGTTATGGATCTAGAGGAGGCAGAAGAAGAAACAGAAAATTCCGATTCCGACCGCACTAGTGTTGGTGTTACTGAAAAAAAAAAACCAGGGTGCTATGTTTTTTTTCGTGTTTTTTTTCACAAATCTGAAAAAAAAAACATTTTCAGAGGGGCCACGGGCCTTCACGGCAAACTGGCGACTTTTTTTTTTAGCTCTACTCCGTCGTCTAAGGGAACCCCTGAGGCACAAGGAGCCTCCTCACTGCTCAGAGGGCCCCAGCCTCAGCTCAGGGGCCCCCTTCCAGCAACACAATGCAAAAAGGTCCCCCATCTGGCCTGAGGGCCCAAAATAAATAAATGTTTTGCACTGGGGCCCTTGTTGACCTAGCTACTCCACTGACAAGTATACGAATATAAGGAAAGCACAATAAGTAATAAAAAGTGGCAAAAAACCTTAGATAAATTTAAAATTCCTAATTCTTTAAACAGATCCGTAGGTCAACAGATAAATTCATAGGGCTGGCAGCACTGGTACAAATAGAATAGCGAGTATCAAACCAGACAACGGCCTGGCCTCTTCGTGAAGTCCCCGTTCGTAAAAGAAAACTTCAGTCATGTTGCCAATATTTTCGTCCCCCCCCCCCTACTGAACCAGAAAAATATAGTAGATTTAAAAATTATGATAAGTACTTAGTATAAGCTCTAAAACAGTCATATTAAACGATAAATGCCTTACAAGTTTGAGATTTAGTAGTTATGAAAAAAAACGTGTCCCAGGAAAAAACTTTTTTTTTCACTTTCTTTTTTTCGTGATTTTTTTTTTCAAGACAGAAAAAAAAAACATTTTTTTACAACACTAGTCTGAGGTGGTCGAAACCTACTGAAACGGCGTTTGCAAACATTTTATTGAGTTCCGAATGTGAAGATATGAATCGTCTGATGTCAGTATAGAGTTTGGCATTTTCAGTCTGTGGTAAACATAGTTTTTTTTTGGTCACTAACACAAAGCCTGTTAGGCCGCTTGTTGGGAGGACTGGGATTTTTCCATGGTCTCCAGAAATCACTAAAGCTGTGATGGTTCCTTCGAAAGGCCATGGCCGAATCCCTTCCCGCTCCTTGACTTCAATCCTATCCCGCCTCTAATGACCTCAACGTCGACGAGGCGTAAGGCACTAAACAAAACAAAAAAAGTCCCTGACGTCCATTCTTTTAAAGAGGTAAAACTTGTTAGTAGAAACTTATTATTTTAAATTAAAGTGAAATTTAAAACTTTCAAAACATATCATCGACTTAAAAAGTAATGATCAGAATAATCGGAAATCAGGATATATATATATATATATATATATATATAAATAAAGCAATAATACCTGAACATTAATTCAGATTATTGTAAGCATGGAATTGTATTTTTTACGAATGTATTACGTTTACATTTAATTTAATTTTAATTTCTGTTGCGATGGAGCGCACACCGGTTAACAATGTGCCTACACCCTCACCTTCCCATGTCACGATTTTTCACTTCCTATCTACCCCGCTCCTTTACGAATTGCAACTTTAAACTCCTTCAGTGTTTTTGTTAGACTGTCCATTATTTTACTCGCTACTTTGTTTTAGTCCCTGACTCCCTTACTCACAAAAAAAAATTTCCTACTCCCTTTCACCTGTTTCTTCCAATTAAAACAGAACGTTGTGCCTCAGTTGTACTATTCATCCTAAAAATTATTCTGTAACTCTTTTTTAAAGTAGAAGGTAAAGACCTTCCTCTCGACTTACCTTAAGTTCTTAACAGCAGCATCTTTCTCAACGCTTATTGAATTTTGGGATACATTCTTAACGTTTCGTGGTAAATTCTTGCATAAATTGAATACCCGATCGAAGGTGGATCTCTTTTGTCGCCGTTCCGCTATCTGCCACGGGTCTACCCAAAACCGAATAACTTGTTTAAAATTTTGTACTAGGTCTTTCAATAAGTCACGCCATTTACCGCACCTGACAAGTACTGATTGTAAATCCTATCAACTGAAATGAAGATTATTCTATGAACAGTAAGAAACAATTAATGAAAGCCTTATATTCTATACAAATTATTAGAAATACAAGTATGATTAGATTTCACTGACTCGTTTTTGCCGAGGTAAAAAAATGGCAACACCTTCACGGATCTTTTCAATTAAATGAAAAGTGACATTGTTGAATTATAACAAAACCAAACAAATCAACCAGACGATTCACAGTACGGAGTGTCCCAAAAGTTATATCAATATGCAAGATTGCATTCTCACACGCAGAGCATCATACACTGAAGTGCCAAGAGATGTATAAAAATGCCGTGGAGTGTCGGGACCTTTATTTACACTCTCGTGCGTCGTGTGAATGGTTTGCTGGTGTGATTTTGGCCGCAAGACATGAATTAATTGATTTTGAACTCATAATGGTAGTTGGCTCTAGACGCGTAGGATATTCCATTTCGGAAATGTTTGTGAATTCAACATACCTCGATCTCGAGGGTCAAGAGTGTGCTGTGAATATGTGATTTCCGGCATTACCTCACGCAGTGGCCGACCACATCATCTTAACGACCGAGACCAGCGACGTCTGCGTCGAGGGTCAGTGTAGACAGACAGACAACACTGCGTCAAAGTACAGCAAGGCCCGCGTCCATCCATACAACGCGACTGCGCCCCTACTGAAAAACATATTACATAGGCGTCGGATACGAGTTGTTTCATAGTTGGCCCCTTGCTGATGCACAGTTCTCGTCCACCAGAGCAACTGCAATACAACCTCTGTTCAACTCTCGAGCGACGAACTCCGAAGCGACTAGCTTGTCAGTTGCGTGGCCAACTCTCCTGCGACTCGAGTTTAACGATTCAGTGTACACTCAGTCTCCAGTTAAAATTATGGCAGCCTGTGATCAGGTGTTGTGTATTAACCTAATAGAAGCAATTAAAAAATATCCATATACATATATACGACTATACGTTGCTAAATTATTCAAACAATATCGTTGTGAAATAGGTTTAGGAATAAGAACGAAGTTTACTCGGCATTGAGAATTTATGAAATCATCAGGAGATGGCGACAGTGATCGTGAACTCCGAAAAATCGCGTGATAACACTTCCTAACTCGGCTAGTTACCCGAGAACATTTCATAAAAAGAGGGATAGGAAGTTTGCAGCAAACGTTAATACGAGTGTTAAGTACCATTATAAATAATAATTATTACATACTGTGTGATATATCCGCTCGTAGTACAGTTTACATCAATGGCTACAGTAGGTAAAGTTCATTACCATGTGTAAATATTGTTCCACATTACGAGTACTGTAAGTATTTTTTTTATTTTTGTTCAGCAGAAAAGCAGAATATTAAAAATATCTAGCTAATTAAACAATTTTTTGTACATATCGTTTCAATTTATTAAAGTTGGTTTTGTCAGAAACAAATTAGATCTATTAATTATTATGTAGGTAATGTTATTTTTTATTCAATATTATTCAGAAATTATCTCTCACGTAGTTAAGAGAGAATACAAAATACTCTAGTGGGGTGGATAACTCACTTCATGACCAGATAAAATATGTTCATCTTAACTTATAATCATCAGGTTAAAGCAGTATTGTTCTTAGTAACTCCACAATTCGTAACAGTTATTTTCATTTATTATTTGTGGGGAGCGTAGCGGGTCTTTACGCTTCGTTGAAGTTGATGATATTAGTGGCGGGAAGGGATTAGGAGCAAGGAACGGGAGGGAATTCGAGCGCGACCTTTCGAGACAATCATCCCAGCTGTATGAAATCTTCTAGGCTTTCCACCGAGGTAGCGCGTCAATGTAGGGCGCCGTTTCGAAGCCTGCCTCCGGATCCATCTTCCACTTCGCCGGAGGCAGGCTTCGAATCGTTGCCCTACATTGACGCGCTACCTCGGAGGAAAGCCTTAGAAGATTATATACAACTGACACACCGAGAAAGCTTACATTCGTTCATCAATCATCCTAGCTGTTATTAATAATTACTTTTCGTAATATAAACATAAAAATTATAGTTCTTATTTTTAAATTCTTGTCTTTTCCTGAACAACCTCAGGTATTGCCAATAAATTTTTGCTATACATCGAACTTTTGAGTCTTTAAATTTAAGTGTTTTTGTAGATTCTAATAATTACAAACACATTTTACCTCAAAGTAACCAGTTTTTTTTCTTCCACTGAGATACATCTCCTCCTGGTTGCGTCCTTTTTATGATTACCGGGCAAAGTTACTGAACCATTTCCTTGAACAATTCCCTAGACATCCCATAAACCCTTTGAAATTTTCGTCTTTTTCAAGTTCTCACTCTTGCACAATAGCTGGAAGTGTTTGATTTTCAGGAATGAAAGTATGAACCCAAAATTTCCGCTTCCTTTGAAGCTATCTGAAGTACCAATAAACAAAACGATTCTCTCTTTTTTGGCCTTACGCATTGTCGTTGTTGAGGTTATTAGAGGCGAGAAATGACTGCTGGAAAGGAACGGGAAGGAATTCGGTTATGGCCTTTTAAAAGGAATCGTCTCTACATTCGGTTAGTGTGATTTGGAGAAACAACATTACAAAGATTACGATAACTGACCGCACCGCTTGTCATTTTGCAGCAGACAGAAGCTTTTGAGTTGATCATAAGTCGCAGAAGAATTGAGAGAGGACGAAGAACACTCAGCGTAACTGGAATCCATCTGTCGTAACCAAGTTGGGTTGCAGTCACGTTGCGTTCCACCGGTGGACGAATGGCCTAAAAACAGATGTACGTGCGGACAGAGCAACGAAATTTCGTGTTGATGGGATATGGCAGCAGAGGACCGACACGAGTGTCTGTGCCAACAAAATGCCATAGGCTGCAGCGCCTGTCTTGAACTCGTGAACATATCTGTTGGACCCGAGATGACTGTATTAAGGTTGCGTGGTCAGAAGAGTCACAATTCCAGTGGGTAAGAGTTGAGGGTAGGGTTCGAAAATGGCGCAGACCCAACGAGACCATGGAACCAGTTTGCCAGGAAGGCACTGTGCTAGCTGGTAATTGTTCCATTCTAGTATAGGCTGTGTTTATATGGGAAATTATATGGAAGATACTCGGACCTCTGGCCAAACTGAACTGAACATTGACTGGAAATGTTCAGTTACTTGCATACCATTTGCAACAATTCGAGGCTTTCATGATCCCAAACAACGAATGAACTTCCCAGGACCACAATGTGCCATGTCACCGGGCCAAAATCGTTCACTAATGATTTGAGGAACATTCTGGACAATTCCAGTGAACGATTTTGCCACTTATATCATCAGACATGAATCCAATCGAATATGTCTTCGACATGATATATACATGTTAGGTCACCACGTCCCTCACTGTCGATACTTTCGCTATTATGGACGGCTGTAAAGGAAACATAGATGAATATTTCTTCAGGGGTCTTCCAACGACTTGTTGAGTTAACGCCGTATAGGGTTGCTGCATTTCGCCGGGCGAAAGCGGGTGCCACACGATATTAGGAGATATACCATGACTTAACATGACTTTCGGAATTTTGGTGTAGGAGGTCGTGTCTTTATGTTTTGGTTCCACGCAAAAACTACTCAACAGATTTTGATGGGATTTCCGGGGGGAGGGGGGGCTGACTTGAAATCTGAGGTATATATTACGACATTAACTGACATAGAGCTGGAACAGGAATTTACAATCCTTTAATAACCAAAAAATTCTTATTTTCCATAAATCACGATACGGATGTCGTTTATCCGGTCAGAGTCGAACCAACATTCGAAGGAGGCTTTGAAACAGCACAATTAACCTAACTTAGATGCACAAATAAGTGGGAGGCGAGATCGCATGCTACATCCAATGGCACTCCAACCCATCACACTTTGATGCTCAACAATGCAGTCTGTCGGTTTGCGTACATTGCGATAGCGTTTAATACATTCGCGACCATCACTTTATAACAAATTGGAGTAGGACTCTTCCGAAAACACTACATTTTGCCACTCAGCAGCACGCCAATGACTGCGTTCACGTACCAATTGTAGTCTGAGGCGTTGGTGGTTTCTGGTCAATGGAAGCCGACACAGTGACATGCGTTTCACCAATCTAGACCTCATCAGACGGCATTGAACCGTCAACGCAGATATGACAGCGCCAGTTGCAGTGTTCCAACTTCGAGCCAATTCTGTGGACGAAACTGTGTGTCGGTTATGGAATGCGGACAAGATGGATGCCATCTCGCGCGACCCTAGTAGCATGGCCTGCTCGAGACACAATATCTCGTTGCGATAAACCCGCTTCCCGGAGACAATTGTTCTGCCACATTCGAACTTATTCACATTTTGAAATTGTGCCCATTGACGTCAATGAGGTATAATTTGTTTAACGGCTCTGCACTGACTGAGAATAGTGTAACACTGACCTGCTCGGTCACACAAAAGAGAGCTGCTAGGTCTACGACACACTGTCTTTCTACTGTCTTAATCACTTATTATGACCGAGCATGGTGGGTGAGCGTTAACGCTTTGGCCTCGCATTCTGGAGTACGACGGTTCGAATCCCCGTCCGGGCATCCAGATTTGGGTTTTCCATGGTTTCCCCGAATCCCTCCAGGGGAATGCCGGGATTCTTCTTTCAAAAGGCCATGGCTGAATTCCTTCCCGTTCCTTGTCCCCAGTCCCATCCCGCCTCTAATGCCCTCGACGTCGACGAGGCGTGAAGCCATAAATAAAAAACACTTATTATGTTTCCAGTGTTTACCATTTCTTTTGGCTTTGACCATTCTTTCTGGGTGTTGCAACTGACACAAACCATAGTGTATTTTAGTATGCCTAAAAAAGACTGGTAGCATAGTTCCGAAAACCAATGATCAAGAATTAGTAATTCTTTTAATGCGTCATTAAAATCATTTGTAGAAGAAAGAATTATGGTTTAGTAACGAGATATTTATTAGAAATAACTATACATCTACATCTACATATATACTCTGCAATTCACAAAATTGTGGGTGGCAGAGGGTGCTCAGCACCAAAGCTAATCTCTTTGCTGTGCATTCCAATCCCTAATGGTACGAGGGAAAAAAGAATTCATATAAGAATCAGTCCGGCACCTTATTTCTCTAATTTTATCTTTCCTGTCCTTCCGACTCAAATAGGTTGGTGGAAGAAGTATTTCACTACACTCAAAAGTGAAAGTGGGAGTACGCATGTTTTCCAATAAGTTTAAACGAAACGTGTGTCGTCTATCTACCAGAGACTCCCAACCTAGTCTACTAATCAGTTCTGTGACGCTTTCATAAGGACTGTAGCAAGCGGTCACGAATCGAGCGGCTCTTCTCTGTACTTTCTCAATACTTTCGATCAACCCCTTACGAAACGGATCCCAAATGGCACAACAATAGTCCAAATGTGGACGCACAAGAGATTTGTACGCTATCTCCTTTGTTTGTTCATTACAATTTTTCAAGATTCGACCTATGAATCGCAGCCTAGAATTTGCTCTACCTACTAACGAATTAATGTGTATGTCCCATTTCATATTCCTTTGTACTGTTACTCCCAAATATTTCATAGAATCGACCATATCAATAACTGTATTGTTTAACTCGTATTTTTGAACAATTGGATTCTTTTTGTTAGCTATGCTCATTGTCTTGCACTTTTTACAATTTAGAGTAAGTTGCCACTCAGCGCACCAAGCCAAAATAACATCCAGATCGCGCTGAATTTCTAAGCAATCGGCCAAATTTCTTACTTCCCTATAAATAACCGCATCATCTGCAAACAATCTAAAAAGGCTTTTCAATTTGTCCCCGTGATCGTTTATAAAAATTAAGAAAAGAAGTGGTCCAATTACACTTCCTTGAGGTACACCCGATGTATCATCTAGATTAGAAGAACTTTCTCCTTCAACGACAACATACTGTGACCGACCAGTTAGAAAATCCTTTATCCATTCACAAAGCTGATCCGATATACCGTACGCTCGAAGCTTCGCTAAAAGGCGGTTGTGTGGCACAGAGTCAAAGGCTTTCTCGAAATCTAGAAAAATTGCATTTACTTGTGAACCTGTATCGATAACTTTCATTACGTCGTGTGTGAATAGGGCCAGCTGTGTTTCACATGATCTTTTCTTCCGAAATCCGTGTTGATTTGTTGTAAGCAAATTATTATCATCTAGAAAATTCATAATGTTCGAGCGTATAATATGCTCCATAACTCTACTACAAACAGATGTTATAGATATGCGACGATAGTTCCCAGGATCACTTCGATCACCTTTTTTGAAAATCGGAGTTACTTGCGCGATTTTCCACTCTGAAGGTACTTTTCGCTCTTCTAATGATTTACTGAATATATCAGACAGAAATGGCCCGATTTCCGCCGCATACTCTGAAATTACTCTTACTGGAATTCCATCCGGGCCCGGCGCTTTCCCCCACTTCAGGAGCTCTAATTGCTTAATGATACCTGCAGTATCTATTCGTAATGATTCCATCACCGACTCGCCACAGTATTTAGTACGTTAGCTTTATCGCGGCTTTCATTAACCTCGGAACCTTCACGAATTAGTGCTGGAATATTGCTGTTGGTACAATTAACTTTTCGTACATACGACCAAAATTTCTTTGGGTTTTCTGTGAGACTCTTGGAGAGAGAGTTGGAGTGAAAATCGTTAAAGGCCTCGCGCATTACATTCTTAATACGACCTCTTAAATCAGCTAAGGTTTCTAAATCGCTGCGACACCCCTTCCTTCTTGAGCGTGCGTGTATTTTCCGTTGTTTTTTGAGTAATCTTTTGACTTCGCATGTGTACCATGGTGGATCATTCTCCCCCTTTATTGTCCGCTTTGGTATATATATTTCCAAGCCTTCCCTGACTATATGTATAAAACGATGCCACATCTCTTCAATGGTGTCCTTTGTTGACTTGAAGTTATGGTAATTATTCCTCAGGTAGGTACTAAAACACTCCTTTGAGGCCTTATTGAATCTGTATACAATTCGCCCTTTTTTCCTTTTTCGCTTGGTCATTAATTTGATAGTCGCAATTACCGCTTTGTGATCGCTTATTCCTGTGGTCGTTGAAACGTCGGTGAATAATTCTGGCCTTTTGGTAACCAGCAAGTCTAAAATGTTTTCGCTACCGTTATGACAGCGCGTAGGTTCATTAACTAGCTGCTCGAGATGATTATCTGACAACAACTCGAGAATTACTTCAGAAGCTGCCTTATCCCTGCTACCTGTGATGTGAACGTAATTACGCCAGTCAATATAAGGCAGATTGAAGTCGCCTCCTAGAATCATGGCATGATCCTTAAAACGGCTAGC
The DNA here is from genome assembly GCA_031002005.1 of Vandiemenella viatica. Taxonomy (NCBI): domain Eukaryota; kingdom Metazoa; phylum Arthropoda; class Insecta; order Orthoptera; family Morabidae; genus Vandiemenella; species Vandiemenella viatica. The sequence goes on along the minus strand of JARYHS010008075.1, from coordinate 67,543,003 downwards.
TATACTATTTACATTATTTCTCAACTCCTCGACGATAACTATGTCGGAATCGGGTGGACGGTAGAAGGCGCCTATGATTAGTTTTCACCCAGCAACGTTGAGTTTAATCCATATGATTTCACAGATCGTATCGACGTCTATTTCATTACATGGGAGAAATTTACTCACAGCTATAAATACCCCACCTCCATGAGAATGTAATCTGTCTTTACGAAAAACGTTCATGCTATCTTTAAAAGTTTCGGCGGAACTTATTTCCGGTTTCAACCAACTTTCTGTACCGATAACGATATCCGCTTCTGTACTACAAATAACGCTTTCTAGTTCCGGTTGTTTGTTGCAAACGCTTCTACAGTTAATTACGAGAACTTTTAACTGTCGAGATTCTTTTACGTTGCTCCTACATTCCCGTGTTGCATCTGATTGGGTTGCCCGTAACTGAATTTCGTGTTTCGGGTCTTCCTCCCTCAGCCTAAAAAACCACCCAGTGCATTCCACACGGCCCCTGCCACCCGTGTAGCCGATTCACGTGTGTAGTGCACACCTGACCTATTAAGGGGAACCCTACAAGACTCGACCCTATGGCGAAGATCGAGAAATCTGCAGCCAATGTCATCACAGAAACGTCGCAGTCTCTGGTTCAGCCCCTCAATACGGCTCTGAACCAGAGGTCCACAATCAACTCTGTCTACGATGCTACAGATGGTTAGATCTGCCGATATCTTGCGGTCACTGGCCACAGAGTTCACCCTTTCAGCTAGCCGCCGGAAGGAAGAGAGGATAACCTCCGACCCAAGGCGACAAGCATCATTGGTGCCGACATGAGCTACAGTCTATAGTTGGCTACACCCCGTCCCTTCTATGGCATCCGGGATGGCCTGTTCCACATCTCGGATCAGGCCACCCGGAATACACACAGAATGGACGTTGGATTTCTTCCCCGAGGAATCCGCCATTTCCCTAAGGGGCTCTAATAACCGCCTAACATTAGAGCTCCCAACTACCAGAATGCCCTTCTGCGTTTGCTCAGACCTGGCGGGCTGGGGGGCCGTCAACTCGCAGGATGATAATTGTGGGACTGAGTCAGCCTCCGACAAAACATCAAACCGGTTGGACAGACGAACCTGTCGATAATTATTTCTATTTATTTTATATCCTTTCACCGACTGCAGATATGAGGTAAGTAGATGGAGAACACCAATGACGGATAGAACCCTGGATCAAAAAAAGCGGAGTCTATATTCCCTTAGCCTCACGCTTCAATGAACATTGTAAACAATACCCTGTGCAGGCAACCGGTTTGTAATCGATTCCCTCTATAACCTCAACTAGCTAAACGCTTCACTGCACATTGTAACTGATACCCGGCTGCTAACGATAGCACCGCGCAGGTAGAAGCCTATTTTAATGGATATCCTGACCGTTGACCTTCAAATCGATACCTCCGCCAAGGCAACCGGTTGAATCGATACCCCGCTCAGGCAACCGATTGTAATGGATATCCCCGAACATGGAATTTTAAATATTGCTTGAATTTTCAAATATAAAATTTATCATTCCCAATTTTTAAGCTCATGTCCAATTACTGTAAAAGTATTGTGGCGGTAGGTGCCGGGAGGGAGGTAAGGGTGAAAACCTTTTACTTCTTTTCATAATTCAAAGAAAAGCCTAGGCTGCTAATTTATTGGGTACTCATACTGGCGTACAGGTGAGGATTATTTATTTTTAACATTAACATATTGAAACATTAAAAAAGAACTAAGCAAAGCCTCTTCTTACAGTTGCCAACATATTAACAAACAAACAAAGCATTAAAACACCACCACATTTCCAATTGATCTTGAAGCAAATTCCCAATATTAATTGGCAAACAAGGAACCTTCACACTTGGTTTTAAAATGAAAGTTCCCTTCACAATGATAGGGGACCGTAAATCAAATACAGTATTGACATTAACTGTATCCGATCTCAAATGCCGGGCGCCAGGATAATTTAAATTATCCACCAAGTGAGGCTTTAAGAAAGTCTGCCCCAGCTAGCTCAATATTTGGGGGGTGCGAGAACTCCTAATCATTCAGAGGTCATTACAGGGCTGTTTCCAATGACTGAATGAAAGTACCACACTGCACTGTGAAATATTACCGTGGCGGCGATATGTTTCCCTCGACGGCGGAATTATTATAGCCCCTTGGCTATAGCGGAGAGTGCACCACGTCCTTCAGTCAGCGTACTGAATGAGTGCACAGCGACCTCACTGTACAGGACGCTCGTATCGACCCTCAGGTTCGATGCCAAGACGGAGCGACCTCCAACTTCGGAAGATGCGCTCCTTCCTGTCTGAGACTCAACGTCAAGTGCTCTCCAGCGTCCACAGGAAAAGCCTCCCCCCGTCGCTCGTGGTTCACATAGAGCAAACATTCCCTGGCATTACAAAATGCAGAGGATAGTCTGTCGATGATTGGTTCTGCTGCTTTGTTTGCTCCTCCTACTGGCTGTGACGATAGGCGAACATTGTCTTTCGAGATTCGTGCGAACTCGGCATAGCCTCGGACTTATTCGTCAACTGTGACCTCCAAAACTGCCCGCTCGGGGACCTGGGATGGGGTACGAGCATTCACCCCAGTGTGCAGTTTCCCAGAGCTAAGGGGTCATATGCTTGACCAAATCCGTTAGAAAGGGTGGCTTCATTGTTCGCTCGCCGCCTGTCTGGCGGGACGGACTGGCGCGGCTACCTGGGAGGTCCCACAAACACTGACAAGCCTCTCCGATAATTCCTTTCTTATTCTTTTTATATATAAAAATATACAAAATATTATATATAAAAATATACCGAATGATCCATATGTGGTCATTCTGTTACAGTATTCTCCATCAGAAAAATGTGTTATATGTTACTCTCTGCTACTGCAACGTGCAGCTGGAATAAAAACAGGATTTCAATATACGTCACCCAAATCTTTATCTTCAAATCTTGCTGATTGTAGAGGTTCGACGAAGCGCAAAGTCCGAATAAATAAATAAAAAATATTATGACGATTGCTTTGCAACAAACTTAATTATTTACTCTTCTGCACCCAAATCGCTAATGGCTACAGGAAGAAAGGAATAACCTACGATATCAGCTCTTTCGACCAAAACAATTAGTTGTCGATGTATTTCATCGCATTCTGAAACAAAAAATTACCTCATTTTACTCAAAGAAATCTGTGTGGAAATTAAGTCGCCTATATATCATGTTACTCCAGCACAGCGATTCTGCCAAGGACTTCAACAACCATATATAAAATGCGCGACTGTTAATTCGGATTCGTAACCTACAGCAGTAACCTGAACCTGCCTTACGTCAGATTTCCCGTTTTAATCCCAAGCCTAGTTTAAATATTTCACCGAAGATACTGTTTCATTTCTGCATATTCCTATGACTCTTCTTTTTGTTTCCCATAACACATAACATCAAGCGGTATCATAATATATCTAATGTGTTAACCTCTTACGTCCGACAACAGGATCGTTGCATAAGAGAGTTGTTCGACAGATTTATATTCCCGCGCTATTAATCTCCAATTAGTGACCTGCATAAATTACCTTAAAATAACTACTTTATTCCAGCAATCAGCTTACAATTAGTGACTTGACGTACATAACTTATAACACAATCCATAATTTAGATTTCTCTATTCAAGCTATTAATTAGTTCAACATTATTAAAAGGTCATGCAGCACAAAGCAAAGTCTCGGCCACATCCACTGTGGCAGGAACCTTTTCACACAAGGTCCGACGTAAAGAAGAGAAACACAGGACACACTCCTTGGTTACAAAGTCCGATTATATATGGCATTACCTCTCCAGATATTTCACCAGTCTCTTCCGGTACAAGAAGGCAACAAGTCTTTCATTAGTATTGACGGCCTCGGTAGGAGAAGAACACCGGTGACGGCTAGAATCCAGAACTAAAAAAGTGTAACCGATACCCCTTATAACTTCACGCTTCACTGTACAATGTAATCGATACCCTGCGCAGGTAACGGGTTTGTAATCGATACCACCTATAACCTCAACTAGCTTAATGCTTCACTGCAATCGCTAGTCCCGCGCAGATGGAGAACTGTTTTAATGGATACCTTCACTGCTGACCTTCAAATCGATACCTCCATTCAGGCAACCAGTTGAAATCTATACCCACCCCCCCCCCCCCCCCGCCCCCACACAGGCAACCGGTTGTAATGGATATCTCCGACATTTGTTCGGGCATAATCTTCCCAACCGACCTCACGTTAGTTCGCAATCAAGCCCCATCCAGTTTTAAATGATAACCAATTTTTCACTGACGTTCAATTACACCCCCCCCCCCTAGTTTTATATCAAGTGATTAATCCGTTTTATTCTAAATATTAATTAAATACAAAATTATGTCATTTACAGTAATTAATCAGATTTGCTAATGCATTACATTTCGTGTCGGGACATCACAAGCGTTTTGTTCAATATTGGACAAGAGAAATAACCGGTTGTAGGTGATAATCCATTTTTTACAGACGTTCAATTACACCGCGTTTGTTTTCATTTCTAGTGATTAATCCGCTTTATTATGATGTTGTAGCAAGTTTAAAATATTTTTGTTCTAAATATTTATTAAATGCTATATCTATTATAAAAAATAATTTACAACTGATACCTTTATTAATTCATCTAATTAAATTAACATAGCCTTTTCACAATTAAATAGACATTTGGTGTCGTAAAGATCTTCCTAGATATTAAATGATTTTTTAAACTCATTTCTGACCATAGTCTGCATACTTTGATCAATATTCCATAACCTTTGAACTTGTTGGGTAAGCACTGAAGTTTTAATTTGGTGTTCGGGAGGAACTGGCTTAATTTCTCGACGATTCAGATTTTCCAAAACCGCTATGAAGAAAAGCCTCGATGGTTGATTCGTAAAGGCACACTTCGTTAGCAGTAGGCAACAATATCTAATCACTCCATTAAATAATGAAGAACGTTCCTATGATTCCGTGCTTTGGATTCCTTTAATTTTGCCTTTGTCCAGTAAGATTACCACTTTATGGCTGGCGGCCAAGAGACAGAGTTTGTGAGAATGTTCGTAATTAGTAATATTATCATAGTAATGTAATATACTAGGCTGTTATTTAAAGATGAAAAGGATTAGAACAACGTCAACCAGGACTTTAGTGCATGTATTTACAATGAGTTATTGAAATTCATTTTCACCACGTAGTTCCAGGATATAATATATTTGAATGTATTGCAACGTACCTAACTGTCAAGATATAACTAGGTGAAACTTTCAGACGACTTTGTGCAGGGCCGGCGTTGGGGAGGGGTAAGTGGGGCAAAAGTACCCTGGGCCCGAGCCTCCAAAGGGGGCCTCCCTCCAGGGTGACTAACTAGATAGAAATAAAACTTAAAGAATTTCTCAAAAAATGTGTTATTTAATTTTTGCATTAAAATTTTCTGACTATCAAAAAAATCAAAGTTTAAAGAAATAATTTTGTCGAAGGGAGGAAGGGGGCCCTAACAACGCTTATCCGGGGCCCGAGAATCCTAGCGCCAGTCCTGACTTTGTGTAACTAGCTATGTATTAAAAATTTAATTCTATTATCTCTGTTTTATTCCTCGATAGATTTTAAATCCTTCGGCACTTACTTTATGTTACTATAAGAGGATTTCACTTCATTACAGTGCCAGAGTGGATTCAATGGGTAAGGTATCTACTGGAGAACGAAAGGTCCCCAGTCCGATTACCTGTCTCAGTGGGGATTTTAGTAGACCTGTAAGCCGTGAAATATGTCAGAAAGCTTGCATGGTTGTGATTCCACGATAAAATGCAGGTGCCCTTAAGTAAGATAAGGAGCAAAGAAACTGGCCGCTAGGATAAATATATCTTCCTCAGGAGTTTTCCAAACAGAAACTTAAACTACTTTTATCAGTACACTCCAAAAGTTACTGATATAAGGTAGGTATTTTAATTCTGTCTAGGCAGATCTTATGGCAGTTACTTCCTGTTACTGTAATTACACATAATTACGCCCTGTTCACCCATTGAGCTGCTCAGAGGTTAAGGCGTTTGACTTGAGAGCGAAAGGTCCCCGGTTCGTATCCATTTATCGGTGGGAGATTTCCATAGACCCTTTACCAGACCTTCCCGCCTGTCATAGCTAGCAGTGAAGCATTGTATGTTTCGGATTTCACCTTAAATGGTTGGTGCTCTTACGTAAGCTAAGGAGGAAAGGAACTAGCCATCCTACCTCCAATACAAGGCAGAGAATACTTCCTTCGGGAAGGTTTCAATCACGAATATACCAGAAACTCAAACTGCCTCACTTTTACTTGTTGGCTCTATGAGTGAGCGGCTGTTTAAAAAATGTTATACACAGAAGATAGTGTGGATTGTCAGTGGCCGACTATAAAAAAACTAAGGGCATTAAAATTAAAGGATTTCGATTTTAGCGAATTATGAATGGAAGCAAGTACAGGAATTTGTTGCATCAACTAACAGGAAGCGCTATTTGTTTGGTAGTAAATTAGAAGTGACTGTTAGCCTTTAAGAACAGATTATTGTTTAAATTCTTATAAGAGAAAACGGGAGATCGCGAAAGGCTAAAGAACGGTTTGTAGAGGAAATTCCTTCAACCAACTTTAATATCCAGCATGGTCTAAAGACCCATTCACACTAGCGGTCAGGTCAGCTCAGCTCACGATGCAGGATGGCATTCACACTATCGGTCAGCTGAGCTCAGGTCAGGTCAGATCAAGTCGTAGACGAGGCCATTTCATTTTAGTTGCTCATAGTGAACAATGCCGTTATCTACCCCAACGTCAATTAAATCACAATGATTTTGGATCAAGAGCCTAAAAATACGTCGAGATCAAAAAGATGATTTTTTTGGGAGCATCCAGAGTTTCAAGCGCAAACAGATCAAGAGAAAAAATAATGCTAACTACCAGCTATGCCCTGCGAGTGCTTTTGATATTTTAGGGCTCAAAGATTTCGAATTTACTTTAGAAAAATTAATTCTGCTCCAGGATTAATTGATAACATAATTTTAGCAACATATATTTTGCACAGTTATTTACGAAAGGATAAAATTTCATGTCATGTAGAAAGTGAATTTCAGGAGAGCGAGATAAACCCTATTTTACAAATATTCTTTGTTTGTGTACTAACGTTGGTACAGAAGCCTTGGATTCAAACCATAAATTCCCAATGTTTTTTTAAATTCGGAAACAGGATCTGCATCTTGGAAGTACTAAAATGTGTAATAATAATTGAATTTATATTAAAGTTTGCCGACTTTATAATAAACAGAAATGACACAAAAGAGAAGACTGCAATAGAAACTAGAATACATAAAATGGAAAGAGCATTTCATATGACAAAGAACATATATAACAAAAAATCCTTATCATGGAACACAAAACTAAGGCACTATCAAGCAGTGGTTAGACCAGAAACGTTGTATTCGGCAGAAACGCTTAAGCTAACAAAATATGGGGATCTTGAAAAACTGGAAAAAGTAGAAAGAAGAATCTTGAGAAAAATACTGGGACCCAAACCTAATAGTAATGCTGAATACAAATTAAGACCAAACCGAGAACTATATTCTAAAATAGAAAAATTAACAGTTATAATGAGGAAAAGAAGACTGAAATTTTACGGGCACATATACAGAATGGATAGTAATAGACTAACAAAACAGATCTTCACCTTACTGAACAAATACAAATCCAAACCCACATGGTTCGCTGAAACTGAAAAGGACATGAAAAATGCTGGAGTGAAAGCAGATATAATAGACAACAGAACACTTTTTAGAGAAGTAATTCACAAGGCAGGTTTTCAGGAGAGACAGAAATACATCAAGGGAAGGAAATGGACCCAGGAACAAAAGGAACAACACTCTCAAAGAATGAAGGAAGTTTGGAAGCAAAGAAAATTAAATACAAAGAAACATAGCCAAAGTTGATTTATTGTACCCTCCAAAAGGGTTATTCGGAATAATAAAACAGAAATAACATATCGTTAAAATATTTATTTATTACTGGTTTTTATTGCTTACGAGCATAGTTTTCAGACGTTCGTCGCCCATTTGATCTGACCTGACCTGAGCGTTGCACGTTCACACTAGCGATCAGCTAAGTTCAGGTCTTGATCACTGTTGATCGGTGGCGGCGCGATCTTCGGTTTGACCTGCCTTGTTCTGACCTGAGCGGACCGCGTAGTGTGAATGCTCCCATTGGATTACATGTATAGCGATTTTTTACCTGAGCTGAGCTGAGATGAACCGCTAGTGTGAACGGGCCTTTACAATCAGGTTTTCTATCGTTTCCCAGAATAACCCGAGGTGAGTGCTGGGATAATTCCAGTGCATTACATCTGTCCTCTTTTTATTTATTTTTTGTATGCTGGTCTAAATATCGGGCTTGGTTGGCGAGTTTTTAAGGCAAATACAAGAATAACAGTTAGTAAGCAATAATTGGAGACGTAGATTATGGTCAATGTATGAATACTATAGTCAGTTTCTTGTATGCCGGTCTAAATATCGATCCGGGTGGGTTAGTTTTTAAAGCAAAAGTATGAATAACAGCTAGTAAGCAGTAATTTGAGTTGTAGGTTATATTGAATGCATAGAGACGACAGGCTTATCAGAAGATCGGCAAAGTCAGTTTTGAACAAGGGAAGTTAGAGTAATATCTCCTCCACTAACCAGTCTGCAAACTTTACAAGACAAGGTTTTAAATGCGCATGGTAGTATCTCTTAAGATCACTATGAAATACTTCACGCAATGAGTCGTATCCATGTTATTTCTAATAGTTCGAACATTAGCTATATAACGGAAAACACAATTGGCGATGTTATTATCATTGGAAACCTACATCGGGTGTCGAAAGCTAAGAGGATCATAGAGTACCCATCCTGGTGGGTGAGCAGTAACGTTCGGATTTCGCGTTCACTTGGATATCCAGCTTGGTGTTACGATCAACTTTTCTTTCGTTTCCCAAAAATCACTTGAGACGAGTGCTGGAATCATTCCAGTGCATTACATTCGTCCTTCTTTCAGAGTTATTTTTTGATATCCCAATCCAAATATCGAACCTATTGGGTGAGTTTTTAACGTATAGTACTATCAAGTGGGTGATGGAAGGTTCGATTCCCTGTCTGGTTGCTCATTAATATCTGTTGTAGCAGTACTTCAAACACCACTAGTCGATTGTCTTCTACAATTAGGAACACATTTAGTGGTGTTTGTGTTGGTCGGAAGGGATGAGTTTTTATTCGTCTCTATTTGAGACAATTTTTTCTTGTATTTTTGGCAGGGAGTCCTTGAATCGTTATTTATATTCAAAAGTAACAGAGTTTCGATTTGCCGCTCGCTCCGTCTATGTCGTGACTAACAAACCTACAGTGTTGTATTTCAGTATTGGTAGATGGGCGCTTAAACATTTTCGTTGTTGTAAATAGGTGATCTCGTCTTCATTCTTCAGCTAGCAGGCTGTCAAACGCGTGAAAATCTCTCACTTTACACTGATTTCAAAGTGTCTACGGTCGTAATACAGGAGTTTCAGGAGGAATACACCGAAGATAGAGCCCATTAAGTTGTAGATGATGTTAGATCATTCGTGAAATTTTTCATCACTGCCGAGTCTGTTCAGAAGTCTAATCGGATCGCGTGTACAATCCCGAAAGGGCACATAGTGATCAACAAGAAATGAGCATTATTATCTTGGTTCTAGGTGTGGAGCCGCGTCGATTTGTTAAAACCTAACGTTTCGGCCCTCGTGCTGTGGCCTCCATCAGCGGACTGAGCAGTCCTCTGATTCTTCCATTTTCCCACTAACTGTGCTCTGTATTGCCTTCTGTCGCATCTGTTGTAATAAGAACTGCCCACATCTCAAGTAATTGCGCATCCTTCCGCGTTCGTCGTAAGTATTATCATGGTTCTCCGGGAGGAGCCGCGTCGATTTGTTAAAAACTAACGTTTCGGCCATCGTGCTGTGGCGTCCATCAGAGGACTGAGGCTCCACACGGAGAACCATGATAATACTTACGACGACCGCGGAAGTCTGGGCAATTATTTGAGATGTGGACAGTTCTTATTCCAACAGACAGCGGTTATAGATGCATATTGTCGGGGAATTGGTACATACATAAAGTTTTCATGAATTGCGCCACTCAAGAACAAGATGAGAAAGTCGTCGAGCACAAACTCTGAAAGTGGATTGCTACATATATACACCACTGTCGAAGATCATAAAAAAAATACAAGTTCTTATAACTATCGACAGACATTCCACAATTTCTTGAGTTAGCGGTCAGGTCCTGATTCTATTCCTATTTCCCGCATATTTTGACAAAGTGTGTAGTGAGCATTCGCCTGGACTGATTTCAAGAAACCACGGTAAAAACTGAAATCTGGATGGTTCGAAGCTGCATCTCGCCCAGCAGCCTCGGTACACTATTATTGTAAGCCCTCTAGCCTCTTAAACTACGACCACGGAACTAGATGACGCATCAGCACTCCGTGGTAGAAAGATTCCACCTTTTGGAGAACCAATTTGTTGTATGTGTCTTACACCACATCACATGGTTGAATTGAGGGACAGATGGTCTTCCATAGACAGGATTAAACCGGTTTAGCCCCCCACCACACTTTACACTCTTTCCAACCAGTCTGCCTGCGTAAGTCTTCAGACATGGTCCGTCAGGTACTGTTGTTCTCGTCGTGTGTGAGCTGAAAGCTGGTGATTCAAAACGTTTGACGGTAGGTTTTAGGCACAGCACCAAAGTTACACTGATTTATAAAGGATGGAACTTGGTAATACAAGTATGGGACGTAGTGTCCGACTTATACAACACCACCTGCGCCCAGACAGGAGTTTCACACGGTGAGCACACCGTCTCCTGCCGAACGGTTGCCAAGGTGAAAATAGTAGATTCTATAAGCAGTCATAGATAGAGCATAAAATACCAAGTATCGAGGGCTAAAGGCAGCAAGAGAGAGGTATAATTTTGTGGGAAAATACACAGTTTTAGTAAGAAGCATGAAAATCCTATAAATTCCAAACATTTCCTGAAACTCGGTAAAAGATCATGAAAACATGTTGAAAATCACCAAAATCAAGTAATTTCCCTGCCAGAAGACCTCATTGGTTGACATAAAAATTATACCTGCATGCATCACAGAGTACAGTGTCAACCATATGATGTTGTTTCTTAACCACAACAAACTACAGAAAAGTATGCTTCGGCTATTATGACAGTTTAAAAAAAACCTGCATGGCCCCTCCACCATACACATCACTTTACACTCATGATAACTGATTTAAAGGGGGATTTTACTGACCAAAGGGGCATGCAGTACGTATACTGACACAGAAGACAACATTCAAACAACGAGGTGTAGCTAAAAATACTACTATCGGTATGCACATGATCTATTATAACTTACATTAAACTCTGGATAGGTACGATGTTAAATTGTGTACCATATTAGGTTAGGAAATCCATGCGGTGTGTATGCACCACACATACAACTTTCCCTTTATTATAGGGTGTGCAAAGGATGGAAACACAGATGTGTGCATCAGAGAACTCAATGTATTCGATCAAAGGTGCTGACAGAACGTATAAGACACATTAACACACACACAAGACATAGCCAGAACCACTATCAACATTAGCTTTACGACCCATCATAACTCAGGTTAATGTAGGATGCTAAACTGTGTGCATTAATGGTGTAAGATATATTAAGTTGGAGAATGTTCAGGTTAGTCCAACACATCTTACCAGTAAATCAGGTTAATGTAGGTTGTCACATTGAGTAAGGCTAGGTTAACTCTCAATCCGGTTAACAGTTATGTGCGCCATTAATGTTAGTTTAGTTCACATGATGTCATTAAGAATCTAAAACGCAAATTTGCATCAGGTTGCCGGTGTCGAAGTGAGCCCCACCGCGAACGCTGTATTCCGGTAACTCTGAGTGGTTTTCCGGATTATCAACAGCGAATGAACGCGTTGTTAATTGCGTTACGCGGCCATTAGGTACTGTTGGAACCACGCTGCCTCGACAAGCTGACTATGCGCTCTTGTGATAAGCCTGGTAGTCTCAGCGCATTCAATATAACCTACATCTCCAATTGCCGCTTACTAGCTGTTATTCATGACTTTCCTTTAAAAACTCGCCCACCAGGCTCGATATTTAGACAGCCGTACAAAAAATAATTAAAAAGAGGGCAAATGTAATGCACTGGAATTATCCCAGCACTCGCCTCGAGTAATTTTGGGAAACGATAGAAAACCTGACTTTAAGACCGTGCTAGATATTGAACCCCCATTACAGAATTTCCTCGACAAACCGTTGTTTAGCATTTCGTGATCTCGCGTTTTCTCTTATAAGAATTTAAACAATAATCTGTTCTTAAAAGCTAATATTCACTTTTAATTTACTGTCAAATAAATAGCGCATACTGTTAGTTGATGCAACAAATTCTTGTACTTCCTTCATTTCATAATTCGCTAAAATCGAAATCCTTTAATTTTATTGCCCTTAGTTTTTTTTTATAGACTTAGCCCAGTGATTCGGTCATTGACAGTCCACATTATCTTCTGTGCAGTAACATTTTGTAAACAGCCGCTCACTCATAGAGCCAACAAGTAAAACTGAGGCAGTTTTAGTTTCTGGTATGTTCGTGATTGAAACCTTCCCGAAGGAGGTATTCTCTGCCTTGTATTGGAGGTAGGATGGCTAGTTCCTTTCCTCCTTAGCTTACATAAGAGCACCAACCATTTAAGGTGAAATCCGAAACATGCAATACTTCACTGCTAGCTATGACAGGCGGGAAGATCTGGTAACGGGTCTATGAAAATCTCCCACCGATAAATGGATACGAACCGGGGACCTTTCGCTCTCAAGTCAAACGCCTTAACCTCTGAGCAGCTCAATGGGTGAACAGGGTGTAATTAGGTGTAATCACAGTAACAGGAAGTAACTGCCATATGATCTGCCTTACATCAATAACTTTTGGAGTGTGCACATAAAAGTAGAATAGTTTAAGTTTCTGGTTGGAACCCTCCTGAGGGAGATAAATTTAGTCTTGTATTGGAGGTAGGGCGGCCAGTTTCTTTGCTACTTATATCACTTAAGGGCACCTGCATTTTATAGTGGAATCCCAATCATGGAAGCTTTCTGTCATACCTCACGGAAAGCTATGCTTACAGGGCTATGGAAATGCCCACTGAGAGAGGTATTCGGACTGGGGACCTTTCGGTCTCCTGTCAAATGCCTTACCCATTGAATCCGCTCTGGCACTAATAGATCGAAATTCTTTTACATTAACATAAAGTAAGTGCTATATGAATTAAAAACTATCGAGGAATAAATCAGAGACAATAAAATTAAATTGCCGTTAAGTAGCTAGTTTCTCAAAGTCGTCTGATAGTTCCACCTAGTTATATCTTGACAGTTAGGGAAACTGCAATACCTTTAAATATATATTTTATCCTAGAACTACGAGAGGTAAAAATGAATTTCAATAACTCATTGAAAATACATGCACTGTAGTCCTGGTTGGCGTTGTTATAATCCTTTTCATCTTCAAATAATAGCCTAGTATATAACATTACTAACTATGAACAATCTCACAAACTCTGTCTCCTTGCCGCCAACCATAAAGCGATAATCTTACGGAGCAAAGGAAAAACCAAAGGAATCCAAAGCACGGAGTCATCGTAAAGTTCTTCATTATTTAATGGAGTCATTAGATATTGTTGCCTACTGCTAACGAAGTGTGCCTTTACGAAGCAACCATCGCGGCTGTTCTGCAGAGCGGTTTCGGGAAATCTAAATCGTCGAGAAATGTAGCCAGTTCCTCCCGAACACCAAATTAAAACTTCAGTGCTCACCCACCATGTTCAAAGGTTATGGAAAATTGATTAAAGTATGCGGACAAAGGGCAGAAATGAGTTTAAAAAATCATTTAATATCGAGGAACTTTACGACACCAAATGTCTATTTAATTCTCAAAAAACGATATTAATTTATTTATATATATTATTAATAGAATCAGTTGTGAATTATTTTTTATAATAGATATATAGCGTTTGATAAATAATTAAAAACTAAAATATTTTAATCTTAGTTTAACATCATAATAAAGCGGATTAATCACTTGATATAGAAACTAGCGGGGTGTAATTGAGCGTCAATGAAAAATGGGTTTTCATTTAAAACTGGACGAGGCATTACTGTGAACAGACGTCAGGTCGGTTGGGAAGATTATGCCCGAACACAAGCTCGGGGATATCCATTACAACCGGCTGCCTGTGTGGGGGTTGGGGGGTGGGTTGGGGGGGGGGGGAATAGATCTCAACCGGTTGCCTGAGTGGAGGTATCGATTTGAAGGTCAGCGGGTAGGGTATCCATCAGCGCGCGACTAGTGATTGCAGCCGGCTATCAGTTACAATGTGCAGTGAAAGGTTAAGCTAGTTGAGGTTATTGATGGTATCGATTACAAACACGTTACCTGCACAGGGTATCGATTACATTGTACAGTGAAGCGTGAAGTTATAAGGGGTATCGGTTACACTTTTTTGGTTCGGGGTTCTAGCCGTCATCGGCGTTCTTCTCCTACCGAGGTCGTCAAGACTTGTTGCCTTCTTTTACCGGAAGAGATTGCTGAAATATTTGGAGAGATAACGCCGTATATAATGTCTTGTGTTTCTCTTCTTTTCGTCAGGCCTTGTGTGAGAAGCTTCCTGGCATAGTGGATGTGGCCGCCACTTTGCTTTGTGCTGCATGACCTTTTAATAATGCAGAACTAATTAATAGCTTGAATAGAGAAATCTGAATTATGGATTGTGTTATAAGTTATGTACGTCAAGTCACTAATTGTAAGCTGATTGCTGGAATAAAGTAGTTATTTTAAGGTAATTTATGCAGGTCACTAATTGGAGATTAATAGCGCGGGAAAATAAATCTGTCGAACAACTCTCTTATGCAACGATCCTGTTGTCGGACGTAAGGGGTTAACACATTAGATATAGAGGGTGTTGCAAAAAGGACTTTACAACTTTGAAAATTCATGTAAATTTTATGTAACAAGGTACAGAGCTGGTTTTGGTGTTGTTTTAAATGAAAGCACTTCAAGTTTTTTTTACCTTAAACTAAAGATGTTCTATGTGGCTTCCGTTGGTTATTCTGCAGACATCCCATCGGTAGTCGATTTCTTCCCAGACTCGCACTAGCATTTCAGGTGTAACTTGCTCAGCAGCAGCGTAAATTCTTGCTCTAAGTTCAGGTAGAATGGCCGGCAAAGGAGGTACGTACACCATATCTTTTATGAAACCCCAGAAGAAAAAATCTAGCGGTGTCAGGTCTGGGGAACGGGGGGGGGGGGGGGGAGGGGTCATGCAATTGGCGCATCACGGCCAATCCATGACCTGGAAAGCGGTCATTGAGAAAATCCCGAACGTCAGTCAGATAGTGTGGTGGTGCGCCATCTTGCATAAAGACAACATTTGGTTCTCGGTCATCCTCATCGATCTGTGGTATCATAAATTGTTGCAACTATCCCGTCGATGGTTCTCTCTTGGAAAAAAAAGGGTCCGTACGTTTTCCTCTTGCTCAACGCACAAAAAACGTTCACTTTAGGGTTATCACGAACATGTTGCAATGTTTCATGTGGATTTTCACTGCCCC
Source organism: Vandiemenella viatica (assembly GCA_031002005.1). Classification (NCBI taxonomy): domain Eukaryota; kingdom Metazoa; phylum Arthropoda; class Insecta; order Orthoptera; family Morabidae; genus Vandiemenella; species Vandiemenella viatica. The sequence continues at coordinate 67,527,276 of JARYHS010008075.1, read as the reverse complement.
AAATCCTACAGTTATGTGTGTTAACCTTGCCACTTAAGTGAAAAGTTGACTCGTCAGAAAAGATTATGTTGTCCAAGAAATGTTCATCATCATCCACTCGATTTAACATATCCACACAGAAGTTCCTACGTGCAATCTTATCAGTGTCTTTAATTGTTTGTAAAAGCGAATATCGGTATGGTTTCTCAACACACGCCAAACCGTCGTATGTGGGACTTGCAGCTCATGAGATGCACGCCCGGTCGATTTCGTAGGGCTGTTGACAAAACTTTTTCTCGCTTGCTCAACGACCTCGTCAGATGTGCTTGGACGACCTGAGGATTTTTTTATGTTTTACTGAGCACCCTGTTTCTACAAAACATCTATGCCACTCTTAAATTGTAGGCCTACTAGGAGGATCTTTAGCCTACTTGGTACGAAAATTACGCTGAACTTTTGTCGCAGACTTCGATTCTTCAAACAAAACAAAAAAACAGCTAGCACGCTCGGGTCCAGTGAAGGCAGCCATCTTTAACGTAACTGCCGCTAACGCTTGTGCGGCGCGATTAGGCACTAGCGGACTACGCGAGTCAAAACTTGAAGTGTTTTCCTTTAAAACAACACCAAAACAAGCTCTGTACCTTGTTTCATAAAATTTATATGAATTTTCAAAGTTGTAAAGTCCTTTTTGAAACACCCTGTATTATGATACCGCTTGATATTATGTGTTACGGCAAACAAAAAGAAGAGTCTTAGGAATATGCAGAAATGAAACAGTTGATTCGGTGAAATATTTAAACTAGGCTTGGGATTAAAACATGAAATCTGACATAAGGCAGGTTCAGGTTACTCCTGTAGGTTACGAATCCGAATTCTGTAAAAGCTGTTGACGATACACATAGCTTGCACCGCGTAAAACTCGTGTGCACAACCATCTAGAGTAGTTAAGTGCTGCGTGCGATATGTATCACAATCAAGTGATTTTATAGTATCGAGGAGTTTACGGATAACAGTCGCGCATTTTATATACGGTTGCTGAAGTCCTTGGCAGAATCGCTGTGCTGGAGTAACATGATATATAGGCGACTTAATTTCCACTCAGATTTCTATTAGTAAAATTGCATTATTGCAAGATAACGATTTGGATAGACGTAGATTGATATCCTGTAATGTTATTATTCCAGCTGCATATTGCAGTAGCAGAGAGTAACACATAGCACATTTTTCTGAGATTATTTTTGCAGGAATAGGACATGAGCTTAAAAATATGAATTATAAATTTGATGTTTGAAAATGCAATCTATATTTAAAATTCCTTGTAGTTTTAGCTTGTGAGCCTAATTATCTTTTATCTGATCAACATCCAAGGCTGCTGGGAGTTTGCTGAAGGGTTTTTTTTTTTTTTTTTTTTTTTTTTGGAAGCAGTTTGAGTAAAAGAATGTATTTCCTGAACTGAACCTCTGTTTCTGTTATAATCTCACGTCATCTTTAATTCCTTGAAGAATGAAATGTGGTTCGGTTTCAAACAGGATTTAACATCTAGTTAAGTAAAGCCATAGCACAAAAAAAAAATCGAAAAGAGGCCCTAATAGCTTGTGCTTAGTTAACACATGTGGAGATTAAAGGATCAGATGAGCTTCCTAACGGAAGTAGAAAGACATACAGAAATTAAATATAACTATATCGTTGCAAACATAAGAAAACTAGGAAGTTATCGTTTTGCTGTTTGTAATAATACCAAGGAAACATTTTAAAATTTCTTTCAAGGATTTTAGATAAAAGAGACGCAATACAGAAATGTGTTGTCTCGATTAAACTGTCGAGATTGTTGCCTTAAATAACAGATTAATGCCCAGACGAAAACCTACTATCAACAAAAGCAAAAGTATATACGCAGATTGTGTTAAACATGGGATACCTGCGACAGCTAGGTCGGTTAATGAAATGTATTGACGGCGGTCAAACTGGAAATCACACACACACACATACCGACGCTTTCGCAACATATTAGTATACTCGCGTAATTACTTTGGTAAATTTTTTGTCCTTCCTTATATAAAATATTCTTATAAGCATTTGCTCCCAAATATGCTGACTGTCTTCTTTTTTGGAGTATTTATTACCTCTCTTTATTATGAGTAAAGAATTAGGTCTAAACCAATTTATTTTCTAGAGTGCATTAGAAATATAGCTAATTACACAGCAAACATAAATAGCAACATTTGACTTTCCGATTCTAGTGAAATATCATTTCTTATTTAAAATCAATTTGCTGAGATTTGCTAAACCTGGTGTCTAATGGTTTTTGTCGGGAGAAGCGCGCTATCGGAGAGGAGTGCTGACTTGGGAGGGGCGCGCTAAGTGAATCATGTCTCTGACGCATTGGGCCGACATACACATGCTGAACGTCCTCGATCACAGTTATCAGTCGAGTGGCTACTCTCGGACTGGCATTCCGGAGGACGTGGCTTCGTTTTCCATGGTTTCCCGAAATCAGCATGCCGGGAGGGTTCCCTCACCAAGGCTATGGCCAGGGGAGAAAAACACGAATACTTTTTTCATTTGCATCTCCAGTGAACGCAATCACATCGGTTTTTTGACAGTAGCAGAGGGTTTGTGTCAATCTTTTTCTATGTGCTTTGTTGAGACACAATGTAAAATTGTTGCGATGGCTGAAAGGTTTATAACGAAGAAAATGCTCAAAAATCATCTCTGGTGAAGATTCATTCCCGATCAACGTAGCAAGAGGCTTTCGTAAGGTTATGCCGTCACTGATTAAGGGAAATGGAGAATTATCAGAAACTAGCATAGAGAAAGCAGAAATGTTGAATAATATATTTAAATAAGCTTTCACACCAGAAAATGTAGAGGAGATTCCAATATTTAACAATCATACCAAAAAAATTATGAAAGATCTCGTTCTTGATGTCGAGGGAATAACTAAACTGCCTATGAATGTAAAAAACCAATAAGACTCTCGGACCAGACGGTATTCCTACAAGATTCTCCTGTATGTACGCAAAGGAAATTGCGCCGTATTTGATGAAATTATATACAGTCTCCTTGGATCAAGGAAAAATACCACCTGAATGGAAGACCACCATCGTAAATCCAGTGTTTAAAAATGGGAATGTTAATGATCCTCAAAATTATAGGCCGGTCTCTTGATCTCAATGTTTTGCATGATTTTAGAACACATCATCTATTCAAATGTCATGAAGGTTTTGGATGATGGAGAGCTTTTAAATCAAAATCAACATGGATTCAGAAAAGGCCGATGCTGCGAAACACAACTTGCACTTTTAATTCACTACTTGTGCCGTATTATAGATGAGCAATTCCAGGTTGACTTAGTTCTATTAGATTCTAAAAAAGCTTTTGACACTGTGCCTCACACTAGGTTACTCAGGAAACTTCGTGGTTATGACATATCTAGACAAATATGCGACTGTGTTGCAGACTTTGTGAAGGGCAGAAAACAGTGTGTAGCGTTCATCACTTACCGAAGTGAGGTCCGGGGTTCCCCAGGGAAGTGTGATGGGATCCCTGTTGTTTCTTATATACATTAATTATTTGTGCGCCGTAATAAGGGGGGTCCTCTGACTCATAGCTTTCTTCTGCGCCTAGAGGACCCTCCGGAATGCGATGCTTGTGGCGTACCTTTGACGGTGCGCCACATTTTAATTGACTGTGTATTACTTTTAGATTTGAGGGCAGACGTTGGATTGGCCAACGATCTGTCCCTCATTTTAAACAATGCGACCAGCAATGTGGCGAATGTTTTAAAATTTTGTGTGTTGGCCGGTCTAGCGCCTAAAGTTTTAGGCAGATCGGCCTAGTTATAAACTGGATGGGTGGCCTTTTTACAGCCACCCATTCATGAGCATTGTTATTATTTTTTATATTGTTATGATTCATGTCTCGCTGGCCACTATACAGCTAGCGAGACTTGTAATGTTTTTAATTCTCCTTTAAAAACTTCTTGGCCCCTTTACAGCCATCCAGTTTTTGTCAGGTTTAAAGTACCAGTGGCTTCTTTAAAGCCACGCCTATTTTTATGATCTATTTTATTTGCTGTCTGTATGGCCGACCCCTTTACAGTCGACCATGCAGACAGTATTTTAGAACTTTCATAAGCCACAGTTTTAGCTGGTAATTGTTAGGGCGCTAATGACCCCGCTGTCGATGCGCCCTAAAACAACAACAACAACAACTATTTGCAGATGATGCTATTATTTATCGTGAAATCAAAACCCAGGACGACTTCGCTTTGTTACAAGACGATATTATGAAAATAATTGCGTGGTGTGAAGACTGGCAATTGGATTTAAACGCTACAAAGAGCCAAGTCATGTGTATAAGTAAAAATATGACACCATTTAGCTCTGAATATGAATGGCACTGTCCTTAGAACGGTAGATTCCGCTAAATACCTAGGGGTAACAGTTCGTAGTAACTTGTCGTGGAATGAGCATATCGAGAAGGTAATTGGAAAAGCAAATCGTTTGCTCCGATTTCTAGGTCGTAATTTAAAACAGTGCACACCGGAAGTTAAATCGATTGCATTTAAGTCACTAGTGCATCCTCACTTTGAATATTGTTGTTCTGTATGGTGTCCCTATCGAATTGGGTTGATGGAGGCTTTGGAGTAGGTCTAAAGAAGAGCTGCCCGATTTGTGACAGGTATATGTAGTTGGAGGGGAAGCGTAAATGCGATGTTAGGTTGGAAAGGCCTGGAACACTGAAGGCGTTGCTCTCGGCAGAAGCTAATAGAAAAATTCACGACTTACTTATTTCAGAATGACAGCAAACAAATATTACTACCAGCAACATTCATATCTAGGAATGACCGCCAAAATAAGATAAGAGAAATCAGGGCCAGAACAGATTTATTTCTGTACTCATTTTTCCCACGAGTGATTAGGGAATGGAATAGGAAGGATTTACCGGGCGGGTAAATTTAAAATCCGACAGCAGTAGTTTTCGATAAAGCACTCCGGCCATCCTGATCTGGGTTCTCCATGGTTTTCCCAGATCACTCCACGCGAATGCCGGGCTGGTTCCTCAAAACAGCCCTAGGCGCCTCCTGCCATATCCCGTATATCCCTTCCAAACCATTACACTTTCGGATAGGTGCAATGCACCCTCCGCCACCCACTTTTAGTGAATCGCGGATTAATAATAATATCAAGCAGGATTCAGACCAAACAGGTCGTGCCACGAACAAATTTTCAACCTCATACCTATAATCAAAATGCGAGCCCTCAGACAAGAACCCCTAGTATGCGCATTTGTGGATTTCAAAAAGGCATACGACTCAATAGACAGGCCTTCACTATTCCAAATTTTAGAAGAAAGGGGATTAGATCAAAAAATACGAGAACTCATAAAACAAACACTAATTGGCACTAAATCTAAAGTAAAATTCATGGGAGAAATTTCAGAACCCTTTCACATTCAAACAGGTGTGAGACAAGGCGATGGGCTCTCTGTTCTTCTGTTCAACGTCGTTCTAGACAAGGTTACCGAAGAATGGGAGAAAGAACTCAAGAAATGTAAGTGTTGGAAGCCAATCCCACTTGGCTTTCCCAGAAACAACCTCTACATACCTTACCTCGCTTTTGCGGATGATTTGGCGATACTAGCAGAAGATGAAGAGACTGCCATCAAACAGCTTGAGACACTCAAAGAATGTGCAGAAAAAGTAGGGTTACAAATCTCATTCGAGAAAACTGAATTCATATCTTCAAAGACAGAAATAATAAGTCTGAGAACAAAATACGTTAAAATCAACATGATCCCATACTTTAAATACCTCGGAGAATTCATCGAACCGACAGACCTTGAGAAACTCTCGCAGCAAAATTGGCTCCAAAAAAAAAAAAAAATATATATATATATATATATATATAAAAATAAATAAAAAATCGTCAGGGTTAGTCCAAAATCTCTACGACAAAAAATCTATATCAAGACAGACCAAAATTCGGCACTACAACACAGTCATAAAACCAACAGTCCTCTATGCAAGTGAAGCGTTAACACTTAACAGAAAACATGACCTTGAAGAAATAAAAAAAGTAGAGAGAAAAATCATTAGAAAAATTGAAATTCTTTGGTCACCTTAAGAGGTTATCAGAAAATCGATTGGCAAAAAAGATATTAGATTATGTAACTTCACTTAAAAATCAAACACCTGGACCGAATGAAATTCGGAAGGATCTTAAAAGTGCAAACATAGGAGCAAGAGACATCTTAGAAAGAGACAACTTCAGACACAAAGTAGACAAATGGGAAGTTATAACCGAGCAACCAAAATAAAAACAATATAAACCAAAGTGGTCGGAAGAACGCAAACAAGCTTTCTCGGAAAGAATGAAAGCGTACTGGAACAACAAGAAGAACTCAAAGAAAGCCGACCCCGGCAGCGTAGGGGTAGTGTAGGGGTTGCCGGTTCGAGTCCGGCCGAGGGGATGGGTGGTTTTAATCAAGTGTTGTGTTCGTCCTGCGTCGTCCTTACAGAAGCTGTTAATTAATCACACTGAAATTTATACATTGCATTGGAAATACACACGCTGAGCTGGCTGTATGGCTAACTAGGCCAAATGCCATTAAAAAAATAAAGTTGATTGGGTCATTTGCTTAACCTCTTCCATTCATTGGGAGAATTCGTCAATAATATTAATAATAATAATGTGTCAGATGCCGTTCCTCAGCACTGATGTACTCCTGACGAAGATTTGTTTCGGTATGCAGTACTGCCGACAACAGTTTAAATTCTTTCTGATACTATGCATACGGTATGTTGTTGATTGCGACGTGTGGCCATTCTTTGTCATTGTAAACAACACACAATAAATTTTTGCTGTCAGCTTCAGTGTCGATTTTCTTCTTATTCAAGTGAAAGAAAACGACTAACAAAAAATTTGCATGGAATATAATTTATTATTTGTCGAAAAAGAACTCGAGAGAAAAGGATTTCTCGACTACATCTCTCTATTGAATATTTATTTCAGTAACTGATTTGGGGCTTTCAATCGAATTCAGGAGAACTTAAGGCTTGATTGCGAATAGCCACATGCCTTTCTGAACTCGGAACATCTTGATGGAAGCATGTGATGTCGTTGCCACAGTGACCGGTCCTGAGAGAAAGAGAAACTACTCACCCCGTGAGTGTTTTGGAATGTGAGCTTCTCAGCGCTCAGCGAAAATCTCGTAGCCGAGGTTTCCGTAACATCACTCTGAAGCTTCCATGAACTACATGGCTTGGTCTAGGGGAGGAGTTGGGTAGAAAGCTACGCTGTGCTACGTGGTAGAGGAGGAGGTTCCGAGTCAAGCCACGTAGTTTTTCACTCATATTATTTGTCACAGTTAAAATAAGATACAGAACATACAACAGTTTGTGGATATTTATTTCCGTATTTTAATTATCTTCACAAGTAATTTAAATATCGTGTATACTGACAGTGCTGCGCATATGTGTGCCTTGGTCATAGCGTTGGGTTTCACGCGGCCAGAGCATTTACACTAACCGACACACGACGGCGCATAACGATTCGAAAAACATTAGACATGTCGTACCTAGACTCAAATTCGCTTACAGATGTCACCCGAGATTTTCAAAGGCAGTGACAGTTCATATTGTATTAACGGTTTCAAATAAAGCTGTTTTGATTACGATCGCCCGCGTGTGACCACATTACTCGTTGATAAATTAATTCTAAATTTACTCTATCTTGTGAATTTCAGTACCGATTTAATTATAATGCTCGCTGAAGTTTTATTTCAAATTCGAAATGTGAATTGACGCTGTATAGTAAACTTTACTAGGCTTATCGAAAAAGCTTTTTCAATAAGTTTAAGAAATAGCTTGTAGAAATCTTTTAAGTAGTCAGAGAATCATTCACTAGAAATGCAGAAAGAAAGGTGACCAATGAATGAACAATGATGAATGATGAAAAGGAGAATGTTTTCAGTAACACTCCAAGAACAAAATGATCCCTGACTGTACCTGAGAAAGGGGTTTTCAGAGTAATTGAACATTTATGTCTGCATTTCATTTAGAATATTTATAATTATAGAAAAGTATATAAAGGAAATATTGATCCTACTGTTAATAATATCTTAACGATAATGGGTTAGGAGAAAAACAGTGCAAAATGTTTTCTGGAATTAATGGGGAAAAAATAGCTACTTGCCTCACGGGAGAGCGGGGGGTCGAGGCAAAAGCCACGTTAGGCATTAGGCTATGAGGGTGAGGGGGAGGGGGGACAAGAAAGGCCAAAATGGAGCTCCCTAAGCTGACTATGCTGTTTGAGAGCAACTTGGGTGAGTGCTGGAGCCTTATTTCTGATATTATCAGGCACACTGACTCCTTGTTTTACAGATGGTACCGACCTAACATCTATGCAGAAATTTTGTTTTATTTTTATAATACGTTTTACTACTTTTTCCAACACTCGAAACTTTACACAAAATATTTATAAAAAAACAAGTGGAGTACCCGGCGTTGCCCGGTCTAGTCGGGATTGATTTACCCGTAAACTACTTTTATATTTCCAATGTAAATCATGCGTACCAAGTTTCATTAATGTGGCACCCAGGGGCGGCCCTAGGGCGGTGCGAGCGGTGCGACCGCACCGGGCGCCGTCTTATGGGGGGGCGCCGAAAATGCAGCGAGAGATCGTCTGCACAAAAATTGAAAAATAAAGTCTACAATAATTCAGTTTGCTGTTCACCTATTATTTTTACACATTAATCATCCAGAAGAGTTTGTAAATGTAAGAGCTCCAGCTTAATGCCTATTCGTATCTCGTCATAGAATCGAATCATCTTGAGTTTCGAGTAAGTCAGTTCGAGTTACTCGAATAAAGAAAATCACAGCTCGTCGTACAATTAACTCTCTCCAGTGCCGCGCCGCGCATCCTGCATCGGTTTCCTACCGTAGCCTTGTAGTTCATTCGCATGAGGGTGTATGTGCATGGAGCATGGTTCAAATTACTTATCAATTTATAGATGTTAGAGCATAGGTGATTGCAATTAACGTTGGTATCGTAAATATTTACAAAACATAATGTTTTACAGACATGTTGCTACCTAAAAAAAGAAAGAAAAACAACTATCTCGTGCACTATACTTAAAAGAAAACAAAACCAAAACCAAAGCGAAACTGAGAAGACTCCAAAATTGCTTACAAACTTTTTTGGAGTTGAGAGTCATCTGGATCGTCATCACCAGAACTAGTTCAGCACACGACGGAAGAAAACTTATCTAATTGAAGTTCTTTAGCCGAGGCTCATGATGATAAAGAGCATCATGTACTAGAAGATTTAGTTATGGCTCGATAGTCGTCTGCAATTCATAATATTACAGAATGGGGTCTACCGTCGCCTTTTTAAAGAACAAATTATTATTATATTTCAAAATGGTCGCTCATTGACTTTGCAGCCTGAGATAATTATTCAAGGAGCGAAAAACTCTAAGAAAAACATCATGGAAGTAATTTTTCAAATACGCATTTTAAAATATTGCCAAATGATAAAAGAAAATCTTAACTCCAATTATGCAGATCAAGTACATTGTTTTTTCTGTTTATTCGATGGTTGGTCTCAGTCTTATTTGCTAAACGAAGGATCAGATGATTGCAGCTACTTATCAAACCGTTTAAAAACACACGAAACTTCCTCGAATCACCAACATACCATGCTTAGTTGCATAGAAGCGTTGATTCGATTAAATAACATCAGTGTAAGAGAGAAGCATTTTTAAATACTGACCGAAGACGAAAAATCATGGTGGGTTGCTTTCCTCGAATGAATGATGTCCAAAATATTCTTTTTAACATGCAAAAATTACATGTTCAGAGAAAGCTTTGGATCTGAAACACTAAATAATGGTAACTTTCTGGGTATATTGCAACTGCTAGGAAAATATGACACAGTCATGATGGAGCATCTCCGCCGTATAGCTAATAAGAAGACTAATGTCTATTATTTTGGCAAATGTATTCAAAACTGATAAAGTTCGTAATAAAATTTTTACTTTTTTTTTTTTTTTTTTTTTTTCATTCGGTTACTGAGGTCACACAGCCAGCTCAATGTGATTCTCATGATTCTATCAATGCATTAGTTTCTCCAGAGTACATTGTTGCTATTAAGTGTGATCACAAGGACACTACACCATGGACACGACATTCATACACACAGTACTTAAACACCCATGCCCTCGGCCGGACTCGACCCGGTGACCTTCGGCACGTGGAGCTAGCTCGTAGGCTAATGAGGGCGGTGACTCTGGTTAAGTCACCTAAATTCTATTATGTCACACTGAATTGAGCTCAGACAGTAATGAAGACTAAGTCCAAGTGCGTGAGTGTTTCGTTGCTTACTAGTCGGTAAGTGACTCTTCGAGACCTGGGAGCTGGACTCACTGGCCAATTTATGGATGATACTATCCAAAATTTAGATTTGGATATGAGCGATTGTCTAGCCCAAAGATATGACAGTGGATCCGATATAATAGGAGGAAACAAAGGTGTCCAAAGCAGTATTTTTTAATCCATGTAGCTGTCATTAAATTTGGTAACAGCAGGTGCCACCAAAACATCTTTTAAATCAGTTTCCTCTTCCGGATTTGTTTAAGGAATGTTTGTTCTATTCTCTCGATCAATCAAGTGATGGGAACTGGTATCCGACCACATAGAAGGACGGTCGCCAAAAAAAATGCGAAAATTATGTGGAGAACAGATTTTCTAGCCTCGCTGCAGTTCGTTATCATTACTCTTTAATCCGTGAGGTTCTTCTGGAAACGAACTATTCAGTTGTAGCAACAGAGGGCTAGTCCCTGAGCCAAATCATGGAGCAATTTGAGCTCATAGTTAACTTGGTACATTACATTACATTGTTTCAAGTAAATATTGTAAGCTGGGCTATGCAGACTGATGGATGATTTATGAAACGGTTCTCAACTGCGGGAAAATAGCTCGGAATTTGAGAAACAGTACCGGAGATATTCGTCTGTTCTGATAACAGCTAGAAAAATTGCTTCTGAGACTGGAACATATCCTAATAATATGCCATTCATATCGCGAAGAAAGTAGAGATTTTTTACGTATGAGGCCGTAGATGAGATAGCAACAGATCCAAAAGATATTTTAAATGAACGTGTTTTAGCATAGGATCAATAAAATTGAGAATGCTTTGGTCACTCACATTGAACCACTATCCAAATTTAATATTACAGTGTCATTCTAATATAAAAGTTCAACTTATGAAACAAAATGGTTGGCAGGATATATTTCCGAATTTTTGGATAGCACTTCAAATTTTAATAGCAATACATGTAACTGTCGCTAAAGGAGAACTTAGTTTTAGTAAATTAAAACTTTCAAAACATATTTACGCTAAACTCAGACTCAAGATAGACTGTCAGATCTTGCAATTTTATCGATAGAAAATAATGCTGCCCAAGTGCCAAAACGAGGAAAGTGGAAATCTAGTCCTTTTAGTTAAGATTTTATTTCCTCATTTGTTTGTTATAAAAAATAATATTAAAATTTATGAATTTGACGTATGCGTGAAGACAGCATTGCGTACGCCATAGTAGCCTAAATAAACCTTTTCAAATATAGTGTTTCTTTCGACTGCGGTTGCTTCACATTCATACCGCTGCTGTCCTGTAGGCCTACTAAACTTCCTGAGATTTTAGTTTAAAGACTGCGTGCAGATTATCTGCACGCAGCTTTACTAGAGTATAATTCATAACATAGCCATATAAGTTATCATATTGGAATCCCACGAGAACTACTTTTTCGATCTGGATTAAAGTAGATAGCCGATATATTATTCCAAATTTTATCCAAAGCCGTTCAGCCATTTCGAAGTGAAACAGTAATCCCATTAGTGGGATGTTAAAAAACGTATGATTTCTTCAGTCTCTCTATATGGACACACTATTCACGAATAAGCAAATGCACATTTGGGGCGCCACAATGATATCTCGCACCACCTGAAAAACTTGCTAGGGCCGCCCCTGGTGGCACCATCCATTTCCAGAAGCAAACTAAATATACCCAAACAATTCCCAGAACGGGAGGTCTACGCTGCATTTTAACCTAATCATATCATCTGTTAAAGTTTGTGCTTGATAGTCAAAACATCTACCATCCGCCCGTTAATACGTACCACATGAAACTGTATCTGGAATCTACCCGTTTTTTCCAGCATCATGCAGAAAATAAGGATTTTTGATGGGTTTTCACAATGTTTAAGCTTGGGGTCCGAGCTACAGTCTGATGTACATGTTAAAACATTAGGACACATTTATTTTATGAATATTTTGGCGTAAATTAAAAAAGCTGGATTTATTTTGACGGGATTTAAAACCGTGGGTTTCTATAAACAACACTAGAATTCAAAAAAGCTGGGGGTAAAGGGATAACGTGGTTGGGATTTTGTAAATCAAATGTAGACAGTGTTTTTCTGCTTGTTTTAAAGTATACATGTGCAAAATTCCTTCAAAATTGGATAGAAACTGCAGCTTTGTATAAAGAACATTGACAATAATTAAGGGATGTAAAGGTGGAGAGAGATTGGGTTTTGTAAAACTAAAGTTGACAGTATTTTTCGCTTTATTTTAAATTATACTCGTTCAAAGTTCCGTCGAAATCAGTAGTATGTAATTGGGGTTTCTATCGCAAAGGCGCCGCCAAACGCCCCGCCCCCTCCGCCACCACCTGCGGCCACCTCCCCTCAAAGGTGCCGCCACCCGCCCCCCCCCCCACTACCGCCACCTCTTGCAGCCAAGGCGCCGCCGCTCGAGGTTATTAACGACCTGCGAAAATTGCTTCGGGCCGCCCAGGTTATTACCTGCCTTCGGGCCGCCCGCCGCGTTTTAATTAAAATTTCTGCCGAGGTTATTATCTACCTGCGAAGTATCCTTCAGGGCCACCCGCCGCCTTTCAATTAAAGTTTCTGCTGAGGCTATTACCTACCTGCGGGCCGCCCGAAGCCATTTAATTAAAATTTCTGCCGAGGCTAGTACCTACCTGCGGGCCGCACGCTGCCTTTTAATTAAAATTTCTGCCGGATAATAAATGAGGTTATTACCTACCTGTGTATTTAATGGTTGCCGTTCCAGACCGAGCACTTTCAAGGCCGTCCTGGAAACCAGTTATGATAATTAGCCTTCTCCTGGCTGGCGGGCTGCCCCGATTTGCCCCGCGCCGTCCTGGGGATCGGTTATGGTAATAAATCACTTGCTTGCCTCGACCGGTTTACCGCCCTCCACAAATCCTCCCGACCTACCCTCTATATGTATGCGCCTGTCCTGGACAGCGGTCTGCGCTCATGTATATAAGGCAGACTTATCACGATTTTGAACTTGATTCAATGTAATATTCACATTTTCCTCTGTTTTTCTATACAATGGTCTTAAAATAGTAATTATTCGCAATTTCATCGATTTTGTCAAAATTATTGATTAATCACGATTTTGTACTGAAATACAGTCTAATATTCGCATTTTCCTCCGTTTTTATATACAGCGGTCTTAAAATAGTAATTATTCGCAAATTCGTCGTAACTATTGAAATAATTAGTATGTTTTCGTAAAGTGTGGTCAACGGATCAAAACTCCATCGGTTTAATAAAGCGGGAAGGAATTCTGAAAGTTGAAGAAGGGAAATCGTGAAACTTGGTGTCGGCCTATTCAGGCCTATTCTTCCGAGAGATACCGCCAGGCTTAACTTCCCCATCCTAGGTTGTTTACTACGATTCAGTATGTTTTGTTTTGCGTGATACGTGAATAATAATTCGCATGGCTTTATTATTCTGGATACCCCAGAAGGATTCGGCTGCCGATAGACAGAGTTTCGATTATCTTTGCATGCGGAGTTTGATATGAAACCCAAATAGCCGTTTATTGCCTGAAGTCACCGCGAACACTTGTATTATAATACAAATTATTTATAAATGTTCTTTGAATTATACTCGAATAGTACACAGAGTAATGATAGTGTATATGTCTAGCTTAGAGCCTTATTTCTTTATTATTATATGTAATGAGAGCCGAAGAAGGTGCCGGCCCATTCAGGCCTATTCTTCTGAAAGATACCGGCCAGGCTGAACATCCACATTCAGCGGTCGAATCACCGTCAGCAATGTCGTATGACTTCACCCTATACACTCTGTGGAGAGGCCGAACCAGGAATCATAAGAAAAAATGAAATGAAATACTGAAATCATACTCTCGAGTACTAGCTGAAATGTTAAGTGATATTAGCAGTCAGTAATCGAATAAGTAGCTCATTTCGGCATATGGAATGCGGTGAGCAGTTGTAAGTGTAAAATGTAGATTTCTATTGTCAAAGTAGGTGCCAGTGATGAAACTCGGCTGCACTATTTTCCGTGTTACGTTTCCTGTTTCCTGAAAACACAGAACTGTCGAAGTCAATAGATGCAGGATGGGACTGGAGACTTTGAACGGGAAGGAATTCGGTAATGGCCTTTTGATGGAAGCATTTCGGCATTCACCTGGAGTGAGTTGGGGAAACCATGGAAAACCCAAATCTGGATGCTCCGATTGAGATTCGAACCCGCGTTCTCCTTAACACCACAACCAAGGTGGAATCGCCTCTGATCAACCACTCCCCGATCAGTTTTACCGAAGATATGTGATCATAGGATCAGAGCAATTACGTTCTGCCCTCACTTAGTGCTAGTAATGAGCAGGAATCAATGATACAAATGAAAACATGTAGTTGAAAGAATGAAGTGACTTTAGTAACTTCAATAAAAATAGGCACATAGGAATACACTTGAAATAACTGAAACATACTGCATAAAATAGCTCTCATGAAATAAATCTCTTACTAATAAAATCCAGGAACTCGGAATATTCTTTCTAAGCGAGAAGAAGGGAATAAATGCATTAGCCTTTACCTAATAAAATCTTCATGCCTACGGGCATCGTGCTCCATCCTGAGGCTCGACGAATAGACTCAACGAGAGCTGCGCCAGACTGCGCTCTCGCGCGTTGAAGCGGAGTGGAGCAAGTCATGTGACATTAGTTCCATTCGTTTAAAACTCTTTACTTCTTTACTAAGGGCGTTTTGAATGAACTCTGGAGGGGAAGCCTCTTCTCAAGGGAAGAGAACGTGTTAACCTTGGACTATGCTGCGTCGGTTGGAATTAAATTACATAGCTGTAGCTTGAGAAATAATATTCCGAGTAAAAATTACAATATACAATAACTAAAATCTCTCAATATACTACACCTTTCCCCTTGGGGAAGAGTCGAACCCAGGGCTTTAGCCTAAGTGACACTCTTACCTGGTAGTCTGCAAAATCTGGACTGAAGTCCTTAAACAAAAATAAACAAAAAATGTTGATTAAATAAAAGTGTCTTGAAATGCTTGGATATTTGACTTTTTCTTGCATCTTTCTACTTCTATTTGTTATGATATTCAGCTTCTAGGATAACATTTTTTTAAAACTGCTACATAAATTGTTGATTAAATAATTTGTCTGGAATTGACTGCACTAATGGATTTAATCCCTTGTTTGCACATTTCTAATTCTACTTGCTGTAATCTTTAGTTATTAGGATATCATTTCTTAACTACTACATTGAATTGAACCTTAATTCTACTTAAGCACATTTGAAACATTACTCACATAATTGTTTTTTTTTCTACAATAAAACACAATTGAAATAATACATATATAAATTTATCAAAATTTTTTATCTCCGATCATGGAGAAAGATAACAAATAATTGATCATGATCTGGATCGAAAAATTGTCTGTGTCCAATAGAAGAATGAGGTCTCTCAAATACTACAATATCCTCATCATTGAGTTCATTGTTAATGTCTCGGTTGATATTAATAGGTCTCCTTCCTCTTATACGAGATAATTCAGTACCAGTAGATTGGTTTACAATAGTGGTTTTCACACAAATCTGATTACAACATTCACCTGTAGCTACAATGTTTACATAGACAATATACAATGATGCAAAAAATAAGAATTACACAGACATACGATAGGATCGAATAGCTAATGAGACAATGAATAATTTGTAAAAGCGTTTTCCTCTTGTTCTTCTATTTCATTTTGGAGTTGATCAATCTTTAACCCTGCAATTTTCAAATCATCAAGATTCTTAACAACGTTTTCCATTGATAAATTCAATTTTAATTCTGAAATATTACGTTTTTCTTTGTTTATGATGCAGCAACCGACTTCCAGAATCAAATTAGGTATAATGTCTGGACTGGTAATATTCGTTCTTATCGTTTGCTGTGATTCAATCAGAATATTCGCTCCATAACCGCGACATTTTTGAAAGAATTTTAACTTGCCTGTTCCTTTGAAAATGGAATCCGTGGGCTGATTTTCACCACACAAGATTCCTTCGTCTTTAGGTGCAACAAACAACCATTTGGTGTTATTTAATTTAGTACACAGACTTTCATTTAAAGAGACTATTTTTCTGGTACAATCTCTTGGGATTGATCTTACTAGCGGTAACAATTTTACCTCACACGGAGCATTGTCATAGGAAGCAGACAGTACAAAGTTTTGTTTACAAATACTAAGATCAGATGTTAACTGTTTACATTTGAGTTCATCATGATTTACTTTAGCATACAATCTACGAGACTCATCAATAATGAGAGTATCCTTTTCTGGTAAGATGAACAAATAATTATAATTATTACCAATGGCTAAAGGAAATTCAAGAATTCTGTAAATATTAAATTGATTTTTGTTCAAAAGAGGAATGTTGAAAATATACGTCAAAATATTTTGCGATAAGAAGACGTCCAAACTGATCAATTTTAAGAAAAGATAACCGTTTTCCTCAGAAAGCGGAATTGGGAATCGTTTGTCCTTAATATCATCTCTGATGAATGTTAAGTAACTGACAACTTGGGATGGATTAATAATAAGGGGTTGTAGAATTCCATACTGAGCGTTTACAATTGTTATTCATTTTTACGCAAATATACGGGTAAATTTTCTAATGGAGTGATCTCTGTGATTTGAATTTTCTTCATCCCCGAAATCAAAACATCTTGATTTCGGTTCACACTGGATAATGTATAGTTAGTTTCAGTCAAAGATTTCTTTACTACGGTTAGTTGTTCTTTAGACAATTTCAACAAATTACGTTGCTCCTTCTCAAGGATATCTATCTTAGATTTCAAATAATCTGCGTCTGCCATATCTAGGGTGCCAAATAACAATTTGGCCTACGAATCTAAAATCAGCACGCTTCCTTCGAGCTGAGCCATGTTTCGCAATTTGTCCGATTAAATTTTGTGACTGTTTTAATTTTTTAATATGCCAGAATATTTCTTGAGACATCTCATCGCATTCGTGGGTTGTTACATTCAGTTCTATTAATTTGTTTTTGAAAACGCGATTGATCGAAATGAATAATTTTCTAAGTTTTCAGAAGCGTCGTCTAACTCCTTCAAATTGACATACGCCGTTACCCTCCAGGTCAAAGAGTAAATTTGTGCGCCGGTTATTTGATCAAAATATAAGTCTGGACTGGAAATGAATTTTTCGACCATAAAATCTTGTGTAGCTAAGCTGGCGTAAATTAATAACAGAAGACCGTACAGCAGTTCCATCTGAAATGCAAAATATAAGTTTAGTTAAGTGTACTGTTCCAATCTGTAAAAAAGTGCTTAATTTTAATTATAAATGTGAGAGTGTACGTCATAATGTCACAATCGACTGTTTTCCGCTGCGAGTTAAATGCCTCACACATGTGGGTTAGTTTAAAGAGACGCGCTAATCAGTTGGGCTCGCCTCGCCGGCGCTATCAGCGCGTGGACGAGTGGCCTTGCCCCCGGCCTAGACAGATAACCGGTGGCCATCTTGGAACAGCGGCCTATCAGGAGTCTATAGGTGACCACGCGGTTACTACACGTGCTACTCCACGCGGCTCTGTGTTTACAAAACATATGACCACGTGCGTTGTGTTTAAGTGTTTCTAATGAGGTTTTCTCCGTTTCATATCCAATTACAACGTACTGTAACTTACTTTACTGCAATTTTAAGGTGTGTTCTCACTACTGACTGAATTCTTTCGTAATTTATTCAATGATATGGCTCTAATCTATTGGCATGAACTGTGAATCGTTTCTATCGGGCCAGTTGAATCGTTACAATTCCGCCTCGTTTTCTAATCACAACAAAAAGTCCTCTATAACCACCGTCAAGCTTCTGAGACCTACCTCTGCGAACAGATTCATCTTTTACCAAAACTTTGCTTACGATTTTAAATTATCGTGGATTTTGTGACTTATCGTAATATTCTTTGTTTTTCTCTTTCAGTCCCTGATTGATCTCTCTAGCCTGTTTGTGTAGTGTTTGTAGGACAGCTTTTAGCTCATTTATGTACTCATCATATGAATAATGAACTTCATTTGGATCACTTTGCAATACCCCTGGTATATTTGGTATTCTACCGAACATTAGCTCATGTGGCGTGTATCTTGTTGCACTGTGAATACTAGCGTTATATACAAATACAAAATAAGGTAACCAATCATCCCATGCACTTTGATTCTTATCAATATAATGCCTCAAGGACTCTGAAAGACTGTGGCGTGCCCGTTCAATGAAATTTGATTGTGGTCTATATTCCAATGTCTGGATTTTATTTATCTTTAATAATTTACATACTTTCTGCATTGTATCGCTGATAAAGAAGGATCCATTATCCAAAAGCAATACTCTGGGCGATCCAAAACGTAGGATTACTTCTAGGACTAATGCTCGAGCCACTGTATCAGAATCCTGTCTGGCTATTGGAATTGCGGTTATAAATTTGGTCAATTCGTCCTGGAATGTCAACACATATTTGTTCCCATTGTTGCTCAAAGGCAAACGCCCGACAATATCCGTGGCACAACGTTCAAATACATGCTCAGGTATTTTTGTAAGCTCTAATGGCAAACGGGTATGCGGTACTAAGTGTTAGTTCCTCTGGCAACTATCACACTGTTTGACATAATTTTTTTATATAAGACTTCATCCCTGGCCACTGAACATATCTCTTAATTCGCTCATACATCTTAGTTACACCTAGATGTCCAGAGATGGGGCTGTCATGGTATTCCCTAAGCATGGCTAGTTTTTCTTCCTCATTTAGTGTTGGAAATTCCTCCTTATTCGTCTGGATTTGTGCATCTACTGTGGATGTGGGTGTTTCTTCTTCTGTTTGCATTGGTTCATCTGTGACAGGGTCTGGTTGGGTGGATTCTTGTACTTCCTTTACTTCTCCAATTCTACTAAGTGCTTCTGATAAACAATTGTGTAATTCTACTCTTCAAGTTTTAAGCGAAATCTTAGTAATCTAGTAGATCGGTCTTTAACACTGAAAATCAAGCGAGTGGGATGGGGTCAGTACAAACCGTGAAATGTCTGCCAAAGACATAAGGTCTAAATTTCTTAACAGCCCACGTAATGGCTAGTGCTTCCTTCTCCAAAATGGAATAATGAGTTTCTGCCTTATTTAAAATTCTGGAAATATATATGACTGCTCTATCTGAGCCTAATTGTCCTTGTGAAAGTACTCCTGATATGGCGTACTGAGATGCGTCTCTGCTAATAATATATGGAAGATTTGGATCCCGGTACGCTAGAGCAGGTGCTGAAATCAATTTCTCCTTGATAGTTTGGAATGCATTCTCAGTTTTTTGACTCCAGTCAAATGGAACATTTTTCTTTAATAATATATATAATGGTTTAGCTATCTTACTAAAGTTCTCTATGAAACGATGATAATAACCTGCAAATCCAAGGAATGTTTTCAATTGTTTTGTAGTTTGAGGAGTTGGATAATTTTTCTGTGGGTCTGGGTAAACTCCATGTTCTGTCCACTTGTGTCCCAGATAGGTGACCTCTCTTTGTAAGAAATTATATTTGTTTGGCTGAAGGCAAAGGGTGTGTGTCCTTAATCTGTCAGAAATGTCTCTTAACCTCTCATTGTGAGATTCCAAGTTTGGATCAAAACATATGATGTCATCTAAATAGAAGAAACATCGATCACCCTGTAGACCACTCAAAACTACCGTCATAAGATTTTGGAAGCTTGCGGGGGCGGAGGCAAGCCCCATTGCCATTTTTCAGAACATAAAATGGCCTTAACCTGCACTGAATGCAGTTAACGGTTGAAGCAATTCTTTAATCAAAATTTGGTGATACCCCTGAACTAAGTCTAAGGTAATTTGCGAACGTCTACCAGAATTCTGTATCGTTGTTGACCACTGGCATCTGGTTTCTTAGGTAGGACAAGAATTGGGAAATTCCATTCATTATTTGATGGAACAATGATCTCATTCTCAAGCACTGACCAATTTCTTTCTGTAAAATGGGTTTCATCATATCTGGAATTCGATACGATCTTTGTTTGATGACTGTACCGTGTTCTTCTGGCTTTAATTTGATTTAATAGGTGACTGTGTCGGTGTGTGTCAACTTATCTCCTGGGAGGTATTAATATATCATTGTACAATAAACAGATTTCTTGAATGGATCGCTTTTCTTCTTCATTCAAATGATCTAGCCTCAAATTTTCCATTAATAAACTGGTGCGTGTTTTCCCTCGTGTTGGTTGCATGTGTTTAGTTGTTTGTTTACCTTCTACAACTGATATGGCGGACGGGCTGTCAGCTGGCTGATCACGTGACTCTGACGTCATATTGCTCTCTGCACAATATGGCTGCGCCTCTAATGCTCCGCAATAAAATTCAACACTGTCCTCTCTGGTATTTAGCATGGATAAAATACAAGTACGATTTTCTACTTTGACCAATGATTCAGGAATGAAAGCACCTTGAATAATCTCTTGTTTGTTTACAATAGCTTCTGCACAATTTCGGCATTGTACCTGAACTCGTAAAATGCGTTCTTCTTAATCCTCCAGAAGACTTGCAAATTCTTTTGTGCCTTTAGAACTGTTGTTCAACTGTTTTGAACTATCTTTACTGAGACTTGAATTACCAGCATCTCTCCGATTAGACACTTCTACAGTTTGTTTATGTTTCTGCTGTTCATTCTGTACATGCTGTGTAGTGGATTCTTTACTGTTTTGGGCATTATCTGTGTTTTTGTTGCTACGCCTATTCCTTCTGTGTACATGTTTTCCTCGTCTTCTGCGAGAGTTTTCGGGCTGTACCTCTGTGTTTGTGTTTCCCTTTGCTTGAGAACATTTGCCTCTTGAGTCTGCTGACCCCTTTGAGACTACTCTAGCCCGCTTACTAGGCCCACTAAGATTTTCTGATTCTGTCAGTATTGGAATAGAATGACCACTGATACATACAGCCATGTTTTAATAGTTAATTACAGCTCCCTGTTTGATTAAAAGGTGTCTCCCAATTAACACCTCTTTAACTATATCAACACACTCTTCAACCACATGAAACTCATGCTTAATGAACACATGATTATTCAGTTTTAGTTGCAAAACGATCGTCCCTTTTGTTCTCACTGTGTGTGACGTAATTCCTTTAATACTTAAAGTTTTCTTTGTATCTATTTGAACGTGATTTGGCAACGCATTCTTGTGTATAAGAGACAGCTGTGCCCCCGTGTCAAGGAGACAGAGTATTTCCCCATTGTTTACTTGCTCACAGGTGATCTTAACAAAATCATTCTCATGTTCACAGCCTACAGTATGCATTTTGCCATATTGACGAGTGTAAGAGTGGCTGCCATTTCTCACACTCTTTGCTCGTTTCCCGAACCTTTGTTTGTCTTTTGTGTTGTGTCATTGTTGCGACAATGTGACGCGAAGTGCCCGACTTTGTTATATTTGTAAGACTGCCTTCTTTACTCTACAGTCGGCAATAATATGTCCTTTTCTATGGCAATATGCACAAGTGACATAACTAATTCTTCTGAACTGTGTGCGTGCCTTACAGGCTAAGGCTAGGTGGCCTTTTTGTCTGCAGATTTGGCAAACGGGTTGGCTCCTACATTCTTTACTGATATGGCCAGTTTTGTTGCAAGAAAAACATTTTTTCATAACATTACTCGGTGTTGTGTGTGTATCTGAACGCCCTATAACAGCTTTTTCCTTTTGTGACAACAATGCGCTTTCTTCGACGAGTGCTAATTTAATAGCGACTGGTAGCGTGATAGTGGAACCCCGTGCTCTCATTACTGTCTGTATTCTTTCAATACTTAAACCTTGAATAAACGTAATGCGACTCAGGCGACCAACAAGAGTAAGACTCCCTTTTATGTCTTCTTCAGGAATTTCTTTGGCTACTGCATTTCTAAAGTCATGTGAAAGTTTGTCTATCCTCGCGGCCCACTCAACAATCGGTTCTGCTTTGCCCTGACGAGCTGCAAAGAGATTACAAGCATAGTGATCTAATGAACGCCTCTCCCCATAGTTTTTAATCAAGATATCTTTTACAGAATCCCATGTTTTGGTAAAGGATCTAACGAGCAATTTGCTTCTGGCCTGGCCAAAGATCTTTGACTTTACAAAATGAAGGAGAACATCATGATCTTGCTTAGCAATTAAATTAAATGCAGATGAAACATTGATTGTGAAACACTGCGCACTGCATATTACTCACTGATCTGCTGGGTTGTGGCTGCGAGAATTGAATTCTGGAGCCGTCCGGGCGTGTTGTGGTGGCGTTGCCCTCCTATTGGCAGCTGGCGGTGTCACCCCCTCCACTGCTTTCTCGCAGGCTGCTGGTACTAGGTTCGTGCTGCCCTCTCTCCGGCGGATCGCGAACTTGTAGTAGCTTCTTCTTATCTACTTGCAGTATCCGGTTTCGGTTCCAACTTGCGCTCCTTGAAGCGCCGAAAATTATTTTGCTATACTGACTTCTTCGTACTGTTTCTGGCTTAGCATTTACCCTCTGCGACTGCTACACATAAGAATTGGTTTTTACAGCGAAAGAGAATTCCTGTCTCTTTGCCGTACTAATAGGAAAATACTTTCCCAATATTTCTGCTATCATCGATCACTGATTTTATGTAATCAACCCCAGAATCTGACACCATTCAATACGGCTGTAGGTAACGAGCGGCTTTTCACCACAACCAAGTTGGATTCGCCTCTGATCAACCACTCCCCGATCAGTTTTACCGAAGATATGTGGTCATAGGATCAGAGCAATTACGTTCTGCCCTCACTTATTGCTAGTAATGAGCAGGAATCAGCGATATAAATGAAAACATGTAGTTGAAAGAATGGAGTGACTTTAATAACTTCAATAAAAATAGGCACATAGAAATACACTCGTGCCTCGTATTAAAATTTCATCCTTTATTCCTTCTCCACGTGTCTTCCCATGGCTCTCATTCCTGATTATATGAATTTTCTGACACAAGTCTGAAATCTTTTTGATTATCCGATCGGAAAATATCTCCTCGTGGTTTCTTTTCTTTGAAATGAGGAGGGTTCTATCGCTCTTGGTTCATTTCCCTTATCATTTTATGCTCTTGGGAGTCCAGTCTTCCCAAGACGTCCGCCGCTTCTAGTATAGAACAGATCTTGTGATTGTATTACCTGGGTTTGCACTGGAAATCGATCGGCAGTTTTTCAGACATACTCTTCTTAACTGTGCGGCTGTCCTAGGTAGTAGCATGACACATAACTTGGCATTTTTAAGATTTCGAGAAAATCCAAAGTAGTGGGAAACATACGTTCTGTACTATGTAAATCATTTGGGGCACATGTCGGAGTGACAGGACCAAGTCAAAGGCCACACCTCTACATTTGTCGGCAGTTAATTACAGTTTCCCTTCCTCCCTGCGAGATCTTACCGTTCCTTATGGTTGGCGGCATCCGGCAACCTTTCTTTCTCTTTGGCTTGTTTATGCATTTGTGACGTAATAGCACCAGCACTGCCTGGCACAGACTTCCATCCAACCTAGCGTCTTTGAGGACGAGCACCCTTCGCGCAACTTGCAGCAATGTTTAATCATGTATCCCTGTTTGCTTCGGTATACCATTTGAATGCAAGTGAAACGAAATGTCTTACCATAGAGCTGTTAAGTATCATCAGAAAATTTGTTTGCGTTCTTGTTGTGGAGGACATCTTAAGTTTCAATGTTTTAGCTTACTTTCTCCTGAATAATCTTCTGGAACCATCGAGTCTTCTCCGCGCTTTTTCTGTATATAATTACATCGTCTTGGTCTGTGATAGCATCATAGCTGGGCACTTAATCAAAAAGTTAACTTCGTTAATCTGCTACTTAAAAAGTTAACTTCGATAATCGTTAAAGCAAATTTAACGCAAGTTACAGTTATCTGTTAAAAGTTAACCATCAAATACTAAGTATACGTCTACCCAATGTACCATTAACTCTGGAAATTGCGTTCTTACTGGGGTTCAACGTTTTATTCATCTTCTCGAACTTATCGGATGCTGCAACATGTAGTGGAACCATGTTGGCAACGAAAAAGTTTACACTGTATTGGTCCACACCAGCTTGAAATACGCCGCTGATGGTGACTACGGTGCCAAAAGATTCACCAATGCTTTGTTGACATAAGCTGTTATTAGTATATATATATATATTACTTTTGCTGCTATCTACACCAGAATCTACAGAGCTTGAAGAAGGCTTTGAATTGTTTTTCCTTGTCTCACGAGTTGATCCTATTTCTACTTTTTCTTAAAACTGTAAATATTTGGATTCTTTTCGTGTATTGTTTAAGATTATTAAGGCTAGAAAGTTGAGTCTTAATTGCAGAAAGTTTAGGCAAACACCGTTTGAATTCATAAATCAATTGTTTTCCCATTGTTTATTGAAATGCAGTGTAATCGCCAGGGTTCCCACGGGCCTTAAAAAGGCCTTAATTTTCATTTTGATTTTTAAGGGCCCTTAAAAAGCCCTAAAATTTGCTTAAAATCTTTGAAAAAGCCTGATTTTTTTAACACCGAGATACGGCGTCATAAATTTCACTATCCCGGCGATACGCCGATCGGCAGATTTCTCTCAGCCTAGACCTTGACCAAATGTGAGTCAAAGTGCTTATATTTCATGCAAGTAGTAGAGTCTTTGCACAGAACCTCTCTTATATAGTTTTGCTTCGTACATGCC
Source organism: Vandiemenella viatica (assembly GCA_031002005.1). Taxonomy (NCBI): domain Eukaryota; kingdom Metazoa; phylum Arthropoda; class Insecta; order Orthoptera; family Morabidae; genus Vandiemenella; species Vandiemenella viatica. The sequence goes on along the minus strand of JARYHS010008075.1, from coordinate 67,502,200 downwards.
TGCGTCTTACATTTCTTGTCAATTTCTCACTAGTTTCTTATGTATATATTGTTTTATTGTATATTACAGCTTAATTTATGTTCACTATTTATTTATTTTTTTGTATGATTTACGATTGGAAAGAGTATATTTAATATATTATGGTTAAATAACGAAGATTACAAACATTGGCTCGCTCCATCCCGTCATAAATACAAAGGATAATGTTTGCTGTAACAGATGAAGGCCAAAAATAGCACCTCTGCTGGGATACAAACATTTTTGAATGCTCAGTCGAAAGAAAAACTTCAGCCTGTCAAGGAGACATCAGATGTTGTTGTTGTATCGGCTAATTCTTTGGATTTTGCTGTTCCTTCCCCAAGTACGACAAATACTTTGACAGTTCTCAAGAACTCAGTAGTTGATGCTGAAATAAGGTGGAGTGTGAAGTGTGTACCTAGTCATTACTCGTATAATTCTTCAAAGACATCAATTTGTTATTCCAAAAAATGTTTAGTGACAGCCAGATAGCTAAACTATTTTCCTGTGGACCAACAAAATGTGCTTATCTGCTTTGTTTTGGCCTTGCACCATTTTATAGAAATTTGTTGTATGACTCTCTGAAAAATTGCAGTCATTATGTTTTATTGTTTGATGAGAGTTTAAACAACTTCTTACAAAGTAAACAACTCGATGTCCATGTGCGATATTGGAATGAATGTTCAAACACAATTGAAACCTCATATTTAACTTCTGTTTTTATGGGCCATGCCAAAGCTGAATATTTGATTAAACATTTTTTGTAAGCAGTTGAGAAGTTCTCTCTCCATAAAGTGATACAGGTTTCAATGGATCACTTGAAATATTGAAATTTTCCAATATTTTGAAAAAGAAATTAAGAACTAGATTTAATTGTGAAATTTTGGATGTGGTAACATGTGGTTTACATGTTGTACATAATGCATTTAAACGTGGTTGCCAAGCTTTTGGCTGGCACCTTGATTTAGTCCCAGTTTCCTGATTTTGGTTATTTAAAGATTCACCCGTGGGAAGAGAGGATTTCTTCAATATTTCCACTTTTAAAAAAATGCCCTCAAAATTTTGTTCACACAGGTTTTTGGAAAAATTTACCTGCAGCAGAAAGGGCATTAGAAATATGGGATGATTTTAAAAGCTACATACAGAATGTGGAAAAGGTCTCTTTACCTAAACCTACATGTAAGTCCTTTTTAACAATTCAACAGACAGTGAAAGATAATCTTATTTGTTCAAAACTGAAATTTTTCATTTCGGTGTCTAAAATGACAACCCCATTCTTGGCTTTTTATCAGAGCACAAAACCTCTCTTGCCATTTATGGCAGAGGATATAAGAAAATTTATTACAAATTTTATTGTTATCTTCAATGTTTTTAAGAAAGAACACATAAAAGTATTGACTAATATACAAAAATTGGCAACATGAGACCTGAGTTATGTGTCGAAGCATTCCTGCGCGAACATCAGTTTCGAAGTTGCAGGCGATCAACTTATCAAGGCTATTATATTCAACAAGAAAGTGTCTGAAAAAGAAGTTTTCGAGATGAAAATGGAGGTCAAAGACTTCATTTTTACGATGATTAAGCACATAATGGACAAATCTCCTATAAATAATAGAGTTGTAAGAAGTATGACTTGCCTTGATCCTAGACAGATGGCGCTAAATAGTATCAACTGTTATGAAAAGATGAAATATCTTCTGATTCACTTGTCAAAAATAAATTTAATTGGAGAAGGAGACTGTGATGAAATTCTTATACAGTATCACAGTTTTTTATCACAAGTTTCTTCAAATGCTTCGAACCACTTCAGCTCATTTAATCCACATGATGAGCATTCACGATTAGATATCTATTTAGAGAAGTATCTAGGCAAAGTAGATTATAACAGAGTACACAAAGTAGTAAAAATATTGTTGCTATTATCACATGGACAAGCAGATGTTGAACGAGGCTTTTCTGTGAACAAGCAGTTGGAAGTTGGAAATTTAAAAGAAGAGTCTTTAGTGGCTCAAAGATTAGTCGGTCAACATTTCAAAAACAGAAAAAATAAGTTGTTAATAACTAAGGAGTTAAGGATGTAAGCAGCTATGGCTCGTCAAAAGTATATTGCGTACCTGGAAGAGAAAAAAAACTGCAAAGGATACAGGGATTCAGGGAGTGAAACGCAAATCTATTTTAGATGATTTGGAAGATTTGAAGTGTAAAAAGGCACATCTAGAAACTGCAATTAAAGATCTTGAAGATAATGCTGATAAATTAGCAGATAAAGCTGAGGTTATAGGGGATGTTAAGTACATCACACAGTCCAATAGTTTTCGACAAACTGCTAAAGTTAAAAAAGCTGAATTTGAGGGTGTTGAAATTAAAATTAAGGCTCTATTGAAAGATTTAAAAGAGAATTGACCTTTGTTTTTAAACAATGTGAAGATAAAAAATCATTTAAAAAATTGTATATTTTTTTTTATTTAACCTGCATACATATTAACAACTCTTACCAGTATGTTTTATCTTTACCCTTATGACATGTTGTAGCTCATCTGGTAAGTAAACTTTACTCATATAAGAAAATATTTGATTAAATATGCCCAACAGGAACTTCAGCTGTAACTCGAAAGATGTTGAAAAAGTTGTATTTGACCTATTTCTTAAACCTATGGATAATGTTTCATCTTTTACGGGTCTTTCACATACAAATTCAAAAAAAGGGGGGGGGGTGAGTCTTCCTCATTCAACATTATACCTGAAATCTAATAAGTAATTGAGCTGAAAATTTGGCAGTCTTTCTCTGGTGTAACTGCTAATGTGCTATAATGTATAAAAACAAATTAAGTTAAAATATTTATTTATATGTTAGTTATTCTTATAACTAATGTGGTAATGTTTCTTTTTGCCCTTGTGTCGGTTTTCTGGGGTATAGTAGTTTTTTTATTTTATGTTTAATATATAAAAAGGGAAAAAGTTTCAATATTCACTGTATTGTGTGAAAATAAAAGTAAATTTATTAGAAATTTATTATTTACGAAGTTATAAACTCGATTAAAGCTTATTTCATCATAATCTTAACATGCATATTTTAATTTCTTTGCTGTAAGTTGCATATTAGTTTTTTCATAACATTTTAATATACGTTAAATATAGCCTTAAAAAATATAAAAAATTGCCTTAAAAAGGCCAAAAATTTTCTTTTGCTAAAAGAGTGGGAACCCTGATCGCATAAATGTGGCCAAGGATTTTTAATCTTATCGTTGCTATTGCTAGCGTTTCTGATTTCACTGACAGTTTCTTACAGTTCCAACGATTTAATCATGTAACGAATATCAATAGTCTATAATTTATTTCACTAACAAACTCCAAACCAACACAAACTAAAAAGTGGCACTGTATTCCTTGTAGTAAAAAAAAGTTATGAACATGTAGTGAGAGCCGGATTGCAGATGTAAAACACAAACCCCCCAAAAGGATAGCATTACTGCTCACACCCACGCCATGCCTAGAATAACAGTTATAATCACACTCGCGCTTCGCATTACCTAATTCGTTTGCTATTATACTTGTCGAACCTTCCAGTGCGCTGTGATGCGGAATTAAAAAAAAAAAAAAAAAAAAAAAAAAAAAAAAAAAAAAAAAAAAAAAAAAAAACCGAAATGACGTCCACAATCAATGTAACGGACTAAAGTTCAGTTTAACGGAAGTTAAAAAGAACGTTGATGTTTTTTAGGTTAACTAAAATTTACAGTTTTGCAATTTTGTTAACTTCATTAATTAAACGGATTAACGGTTTTCTGCCCAGTTGTGGATAACATTGAGAATAGTACATACTCTACTGAATGTTATAACATTAGTGTTCCATGGTACACCCTAATAATATTTTGTCAACATCTAACTGGTAAATCATTTCATCCCTGTATTGGTGACGATACGGAAGTACAATGTGTACTGATTTTAATACACTCTAGGCGACCTCTTTGAAAATAAAAACTCCATTTCTCGTCTTGAATTCATGTGCGTCCATGAAGATGGTTGTCATGATAAAGAGCAGTAACGATTGTTGCTCCTTCTTTTTATATTAGCTTCTGCACAGCAAAAGACATATAGACTCACTACTTTCAAGCTCAATTTCATTTTGCTGTGAACAGTAGATTATTATTTTTATTTTATTTTGTTACAACTTTGTACTAGTATCTACATTAGGCCATATTTACATTCAGGATACGATTAAATTGTTACATAGATTTCCGCTAGCTAGCGAAATCAAATGAATTGTTGTTTACAGTTAGAGTACTGTTGTAAGTATATGCGTTTTATTACAAAAGCGTAAGTTGACTACATGTAGGTAAAATTTCAATAAAAGAAAATAATATTACCGACATAACCCCTTAATTAACCCACAACCACTATTTTACTACAAATTGTGCTACGCTACTGCTAACTACAGTATAAAAGTCATTTTTTAGGACGGATCTTCAGCGGGATCCACGTCCTCCGGGATTCCTTGAGGTTTGGCCCATCAGAGGCGATTTCTGGAATAGCCAAGACGATCTAGGGTCTTCAGAGGGGTCGCCACCGGCTTACGGTGGCTGTGAATCCCAATTCCTATTTGGGTCAATACGGTGCTGAGGAGGTGTATTACATCTCCAATGTTCTATAAATTTACAGTTTATTTCCTCCTGTATAATTGCTTTTATATCTTACGAAAGGGACTTAATTTAATAGCTGTCTCATTTCCATTTTGCTGCCACATCATTTTCATTTTTTTAAATGATAAAAATAACAAAAATAAAGAATAATAATAATCTCCTTTTTTCCATCATCATGGCATGCAGCACTTGGCTGTCAATGGTCGAGCCGTTTAGTAGGCGTTATAGATTCCTGCTGATGTGATAATGCTTTGTCAGGCTAGCCGCCGCATACCATACGCTGACTAAGACTTGAATGAATCAAAATGTTAAGGAGAAAGAAGTCCTTAACTATCGATTGATATTATGTTTCGTTATATAGCACGTACTTCAACAAAAAAATAATCTCTTTTTTCCTACTCTACTACAAAATAAACTACTCTACTGCTAATAATAACAATTGTCGGACCAGTGTTTGAGGAGCGGCCTCCAGCAGAAAACGGTGTCATCCGGAAAACACAGCGTCCAGCCCAACAGAAGGATCTTCTGGAATAGCCGGATGCGTCGGTCTCCAGAGGGTGTTAGCGTTCTATTTATGACATGAACATGAGCCGGTTGAGTTGGAAAAGGCCAGAGGGCGTGTTGATGACTGTGTATTGTCGGGACTGGATATCCAAAGGGGTTTGAAGGTATGCTTCTGCCAGGTCAATTTTTGTAAAGTAGGTACCTCCTGCTAGTTTACGGAAGAGGTCGTCCGGTCTCGGAAGTGGATAGTCGTCTACCAGCAGATGCGGGTTGACTGTGGTTTTAAAGTCACCACAGAGACGTAAGCGGCATCCTGGCTTCTGAACTATGACCAACGGCGTGGCCCAGGGGCTGAACCGCACCGGCTGGAGGATCCTTTCGTCTTGGAGACGTTGAAGTTCTTCCTGAAGTGGTTGTTGAAGCGCTACGGGTACCTGGCGTGCCCGGATGTATCGAGGCCGTACGTCCGGCCGGAGTTGGAGTGATGCTTCGAAGTCCTTTGCACAGCCGACGCCTGGTGAGAACAGGTCCTGAAACTCGGTGCAAAGGGCGTCCACTTCAGGAAAAGGAACATGCTGAGATACGAGGTGTATGTTATCCTCAATTGAAAATCCGAATAAGCGGAAGGCGTCCAGTCCAAATAAGTCTGCTGTGAAAGAACTGTTAACTACTAAAAAGGGGACTGAACGATGTACAGACTTATACATGACGTTTGCTGTGAATTGTCCCAGGAGTGCTATTTCCTGTTTGTTGTATGTCAGAAGGCGCTTAGGGGCCGGCGAGAGGGGGGGCGAGCCAATTTGCACATAAGTAGTATAATTAAGCAATGAGACTGCTGCTCCTGTGTCGACTTGTAGGCACAGAGGCTTGCCATTGACCGTAACGTCGATAAAAAGTTTGATGCTGTGGAAGTGTCTACCTGATTGATATCCATAGGTGCGCCGCTCAACCCGTCTTGGTAAGACCCTGGGCGGCGAGAGCCGGGATTGGCATTGGTGGTGTTGGTGCGGCAGACGGACGCCAGGTGTCCCTACTTGCCGCAACGTGAGCATTCAGCTCAACGATCCGGACAATTTTCCCTCTCATGTGCTGAATAACAGGCGGGGCAGGAGGGCAGGCGGAGCGGGGTACGGCGTCGGCGCTGCGGGATCCGCTGCTGCTGCCGAGACTTGGTGCCCCGGCCGGAACGGGTCGGTTCGATGTTCTTCTGAGGAAGCGGTCCCCGGTTGTGGTGTCGGGAAGAGCGCGACTGGGAGCTCTGGATGGCGGCGACGTCTTCCGTGTCCTCTACGTCGGTTCGGATTGCGGCCACATCCGCCCAGGACTCCAGGCGGCGATCTGCGGCCGTAGATATTTCGAATTTGTAGGCAAGTTCGATGACCTGCTCCAGGGATGGGTCCTCTAACTTGAGGGCGTCATGCTGGAATGCGGCATCTGGTGCAGCCTGTATGATGTGATCACGCACCATGTCGTCGGCGTAGGATTCGTGGGAACGACGAGTTTGAAACTTACATTTTCTGCTAAGGCCTTGGAGTTCGGCCGCCCACTGGCGATACGTTTGATCGGGCTTCTTCCGGCATTGATAGAATTCGACGCGGGCCGCGACGACATGGTACCGGCGTCTGTAGTATGCATTCAGTGTCGTACCGATGGTCGTGAAGGTGAGGGTGTCGGGGTCTTGTGGCTGAAGTTTGGTGAGAAAGACATACATCTTCGATTGGTTCCAGGAAAGGAAATATGCACGCTGGTCTTCTTCTTTGGATATGTGATGAATTGCGAAGTGTTGTTTTATGCGCTTCTCGTAGGTCTCCCATTCCTCGACGTCGTCGTTGAATGCTGGGAACGGAGGCGGGGCCGTGGGGTGGCGGAAATTCCTGACTTCCGCAATCAGTTGTCTCTGAGATTCTGCGAATTGCTGCTGCATTGCTGTCTGAGATTCTGCGAATTGCTGCTGCATTGCTGCGAACTGATGTAGAAGTCCTTGGAGGAACTGTTGCCATTCCGTAGGTGCTGCTGGCGTAGTCATGATGGTCGAGAGTTCTTATCCCAACCTTGTCGCCACTGAAGTGAACTACACTTAATGGTTTCTTGAGGTTTATTACAATGTACACAAAACAACTGGTAAACAATAAACAAATGTGGTTACAGTTATCGGATGACCGTCGAGAAATTTAGCCTGGTCCTGATCCGGGGTAGAGAGAGACGGCTTCTACTTCTCGCGAACTTCCGGTGGTCTTCTGTAGTTGACGCTGGTTCCGCGGTTAGGCCGGAACTGTCGGTGGAGCTGCCGGCTACGCTTATATAGGCGGCCTGGCGCAGGAATACAGTTGTGTGGTAGTATGGCGACCTCTGTAAGAAAAGGTCCAACTTAGCCTCTAGATGATTCTATTTATTTTCCTGGTTTGTTTTGATGCCTCTGCGCCTGTTTGGAGTCGTATATGTGTCCCGGCGTGCAGGCGCGTTGTGTGTGAGGTCTGCCTGGCAGGGGCCTTTACTGGCAGACTGAACAACATGCTTGGCTGTTTCTACCACTCTACAATCACACAGACTCGATTCTTTGAGGCCCCACCTGTATAACAAACTGTTATAAGGACCATGATCAGTTATGAAGTGTATTAAGCCGGTGGATGGATTTAGATGTTGCAGTTCCAACCGTTCTTTGACATCAGGAAGGATGCCGTATGTTCTCCGACCTGTACCGCTAATATTCCATTGATGTTGTCAATCTTGTACGAGGGCCGACATGACTTCCTTTTTGGCTGTTACCGGTCGACGTACTAATACTTCAGCTGCTCTCTTATCAACTGACTTTAGCCAATATATTGCACCGTGTTTTCTTACCATCATCTCTAGGGGCCAGACACCTAAAACTGGCGTCAAAGCATCTGTTGCGGTGGTGCTACTTGCATCACTTAGTATTAAAAGGACTCTGGGCTCTTTTAAGTAGTGTTTTTAGCTGAATTTTCTTCACATGTTTCGCCCAGACACTCGCTCCGTAGCTCACTATTGATGCCAGAATAGCATCATGATAGAGCCTCATCACGTGGATGGGAAGATGAAATCTTCTTTGTCCAACGCTGATGAGTTTATTCATGAAGACCTTCAACCTGCTGGACACTTTTTCTATATGATTCATAAATGTTAGACACTCATCGATGGTAATGCCGAGATATCTGCACTTGGTTGTTCTTTTTAGGCTGTTTCCTCTAACTTTTATCGTTGGATTCCGCTGCAGACTTCCGCGCAGAATCATATACTGAGTACTCCGCGGTGCTAGCTTAAGCTTGACCTCCGTGCACCATTTGTCAAGTTGCTCTCGGACACATTGCTTCTCTGCTCAGTTTCTCTTCTTGTTCCTCCCTGTATCAGCAAAGGCCGCCAAGCCCAACAACCCTTCTAGTCCTTCCAGTCTACACAGTACTGTTTCAAAACAAATATCCTAAACTATCGGGCCACATACCGATCACTGAGGACACCCTTTAGACAATTTTTTCTCATTGGTCATTCGTGGACATCTCAGTTTGGCATATCTATTTCTACAGCAATCCCTAAATGATTGTATATATTACTTGGACATTTTAATTCTCTGAGCCGAAGAAACAAACCTGGCCACCAGAGATTATCAAAAGCTCCTGCAATGTCCACAAATATTGGCTTACATAATCACTAGTACTTGTTCCAACCAATTGCATTGCCATGTTTATAGCGTCCTCTGTCGATCTGCCTGCTCTGAATCGATACTGGTTTACATTCATTCCTATTATATTCCTATGCGCTTGTAGTCGCCAGACAAGAATTTTCTCTTGAACTTTACCAAGTACGTTGAGCAGGCATATCGGTGGATAGAACTTCCGCCCCCTGTCTTTAAAATTATCACCTCGTTTTGTTTCCATGAATTAAGGATTCTTTCCTGCTGTGAACATTTGTTAATCAAATTACACAACGGTGGTGCTAATTGAACAACTAGAGCCTGGAGTATTTCTGCCGCAATTCCATCTGGCCCGGGGGCCTTGTTCTTGGACATTGTATTTATCGCTTTTATCACTTCTTCCATGGTTATTTCATTTGCTATCACCTCTGTTGTATAGATATCCTCTGATTTGGAGCGTAAATTCTTTTGTTCATTTGTTTCTGCATCTGTTTCATCGTCTGACAAGAGTTCGTGTAGCAGTACTTCCGCTGTCGAGCCCCAGTCAGTGGTTCGTATCCCGTCAGCCGTCTGCACTGTCGACAGCATGGTTGAAGGCCGTATCTTACCAGCTGCTATCTTATAGGGGACACCCCAGGTGTCCGACCTACGGTTTGTCTTGTAGGCCTCCCAACTTTGCTGCTTTGTTTGTAGCAATAGTTCCAGAAAATCTCTTTTCCTCTCCCTCTACCGGTCGAGAAAGGTGGGCCTTTCGGTCGCTATCAAACAACGTTGGTATACTATTCTTGCCTTGCAATTTGCGCCCGTGCTTTTTGTAGCCGGTCGCTTCACGGTTTGTCTCCCAACTTTGTAGGCTTTTTTATTGGAATCGCCATCTTCACTGCTGCTTAAATGGAATTTCTAATTCATCTTGCTATGGCATCGATATCGTCGCTTTCCAGGAGACCTGACGACAGACTAAACACACTCCTTAATTTGCACCAGTCGGCGTTTTTTATTCTATAGTGCCACCTGCCACTTTTTACAGCTTCTTTGGCCTCGATTTTATCTTTCGCCAATTCAAACGTTATAACATAATGATCACTACTTGTTAAGTTATCTTCTCTCTTCCAATTTTGCAGAATGTTTCCTACATCTGGCGAAGCGCGCGTAACATCAATGTTAGACTCTGCACCTGCCTCGTTTCTGTACTTGGGCGGATTATTGAGCTTATTCCTAATTTACAAATTTAAATCGCTTATCAGTTCTTCGAGCATAACTCCGATTTCGTCCACATATGCACCATGCCAAAGTTCAGACTTGGAATTTGTATCTTCCGTGATGATGAATTTGCGTTTCAAAGACCTGTACATATCTCCCTTATCTTGTCAATATAAATTTCAGTCAGATTTAATACCATGCTGCACCAATCAGTGCTAACTCCCGCACATACTGTGTACTCATCGCAGTATTGCGTGATTTTAGTAACAGTAATTTGTTTGTTCAGAATTATTAGACCTGACATAGGAGTATTTCCTTCTACTATTATTTGAAAAGTCAATGGCTTATGCGGAATTTGCCCATTTTTGGTGTAGGGTTCTTGGATACAAATTACGTCCCACTGTTCCTCAGCTGCTAACCACCTCACCTCTTGCAACACCAAGTTACTTCGCTTTGCATTTATTGGTGCAATTTTTATCTTATGATACATACTTAAGGGTGCCTTGTATGTATGTTGCCATGCGGCCAGGTTTGATTAGGATCGAAAACGATCATACCATATATCATTGTGAACTGTTTGAATATTACCTCTGTTTCAAAGGTCGTTCCTCGCCTGTCAAAGACCTTCTTCAAAAGGGTGAGGAGCTCAGCGGGATCTGTGAGTAAATTCTTAGACTTCAGCTGAATGCGGTCTACAAGCTCCACCTGGGGAAACGTGATGGTTTTTCCAGCCGGATGTAGCGTCCTGGTTAGATGTCGTAGTGCCATCGTGAGACTGTGTTCTTCTTCTAATGTTGTTAGTTTCAAATTTTCCTCTAAGTCTTGGTACACGTAGGATCAATTTTTACACAATCACGGTTTTTACATTCGTTAAATAAATACCTGCTGTCCTGTTTTTAGTATCGTGCGTTCGGAAAGATTTGGGCCCCAACCCAACCCAGCTTTACCTACTCAAGATGTTAACGGGTTTAGATTTGTGCTTGCACTTGTCCGTTTGCACTTGTCCGCTATCCACTTGGATTCCCTTGTCCTGTTTGTCTACTTCGAGATTCTTTCTCAACTTTTCGCGATAGCTTGCCGCTCGCGCCGCATCCCTTCTCCTGCTAGAAAGAGTTTTCCTTTTCTTCTGTTTCTCTCTAGATATCGCTTCTTGTGTCTCGTTTGTTAGATGCATGTTTTGTATTAAACCTTTTGATTTGAACAGTAGATGATGACCAAAGGAGCAGTTGCGACAAATTCATCTCGAATTAGTAAGGTCGAAGCATGCTGTCGTTTATGTTTGAAGTCTTTATAGGGCAAGTATATTATTGCTTTGAGGAAGCGCAAGATATTCAAGTATCAGAAACTGAAGAAAAAGGGTTTCCCATATTCAAAATTTTTGAGCAAAGAAAGTTTACATCTGCACCTACATGCACATGAGGTATCTTCCATATGAGCTTATTTATGATACATTTGCTCTTTCAAGGATTCTGATCAACTTTTATGTATGAATACGCATCATGTGTAGCAAAAATCAGTGCTAGTTCCTGATTAACATTTATAAGCATCTGTCTGAAGTTTTCAATAAACCTATAAGCATACAGGTATCAAAATACGCGGTTCGAAGATCACTTTCTATCCATCCTGCGTGGTGCAACAATCCAAGTTGTTAAGGATAATTAGAAGTATATGTCTTTATTGCGCTAGTGATACCAATGTTTCCATTACTGTCGATTTCAACTCCATTGTGCGTGGTGCCAGTATGTGACCAAGGGAAGATGTTAGGTCTGTTTGACGGGTGAGAGCTTGTACACGTTTGTGTGGTGTCCATATGGTTAAGTAACGATGTTTTGTGACATAATGTTCGTCTGTGTTTGATGCTTGTGTTTGAGTTTGATTTATCTATGTAGCTTCTTCAGTTTTTATACATGTATACTTAAACGTGCCCGAGTGGTTAAGATATTAGATTCAAGTTCTAATTTCCGAGAGGAAGCGTGAATTGTAATCGAACACTGACAACCTTTGTTTTTATATCGAGTTATGCACTGAAGTGTGTTGTGCAGATGAACGTCAATGAATACTAACACGGATGAAATCCGGTTGGTTCCGACTACCTCTCTTGCTCCCTGTCATTGCGTGATATTTGCTTCTGCTTTACTATCCTGTCTGTCTGTGTGTTTTTTTACGTATATGTGCGATTGCTAGCCTCGCGTTTTTGTGTGTGGCATCCTCTTTAAATACAAATTTCCTTTCACTTCTGTTTTTGGGTGTAAGCTTTGTAATCACCTTTGTTCAATAACACTGAACTCTATGATGCCAACATTTGTAGTTTTCAATCTTTACGCACCTCCTACATAAATCATCTGTCTTATGCTCGTAACGTTACATGTCTGACCTCCGCAGGTTCTTCTTGATTGTTGAAGACTGTCGTGTTTACCAAAAAAGAAACTTTATACGAATATCATCTTTTGTGCTGAGAATAAACGCAAAGATGAACTGGTGCTAGCGAAATTTGGATAACTTACGAACTTCATTTGAATGGAGGGGGTCATAATTTTTTGGGTCGAAGGTCGCTAGCTGAGTGTATTGGTCTATATCTCCCTTGTGATAATGAACTGTCGCCAATAAGTGTTATGAATCCCCCCCCCCCCAAAAAAAAAACTCCTACGAGAGTCATCGAATTAGGCATTGGTGGACTATGACAAATACGAATTTGGACGTCTTACAGTAAGTGAGCAGCAAGTGTCTTGATGTGCCTGAGATCCGCCTAACGGATGTAGAGGAGAAGCTTCATGTTGCCTCCCAAGACTCTGTGCACAGTAACAAATTTACGATATGCCACAAGGAGCCAATCACTGAGTTGCAAGTTTTAACGTTTCCATCGGACATCTCCTGCTGGAGAATATAGCCAACTTTCGGACCAAGGAAAGATTTTTGCAAAAAGGGCGTTGGTTTGTTATATAAAATTACAAACCTTATTTTTTCGAAAAACAGTAATGAAATACTTGTTCTCCAAACGTTCCCATTTCAGGTATGGAAATCGATGTCAGGCTTATACTCCACCGCGCTGGCATGCAGGAACACTGTCCGTGAAATTCGCATTGACTGCCTCACAAGACTCCACTTGCATGTCACCATGCCTGTAACTCGCGGATGTTTCGAGGTTTATTGACATACACCAACATTTTCAAATAAATTCAAAGATAAAATCGCAAGCTGTGAAGTAACATGTCCTTGGTGGCCATTATTGGATGAGACGATTTGGAAACTTCTCGTGGAACAACTCAATTGTTACGCGGTATGTTTGGTATGTGGCACCATCCTGCTTAAACCACAACTCTTGAATGTCCGTTCCTTTGAAATGAGGTCATAAAAAAAATCTCTTATCATTGCACGGTATCTGTTTCCATTAACTGTCACTGCTGATCCTGCCACATGTTCAAAGAAATGAAGAATGATGCGACCCATCCAAAAGCCACACCAAACTATCACTCGCTGTGGATGCATTACCCATTCTTGAAACATGCAACGAAACGATTTTCTGACCGCCAAATAAGGCAGTTATGTTTATTCACCTATCCATTTTAGTGGAAATGCGTTTCGTCACTAAAGATAATTTTTGATAGCAAAGCCGTCGTCATCCTTTCGTCTTCAAGAAAAAAAATAATAATAATAAAAAAATAATAATAAAAAAAGAGCCACACTTTGTAGTATAATATCACCGGTTTGGATTCAAAATAGGTCACGCGGCCGCTCCCCTATAATTAGGCGCCCGACTATGCGGCCTGTCATTATCTACCTGGCTGCCGGGGCTCTTTCTAGGTCACGCGCCCCGCCCCCTGCAGACACGACGGCGCCTCTTACCGTCATTATCTTTGTAGGTCACGCGCCGCGCCCCCTGCAACCACGCCGGCGCCGTGTTATTTACCCATCCCACTTCCTGCGGCTTATTTCCGTCCACCGTCCCTGTTATTACTCACCCCAAGTGTCCGCAATTATGTACCTGTAGCCAAAACTCCGAAAATTTCCGTCATTATCTCGATTGTGGACTGGAGATCGCCTCTACCTGCCGGAGCTCCAGTTACATGACCATTTTTCTGTACAGCGGTATTAAAACAGTAATTATTCACAAATTCATCGTAACTATTGAAATAATTAGCATATTTTTTCGTATAATGTGGTCAACGGTTCAAAACCCCTTATGAGTGTTGTACAAACGCCCTTTCCAATTTTAGTGCTTTCTTTCATGAAATTAAACAACTTTGATACTAATTTACAATATTTACAGAACCTTTTTCAAATGTCAAGCTGGTCAACTGTTTACCATCAGTAAAGCCTTACACAGTTCTTTTCAAGTATTTTACCCGTGGCACATACTAATTTATGCGGGAAGGAATAACAATCTATGCATGTGGATAAAAGGCCGTTTATTATTTTATGAGTGATGTACATGGAGAAACTTAAATGCAGTGCACTACAATTTCCATCATTATCTCGCAAAACTCTGCGACTCGCATTGACAACCCCCGTCGGTTTAATAAAGCGGGAAGGAATCTGCATGTTGAAGAATGGAAATGGCGAAACCTGGTGTCGGCCCATTCAGGCCTAATCTTCCGAAAGATACCAAAAGGTTTAACGTCCCCCTCCAAAGGTAGTTTACTAGAATTCGGTGAGTTTAGTTTTGCGCGATACGTGGACACATTGAACGCGAAGGAATACGGCCATTGCCTTTTGAGCATCACGGCATTCACCTGGAGTGATTTCAGGAAACCATGGAAAACCCAAATCTGGATGAACGGACGGGTATTCGAACCCGCGTCCCCCGAATGCGCGGCCAGAACGTTAACCGTTCACCCACCACGTTCGGTCCTTAGGATTTGATAACAGCGAAGATATTATACGTACTTTACGTTTCTTTGAACAGCTACGAGTTGCTATTTGTTGCAAGTGAGTGCTAAATTTGTTTCATTTGTATATTTATACTGTACATCTGGCTTACACAGTTCTTTCCAAAAAGTTATCGCATATCAGGTTTTAGTTTAGCGTGGTACGTGAATAATAATTATAATTTATAAACGTGTTGTTCTCGAGTACTAGATGAAATGTGAAGTGATAGGATGATTTCTGAGATCTTGTCAAACGAAGTAGTTCATTTCGGCTTACGGATTGCGGTGAGCAGTTGTAAGTGTAAAATATAGATTTCTAATGTGAAGGTAGTGGCACTGATCAAACTCGACCGAACTATTTTCAGTGTTACGTTTTCCTGTTTGTATGAAAGCACAGAACTGTCGAGGTCATTAGGGGCGGGATGGGACTGGAGACTTAACTGGAGGGAATTCGGCCATGGCCTATTGAAGGAAACATCCTGACATTCACCTGGAGTGATTTCGGAAAACCATGGAAAATTCCAAATCTGGATGCTCGGCTTGAGATTCAAACCCCCGTCCTCCCGAATGCGAGGGCAGTACGTTAACCGTTCACCTTGGTGTAGTATGAAAAGTATGCATCATAGAATGCTCGATTACTCATACATATCTGATCTTCACTCTTCAATAGCTGGAAGTCAAACACGTGAAAAATTCCCTCACTTTACACTGATTTCAAAATGTCACAAACAGAAATTCACCGAAGATAGTACCCACTAAGTTATAGATCATGTTAGATCATTCATGAAATTTTTCGCCAGTGCCTGTATACGAGTCTGTTCCGAAGACTAAATGTATCTCGTGTACAACTTATAAATGTGTTGTTCTCGAATACTAGATGAAATGTGAAGTGATAGGATGATTTTTGAGATCTTGTCAAACTAAGTAGTTAATTTCGACTTACGGATTGCGGTGAGCGGTTGTAAGTGTAAGATGTTATTTCTAATGGCTAGGCAGGGGCAGTGTTCAAACTCGACTGCAATATTTTCTGTGTTACATTTCCTGATTGTTTGAAAGCACAGAACTGTCGAGGTCATTTTATCTAATATTCTCTCCACGAAAGAAGTCATCGACTGACATGGGGAAAAAATGGAAGAATGCATACTTTCTGCAGAAACAGCGGTTACAGATGCATAGCATATTGTCGTATCTACAGTTGTCACGAACTGCACCACTCAAGAACAAGCTAGGAAAGGTACCAAGGCACAAACTTCCAAAGTATATACCTTTTAGGACTTACAGAATACTGACAACTTATACATGCACACACCAGTGTCAAGGGTCATGAAAATATGCTCGGCCCCACAAATATTAACAGATCTTTCAGAATGTCTTGAGTTAACAGCCAGATCCTCATTCTGTTTCTATTTACCGCATATTTTGACAATGCGTGTATTGGGCATTCGCCTGGAGTGATTTCTGGAAACTATGGGAAAAAAAGTTAAATCTGGATGGTCGCTTCCCGAATGCGATGCCAGAGTGTTATCGCTCTCCCACCAGTCATCGTCAATCCTGTTACGCACCCCACCTCATAAAATCCCGAAATGTTATGAAAACCGCAAAAGATAGCGAACACAGGTAAAAAAATCGCCAAAATTATGTAATATTCGTTCCACGAAAGAAGTCATTGATTGACATGGTTAGAAGGTGACTGAGGATGTATCAGTTTCATCAAGATTTCACCATTCCTCAGTTTAGATACCCTAAATTACATTATTTGGACACAGTTAACATGGTAGGTAGAGTCCCTTAATGTAAAGGTTGTCAGTGTTATGAAGGACGAGGCGAATTGCACCCTGATTGTGGAGTTTGCTGGGTTCCGGGCAAAAATGTGTGTGCATTATGGCTCGAGACCGACAGAACCTGTAACATTTTTTTTTTATTTGTTGAATACCAGATAACCCATGGAGATGCTATATTTTGTGCTTAGGAACATTTCTTGTGGTATAAACTCGTAACCTTTTTCCGGAGCAGAGCCTTCGTGGGTGGATCCTCAAAAATTAGACTATACTTTAGCACTCACTTGCAACAATAGCAACTCGTAGCTGTTCAAAGAAACGTAAAGTACGTATAATATCTTCGCTGTTATCAAATCCTAAGGACCGAACGTGGTGGGTGAACGGTTAACGTTCTGGCCGCGCATTCGGGGGACGCGGGTTCGAATACCCGTCCGTTCATCCAGATTTGGGTTTTCCATGGTTTCCTGAAATCACTCCAGGTGAATGCCGTGATGCTCAAAAGGCAATGGCCGTATTCCTTCGCGTTCAATGTGTCCACGTATCGCGCAAAACTAAACTCACCGAATTCTAGTAAACTACCTTTAAAGGCGGACGTTAAAACCTTTTGGTATCTTTCGGAAGATTAGGCCTGAATGGGCCGACACCAGGTTTCGCCATTTCCATTCTTCAACATGCAGAATTCCTTCCCGCTTATTAAACCGACGGGGGTTGTCAATGCGAGTCGCAGAGTTTTGCGAGATAATGATGGAAATTGTAGTGCACTGCATTTAAGTTTCTCCATGTACAATCACTCATAAAATAATAAACGGCCTTTTATCCACATGCATAGATTGTTATTCCTTCCCCGCATAAATTAGTATGTTGCCACGGGTAAAATACTTGAAAAGAACTGTGTAAGGCTTTACTGATGGTAAACAGTTGACCAGCTTGACATTTGAAAAAGGTTCTGTAAATATTGTAAATTAGTATCAAAGTTGTTTAATTTCATGAAAGAAAGCACTAAAATTGGAAAGGGGCGTTTGTACAACACTCATAAGGGGTTTTGAACCGTTGACCACATTATACGAAAAAATATGCTAATTATTTCAATAGTTACGATGAATTTGTGAATAATTACTGTTTTAATACCGCTGTACAGAAAAATGGTCATGTAACTGGAGCTCCGGCAGGTAGAGGCGATCTCCAGTCCACAATCGAGATAATGACGAAAATTTTCGGAGTTTTGGCTACAGGTACATAATTGCGGACACTTGGGGTGAGTAATAACAGGGGACGGTGGACGGAAATAAGCCGCAGGACAGTGGGATGGGTAATAACATGGCGCCGGCGTGGTTGCAGAGGGTGCGGCGCGTGACCTACAAAGATAATGACGGTAAGAGGCGCCGTCATGTCTGCAGGGGGCGGGGCGCGTGACCTAGAAAGAGCCCCGGCAGCCAGGTAGATAATGACAGGCCGCACAGTCGGCCGGGCGCCTAATTATAGGGGAAGCGGCCGCAGGGGGGCGGGGCGCGTGACCTATTTTGAATCCAAACCGGTGTTATTATAACTTACTACTACACTTGAACGAACCACCTCAATGTTTTTCGCAGAGCGGCCAGAACTAGAGCCCTCAGAACTTTTCACTAGAGATGCCACGAATAGTGCATTTTCCCGAATATCGAATATTCGGCCACGTTCTCAGCCGAAGCGCCGAATATTCGGCAACAATGTCTACTGTCACAGCTATGAAGCCGTTCGGTGACTCTCATACTGGTATTAATAATGCAAAAGAACTCACTGTCATTGCAGAAACATGAAATATTCCTCATAGCAAGATCCATTTACTTGTCCATGACAGTGGAGCCAACATGATAAAAGGTGTACGAGACGCAGAATATGATTCTGCCAAGTGCTTTATCATTGCCTGCATCAAGCTGTTGAGAGTCGCTAAAATCTCAAACGGATATAACGAAGATGGTAGCTGCTGCAAGACGAATTCATACCCATATTAACCACTCTGGTATTGCACAAGAAAAGTTGAAATTCATTCGCCAAGAACTTGACTTGCCAAACCGCCAACAAGATGTAAGCACTCGATGGAATTCCACATATTATTTAATGGAGAGATTATTAGAACAAAAACGAGGTGTTT
>JARYHS010008075.1:67260234-67482418 GCA_031002005.1 Vandiemenella viatica | reverse complement strand
GTAATGTGCAAATTGAAATCGATGATTCACGAAATACGTCTTATACCCGTTGCGTTTGACAAAATAGTCTTCAATTATAATGACAACCAATAAACCTCATGTTGCTAAGTTTAGCTTCACGCACGTTTAAACTTGCATGAGAGTCCAGATTGGTGAACTATGGGACAAGCGGTCTTCCACAAACAGGATTTCACAGGTTTACAACCACCACCTCTCGCCCCACAGTACGTGTCGTGATGTACCCCACATATAACAGGCTTACCCCCACCATCACCACCTCCTATAAACTCGTAACCTTTCTCCAAAGCAGAGCCTTCGTGGCTGGATCCTAAAAAAATCAGGGCATACTTTAGGTATATTTTCAACCGGAGTGTGAAACATCCACTTCATTCATAAGTGGTTACAACAGTTATCCATTCAACCCACGTTCATAGAAAACCCTAATCCGATAACCAGATCGGGATTCACACCGGTATCCTCCTGAATGAGAGGCCAACAGTCTCGGTGAAATTAAAGGTGACAAAATTATAAGTGTTTGATTTAAAAGTGACATGTTCACAGCATCAGCTAATCGTTTCCACAATTTCAGTAACTCTATGGTGCAAATTGAAATCGACGTTTCACGAAATATGTCTTATACCCGTTGCGTATGACAAAATAGTCTTCATTTATAATGACAACCTATATAACTCGTGTTGCTAAGTTTCGCTTCACGCACGTTTAAACTAGCATCAGTGGCCAAATTGGTGAACTATGGGACCAGCGGTCTTCCACAAACAGGATTTCACAGGTTTACACCCACCACCACTCGCCCCACAGTACGTGTCGTGATGTACCACACATACAACAGGCTTACCCCCACCATCACCACCTCCACCACAGCACGTGTCCTTCTTGCATGGACAGGACTGAACAGGTTTACCCCCACCACGACTACACCCTATTTAACGCCCAACCACCTGCCAGCGTCAGTGTTTAGAAATGGCCCGCCCGAATATTGTTCGCGTCGGTGTATCAGCTCAACGCTGGTGATTCAAAGCGTTTGACGATAGGTTTATCGTCCAAGCATGAATTTGAGCCAGTAGTGGTGCTCGAAAAAGGGGGCACAGTACCAAAGTTATATTAACGTATGAAGAATGGAGATTCTGACGATTGGATTGGATGTAGTGTCTGATTTATTCAACACAGACAGCTCCCACACAGATGTTCCGATTGGTGATCACTCCGTCTCCTTCCGAATGGTGGCTGGGATAAAAACTGTATGTGTTTATCGCAATTCCTATCCTGTCAACTGTGTATTCTTCAGAGAATCGACATGGCAAAACCTCCTTGACGTTCAGCCTGCAGTGACGTAGCATCAAGAAGACGTGGTGCCCTCAAGTTGCAAGGAGTTTGTGAACATTTTAGCCAATAAAGTGTTGCGAACTATCGGATGGATAAGGTCCAAAAACTGATAAGTGTGCATATTAAAAGTTTTTATGTGACTCAAGTGACATACATCCCCATTTCATCATTGGACTATACACTGCTTCGACATGAATAATTGTATATAAAAATTTACTAGTTTTGAATGATGTTAGTAACATAGTAAATAAGAATTATGATCCTGGATATGATGTTTGTGGTACTACATGCATGTGAAAAGTATAAATAAATAACACATTGTACATCATTCATTTTGTTTTATTTTTACCCACCATATCCATTAAAAAGTCCTTTATCAAGTATTTTTTCATGAGTCCTTCATCACTTACTAGTCTTAAGACCCCAATCGTAGTAGACACCAACACTCGATAAGACATAAATTTTGCCAGATATAAGTACTAAGTATGTGCCACTTTCCACGAATTTTATTAAAAAGTGTGAAAATGTGCAAAAATAGAAAAAAATAATGAAAACCGACCAGTCAGAGAAATAGAACAAAGTATCGAGCATTACAGGGAGCAAGAGAGAAGCATAATTTCCTGAAAAATATAAAGTTTCAGTAAGAAGCATGAAAATCCTATAAATTTCATGAAAATCGGTAAAAAATGATTATAATACGTAAAATATTGCCAAAATTACGTAATTTCCTTCCAAAACAAGATGTCGTTGGTTGACTTGACAATTAAACCTGCGTGCACCACAGAGTGCAGTGCCCAACTATATGATGTGTTTTCATTACTACACCTGGCTACAGAAAAGTGTCATATATGTACAAAAAATGTATGTTTCGGCTGTAGCGACAGTTCCCAGACAAACTTGCACGGCCCCTCCAACACACACATCACATTACCGTCAGGGAGTGCAAAGGATGAAAACTACAGATGTTATCGATCAAAGGGCATTCAAAATTTTATCAAAAATAAGAATTAACCTGAACTTACGCTAACTTATTCCACCTTCATGATAGTGGTTTTATTATGACTTGTTTGTGCGTTAATGTGTCTGATACGTTATGTCAGCACCTTTGATCGAATACATTGAGTTCTGTGATGCACACATATTTTGCTTTCATCCTTTGCTCACTCCTATCATGATTGGAAGATTGTATGCGTTGTGAATACTCATCACATAGTTTTCCTAACCTTTGCCCCTTTGATCGATAACATCTGTAGTTTTCATCCTTTGCACTCCCTGACGGTAATGTGATGTGTGTATTGGAGGGGGCCGTGAAGGTTTGTCTGGGAACTGTCGCTACAGCCGAAACATACATTTTTGTACATATATGACACTTTTCTGTAGCCAGGTGTAGTAATGAAAACACATCATATAGTTGGGCACTGCACTCTGTGGTGCACGCAGGTGTTAATTGTCATGTCAACCAACGACATCTTGTTTTGGAAGGAAATTACGTAATTTTGGCAATATTTTACGTATTATAATCATTTTTTACCGATTTTCATGAAATTTATATTATTTTCATGCTTCTTACTGAAACTGTATATTTTTCACGAAATTATGCTTCTCTCTTGCTCCCTGTAATGTTCGATACTTTGTTCTATTTCTCTGACTGGTCGGTTTTTATTTTTTTCTATTTTTGCACATTTTCACACTTTTTAATAAAATTCGTGGAAAGTGGCACATACTTAGTACTTATATCTGGCAAAATTTGTCTTATCGAGTGTTGGTGTCTATTACGATTGGGGTCTTAAGACTAGTAAGTGATGAAGGACTCATGAAAAATAACTTGATAAAGGACTTTTTTAATGGATATTGGGTAAAAATAAAACAAAATGAATCATGTACAATGTGTTTTTTATTTATTTATTTATACTTTTCACATGCATGTAGTACCACAAACATCATATCCAGGATCATAATTCTTATTTACTATGTTATTAACATCATCAAACTAGTAAATTTTTATATGCAATATTTCATGTCTAAGCAGTGTATAGTCCAATGATGAAATGGGGCTGTATGTCACTTGAGTCACACAAAACTTTTAATATGCACACTTATCAGTTTTTGGACCTTCCATCCGATAGTTACGCAGCACTTTATTGGCTAAAATGTTCACAAACTCCTTGTAATATCTTGCAACTTGGGGCACCACGTCTTCTTGATGCTACAGTCACTGCAGGCTGCACGTCAAGGAGGTTTTGCCATGTCGATTCTCTGAAGAACACACAGTTGACAGGATAGGAATTGCGATAAACACATACAGTTTTTATCCCAGCCACCATTCGGAAGGAGACGGAGTGATCACCAATCGGAACATCTGTGTGGAGCTGTCTGTGTTGAATAAATCGGACACTACATCCAATATCGTCAGCACTCTCCATTCTTCATACGTTAATATAACTTTGGTACTGTGCCCCACTTTTTCGAGCACCACTACTGGCTCAAATTCATGCTTGGACGATAAACCTATCGTCAAACGCTTTGAATCACCAGCGTTGAGCTGATACACCGACGAGAACAATATTATCGGGCGGGCCATTTCTAAACACTGACGCTGGCAGGTGGTTGGGCGTTAAATAGGTGTAGTGGTGGTGGGGGTAAACCTGTTCAGTCCTGTCCATGATAGAAGGACACGTGCTGTGGTGGAGGTGGTGATGGTGGGGGTAAGCCTGTTGTATGTGTGGTACATCACGACACGTACTGTGGGGCGAGTGGTGGTGGGTGTAAACCTGTGAAATCCTGTTTGTGGAAGACCGCTGGTCCCATAGTTCACCAATCTTGGCCACTGATGCTAGTTTAAACGTGCGTGAAGCGAAACTTAGCAACACGAGTTATATAGGTTGTCATTATAAATGAAGACTATTTTGTCAAACGCAACGGGTATAAGACATATTTCGTGAAACGTCGATTTCAATTTGCACCATACAGTTACTGAAATTGTGGAAACGATTAGCTGATGCTGTGAACATGTCACTTTTAAATCAAACACTTATAATTTTGTCACCTATTAATTTCACCGAGACTGTTGGCCTCTCATTCAGGAGGATACCGGTGTGAATCCCGATCTGGGCATCGGATTAGGGTTTTCTATGCACGTGGGTTGAATGGATAACTGTTGTAACCACTTATGAATGAAGTGGATGTTTCTCACTCCGGTTGAAAACATACCTAAAGTATGCCCTGATTTTTTGAGGATCCAGCCACGAAGGCTCTGCTTTGGAGAAAGGTTACGAGTTTATAGGAGGTGGTGATGGTGGGGGTAAGCCTGTTGTATGTGGGGTACATCACGACACGTACTGTGGGGCGAGAGGTGGTGGTTGTAAACCTGTGAAATCCTGTTTGTGGAAGACCGCTTGTCCCATAGTTCACCAACTGGACTCTGATGCTAGTTTAAACGTGCGTGAAGCGAAACTTAGCAACACGAGGTATATAGGTTGTCATTATAATTGAAGACTATTTTGTCAAACGCAACGGGTATATTTCGTGAAACGTCGATTTCAATTTGCACCATACAGCTATTCAAACTGTGGAAACGATTAGCTGATGCTGTGAACATGTCACTTTTAAATAAAAAAAAACTTATAATTTTGTCACCTTTAATTTCACCGAGAGTGTTGGCCTCTCATTCAGGAGGATACCGGTGTGAATCCCGATCTGGGCATACGGATTAGGGTTTTCTATGCATGTGGATAGCTGTTGTAACCATTTATGAATAAAGTGGATGTTTCTCACACCGGTTGAAAACATACCTAAAGTATGGTCTAATTTTTGAGGATCCACCCACGAAGGCTCTGCTCCGGAAAAAGGTTACGAGTTTATACCACAAGAAATGTTCCTAAGCACAAAATATAGCATCTCCACGGGTTATCTGGTATTCAACAAATAAAAAAAAAAAATGTTACAGGTTCGGTCGGTCTCGAGCCAGAATACACACATTTTTGCCCGTAACCCAGCAAACTCCACAATCAGGGTGCAATTCGCCTCGTCCTTCATAACACCGACAACCTTTTCATTAAGGGACTCTACCTGCCATGCTAACTGTGTCCATATAAAGTAATTTAGGGCATCTAAACTGAGGAATGGTGAATTCTTGATGAAACTGATACATCCTCAGTCACCTTCTAACCATGTCAATCGATGACTTCTTTCGTGGAACGAATATTACATAATTTTGGCGATTTTTTACCTGTTTTCCATAACATTTCGGGATTTTATGAGGTGGGGTGCGTAAGGATTGACGATGACTGGTGGGAGAGCGATAACACTCTGGCATCGCATTCGGGAAGCGACCATCCAGATTTAACTTTTTTTCCCAGTTTCCTGAAATCACTCCAGGCGAATGCCCACTACACGCCTTGTCAAAATATGCGGTAAATAGAAACAGAATGAGGATCTGGCTGTTAACTCAAGAAATTCTGAAAGATCTGTTAATATTTGTGGGGCCGAGCATATTTTCATGACCCTTGACACTGGTGTGTGCATGTATAAGTTGTCAGTATTCTGTAAGTCCTAAAAAGGTATATACTTTCGAAGTTTGTGCCTTGGTACCTTTCCTAGCTTGTTCTTGAGTGGTGCAGTTCGTGACAACTTTAGATACGACAATATGCTATGCATCTGTAACCGCTGTTTCTGCAGAAAGTATGCATTCTTCCATTTTTCCCCATGTCAATCGATGACTTCTTTCGTGGAGAGAATATTAGATAAAATGACCTCGACAGTTCTGTGCTTTCAAACAATCAGGAAATGTAACACAGAAAATATTGCAGTCGAGTTTGAACACTGCCCCTGCCTAGCCATTAGAAATATACATCTTACACTTACAACTGCTCACCGCAATCCGAAATTAACTACTTAGTTTGACAAGATCTCAAAAATCATCCTATCACTTCACATTTCATCTAGTATTCGAGAACAACACATTTATAAGTTGTACACGAGATACATTTAGTCTTCGGAACAGACTCGTATACAGGCACTGACGAAAAATTTCATGAATGATCTAACATGATCTATAACTTAGTGGGTACTATCTTCGGTGAATTTCTGTTTGTGACATTTTGAAATCAGTGTAAAGTGAGGGAATTTTTCACGTGTTTGACTGCCAGCTATTGAAGAGTGAAGATCAGATATGTATGAGTAATCGAGCATTCTATGATGCATACTTTTCATACTACACCAAGCGTGAACGGTTAACGTACTGCCCTCGCATTCGGGAGGACGGGGTTTGAATCTCAAGCCGAGCATCCAGATTTGGATTTTCCATGGTTTCCCGAAATCACTCCAGGTGAATGTCGGGATGTTTCCTTCAAAAGGCCATGGCCGAATTCCCTCCAGTTAAAAGTCTCCAGTCCCATCCCGCCCTAATGACCTCGACAGTTCTGTGCTTTCATACAAACAGGAAAACGTAACACTGAAAATAGTTCGGTCGAGTTTGATCAGTGCCACTACCTTGACATTAGAAATCTATATTTTACACTTACAACTGCTCACCGCAATCCGTAAGCCGAAATGAGCTACTTAGTTTGACAAGATCTCAGAAATCATCCTATCACTTCACATTTCATCTAGTACTCGAGAACAACACGTTTATAAATAATAATTATTATTCACGTACCACGCTAAACTAAAACCTGATATGCGATAACTTTTTGGAAAGAACTGTGTAAGCCAGATGTATAAATATACAAATGAAACAAATTTAGCACTCACTTGCAACAAATAGCAACTCGTAGCTGTTCAAAGAAACGTAAAGTACGTATATATCTGTCGCTGTTATCAAATCCTAAGGACCGAACGTGGTGGGTGAACGGTTAACGTTCTGGCCGCGCATTCGGGGGACGCGGGTTCGAATCCCCGTCCGTTCATCCAGATTTGGGTTTTCCATGGTTTCCTGAAATCACTCCAGGTGAATGCCGTGATGCTCAAAGGCAATGGTCGTATTCCTTCGCGTTCAATGTGTCCCACGTATCGCGCAAAACTAAACTCACCGAATTCTAGTAAACTACCATTGGAGGGGGACGTTAACCTTTTGGTATCTTTCGGAAGATTAGGTCTGAATGGGCCGACACCAGGTTTCGCCATTTCCATTCTTCAACATGCAGAATTCCTTCCCGCTTTATTAAACCGACAGGGGTGTCAATGCGAGTCGCAGAGTTTTGCGAGATAATGATGGAAATTGTAGTGCACTGCATTTAAGTTTCTCCATGTACATCACTCATAAAATAATAACGGCCTTTTATCCACATGCATAGATTGTTATTCCTTCCCGCATAAATTTATTATGTGCCACGGGTAAAATACTTGAAAAGAAACTGTGTAAGGCTTTACTGATGGTAAACAGTTTGACCCAGCTTGACATTTGAAAAAGGTTCTGTAAATATTGTAAATTAGTATCAAAGTTGTTTAATTTCATGAAAGAAAGCACTACAAATTGGAAAGGGCGTTTGTACAACACTCATAAGGGGTTTTGAACCGTTGACCACATTATACGAAAAAATATGCTAATTATTTCAATAGTTACGATGAATTTGTGAATAATTACAGTTTTAATACCGCTGTACAGAAAAATGGTCATGTACCTGGAGCTCCGGCAGGTAGAGGCGATCTCCAGTCCACAATCGAGATAATGACGGAAATTTTCGGAGTTTTGGCTACAGGTACATAATTGCGGACACTTGGGGTGAGTAATAACAGGGACAGTGGACGGAAATAAGCCGCAGGAAGTGGGATGGGTAAATAACACGGCGCCGGCGTGGTTGCAGGGGGTGCGGCGCATGACCTACAAAGATAATGACGGTAAGAGGCGCCGTCGTGTCTGCAGGGGGCGGGGCGCGTGACCTAGAAAGAGCCCCGGCAGCCAGGTAGATAATGACAGGCCAGAGGCCGCACAGTCGGCCGGGCGCCTAATTATAGGGAAGCGGCCGCAGGGGGCGGGGCGCGTGACCTATTTTGAATCCAAACCGGTGTTATTATAACTTACTACTACACTTGAACGAACCACCTCAATGTTTTTCGCAGAGCGGCCAGAACTAGAGCCCTCAGAACTTTTCACTAGAGATGCCACGAATAGTGATTTTCCCGAATATCGAATATTCGGCCACGTTCTCGGCCGAAGCGCCGAATATTCGGCAACAATGTCTACTGTCACAGCTATGAAGCCGTTCGGTGACTCTCATACTGGTATTAATAATGCAAAAGAACTCACTGTCATTGCAGAAACATGAAATATTCCTCATAGCAAGATTCATTTACTTGTCCATGACAGTGGAGCCAACATGATAAAAGGTGTACGAGACGCAGAATATGATTCTGCCAAGTGCTTTATTCATTGCCTGCAACAAGCTGTTGAGGAGTCGCTAAAATCTCAAACGGATATAACGAAGATGGTAGCTGCTGCAAGACGAATTGATACCCATATTAACCACTCTGGTATTGCACAAGAAAAGTTGAAATTCATTCGCCAAGAACTTGACTTGCCAAACCGCCAACAAGATGTAAGCACTCGATGGAATTCCACATATTATTTAATGGAGAGATTATTAGAACAAAAACGAGGTGTTTCATTGTATATAACTGATCATGAATATTTAATCAATTTAACACCATCTCAGTAGCAGCTAATGGAACAATGTATCAAGCTCCTGAAGCCGTTCGAGGAGATTACGAGAGTAACCAGCTCAGGTATTTCCTGCATCTCTGAAGTGATTCAACATATCGTCACATTGTTGAAATACCTAGAGAAGAAAGAAACTGCATATAGAACACCAAATTTATTGAGAATTATAACTTCACTACAAGCTGAGCTTGAAACACGGTTCAACTTTGATGAAAATGATAAGTATATGGTTGCCTCTTTTCTTGACCCGCCTCTCAAAACCAGTTTTCTCGGATTGCTTCAAACGCAAAGAACAAAACAAAAAATTCTTTCAAAAGCTCTGAAAATTAATTGTGACTATTCTAGTCGTTGGCGGTAATGATTCTCCTCCGCGTGGTAAGAAAAGACATACATGAGGGTTTCTGGAACTGTTTTGAGGAAGTTGCTACTGAAAATATGCAAAATGGTGATTTATTTATTTATTTAGCTTATGGCCATTGCACAAAAATAATACAATACAACATTAAATTACAATTAAAATTCAAAATTAACATGGTGTAGCCAATCTAAAGCTTCATTTGAAATGTTAATAAAATCTATTGGTGATCCCCTGAATGCTCGAAGTGGGCAGTCAAATGTCACGTGACGGATGGTTTGTTTTTCCTCACCACAGTCGCATCTCGGTGAATCTCTCATTCCCCATGTATACAAAGATGAAGCAGATCTTCCATGACCAGTCCTAACTCTGTTAAGAGCTGCCCAGGTCTTGCGAGGAAGGTCGAGTCCCTTTAGTGCCTGTTCACTGTCAAACAGGGAGTGCCATTCTGGTGGGGCTGAGGCTATCCACTCCAATTTCCAAGCTTCTCTACCATTAAAATTATCAGATATAATCTGTTTTACAGTCTTTACACTTGGATTTCTCGATTTAAGTCTCACAAACATATTATCGATGTCGTCATGGATGGGCAGATCCAAGTTATCACAGATCTTATTATACTGGGCAATTAGTAGACTAGCCTCCTCGTGGTACACCCTGGGCAACGTGCTTGCACGGCTAAATAGTCTACACAGTTGGCCTGCCAGACAATCCTACAGGATCTCCTGGCAACCAGAGCACAGTAATCGTCATGTCACCTATCGGTTCTTATCAGAACCAAAAGGCAAGAACCCTTGGACCTTCACTAAGGGTTTGCCAACTTAACATGGAAGGAATAAGCCGATCTAAAAGCGATTGCCTTTCAAAGTTATTACTTGACCACAACGTCGATATAGCCTGCGTTCAAGAAACCCACACCAAGGATGATTTGCAGCTGAGTCTGAGAGGGAAAGTACAAGGCTACAAAATTTTAGGTGCCACTCATCATCAAAATTACGGGTGCGCATCATATGTGCGAAATACTGTTACCAATGCCTACCTCGTCTCAGCATGCAGCGAAAATAACATCCACATTATTACCACGGTGGTGAACAACATTAAAATTATTAATGTGTATAAACCCCCTTCCGTTTCATGGCCGAGTGAAGTTCTACCAAAGTCTCGACATCCCGTTATGCAAAATGGTGATGATGTGGAGAAGAAGAGTGTTATTGTAAATGAAATTGATTTTTATGTAAAAACTGTTCGCCTAAATCGGACGACAGACCCTTAGAAGTGGTGGTCAGCAAACGCTGAACAGTATCCAAGACTGACAGAATTCGCTCGGATTTACTTATCGTCTCCTGGCAGTACGGTATATAGTGAGAGGCTATTTTCAGAAACAGGTTTAGTTTATGAGGAAAAGCGCAACCGTTTGCTATCAAAAAATGCTGAAAAAATCGTTTTAATACATCACATCTTACAGCTGTAAGATTTTAAGTATTAAATGTAATAATTTAGAATTAAAATAAATACATTTTTTGGTAATATGTGAATTTTCTTTTTCATGATTTGGTATTCGGGCGAATAGTACGCAACATTCGGCCGAATATGGAAAAAAGTGACCGAATAGGCCGAATACCGAATAGTAGCCGAATATTCGTGGCATCTCTACTTTTCATATTCACTATCGAAACCGTTTCATTAAACTGTTGATTGATTCGGTGCTTTATTGCGCACTAAAATCGGGCGAAGACGTATCACAGTTGCTGCATAACTTAATCCGTTGTTATAAAAGCTTTTAAGAATTAGCACATGCTGCGCAATAGTAAACTCCTATTTGGTTAGAGCGGCAGTGCGAGATCCTTAACCTAACCTTCACCTCTGGCACAGCTTGCTGTGTAATTTGAAGTGAGCCAGAAAGCTTCCATAGTTCTGATTCCGCGTTGAATTGTAGATCCCCTTTACCTGATAGGATTACCGAGTTAGATTAGTTAAGGAGGAAAGGAACTGGCAACCCTACCTCCATTACTAGGCTAAGTATACAAACTTCAGGAGGGTCCGACCAACCTTCTGGTTGAACACCAAGCTAGACTTAAGCTTTTATAAAGACACAATATATATATATATATATATATATATAGATATATATATATATTCTCACATTAGGGGTTAGATCGATGTTTTTATTCGATGTAAAACATTTGTTTTGTTGTTTTTCGATGTATCGCTTAAAAATATCGATGTTTTTTCAGCATCGAATACTTTTATGTTTTTCTTAGCTCAATAAATACAAACCAACATTATTCGTCGGAAAATGTCGTTTCATTTATCTCTTACCTGTTCCTTTAAAATCGCTGAGAGAAAATGTGACAATAGTTTGATATTCACCATTTCCAGTTGAACGCAGATAGTTCATTGTCTTTCGTTTGGTCCGTGTGAACACGTAGTAACACTATACAAGCAGTGTAGTGCTGTAGCTGTAATGATGATATGTCTAATTTTATGCTTTTTTGTTTATGGCTTTACGCCTCGTCGACGTCGAGGTCTTTAGAGGCGGGAAATGACTGGGGGCAAGGAACGGGAAGGAATTCGGCCTTCGCCTGGAGTGGTTTGGGGAAACCATTGAAACCCAAATCTGGATGCCAGGACGGCATGGGAGACCATAGCGTTACCTTTCACCCAAAATTTAAAAAAATATTTTTATAATACTGTGCGTTGGTTAAGTAGTGTTGTATGAGTGAGATATAACTTTGTGAGTGAAACAGAAACTAAAATTTAACAAATATATTTTATTACGATACCAGACCATTACAATAAAAAAACCAGACGTTAAATACTAAAGTCTAAATCTGCCTAAAAATAGTAATTTTAAGTCTTTAACAACTTAACACCAATAGGGATTAGGTAAACTTTCCAGAAACAAAAGTTTACTCTGTCGTTTTCCTTTAATTCTGTTCTTTTAATGATTAATTGTTTCATCAGCCTTCGAAAATAAACGTTCAGAAGCAACAGAAGTCCCGACAACAGTCAATCAGATGTTGCCCCAGCCCGGTTTATATCTAAATGTTGAGTAGTATCACGTAACACTTAGTTGTTATGGAGTAATAACATCTTATTTAGATTCACATCAAACACCGGTAAACAGTAGGAGTGAACCTAAGAATTTGATTTTATTCATTCACTCATACGGCAAGGATAGCCAAGCACAAGAAAAATTCATCTTCACCGTTGTTATGTCCTACAAGTTGCTCACAGGTGTCTCCACCTGTTAATGACAGTTACTTTAAATTAAAATAATTTAATTTAATCTTGAATTAATTTAGTAATCGTTTAGTTCTATTATTTTTGTCATTATTAGCCAGAGTTAGCTTTTTTATTGATTCGATGTTTTTATTTTTAAAAATCGATGCATCGAATAGAAAAATTCTTTGTCAAAACATCGAATCAATCCCATGTATCGTATGGTAAACATCGAATGGATACGATGCATCGATGTATAGTGAATATCCCTATCTCACATATAAGTATATTTTTTTCTTACCTTAAAGGAATTATAATCTGTTTTCTGCGGAAACAACATCTCACACTACATAGTTTTTCACAAGGAAATAAATCTTCCTTTAGAATGTCAAGCAACTCATCAAACTTCACTGATATGCGAAAGTGGTTAAAAATATTGTCATCGGTTCTCAAATTAGGATTCAAAGTTATAATCATGCTATGAGTCATTCTGTCATTTAAAATTGGAAGCACCATGTATTGTCTACTTTCCGTTTTTGGCATCCTCGCCATCCAGCACAACCGCTTCAGCCAGCTCTATTTAGCATACTATTTACAGATTTTACTTTACAAATTGGTGCGAACAACACCTCATCTAGACGCAACAAAAAATGGAGAATTTGAAACGGGCTACTTTTTATTTATTTATTTGATCTTAGGTCTTGAATAGACCATACAGTCATCCCGGTAAAGTTACAAGTTAATAAGAAGTGCATTACAAACAAACAAACAAACAAACAAAAATATTACAGATATATTGATGCATTAAATAAGTATGTCAGCGTCCTTAATAAAGTCCTCAGTGATATAGTAGATTTTGCTGTCATTTATATCAAGCAGAACTGTAACTCTGGTTGGAAGTGGCTGCTGTGCTTGTACAAAAAAACTTGATGAAAGTTGCTTGCTGTTGATGAAAATTAGAGCAGTTGAAGAACAAATGATCCAGGTCCTGTAGTGCCTGACCGTAACACATGCAGAAGGGTGTGTTTGCCGCCTGAATGCCTTAAAGGTGACTACGGAAGGCGCCGTGGTTGAATCTCATACGGATGATAGTTGTGAAGTACGCCCTCTGTGTCGTTTAGATTCGTTCCAGCTCATGGTCCATTGGTGGGATGCATAGCTGACCATTGTCGCCTCACAATCAGTGGTATTGCTGGGTGGGGTTAAGCTTCATGCCTCCTTGGCTAACATATCGACGTGCTCATTATGTCTAATTCAAGAGTGTATCCAAATATAGTTAACGGTGGAACAGTCTGCCAGTGCTGCCAGCCTCTTGGCTTTGAATATCTGTAGATGGCCGCTAAAATTTCCTTAGATTGGGTACAAAAATCCGGAGACTCTCTAACTAAAAGACTAAAACAATAATTATTGAAGAGAGAGTCAAAATTAAGAATACTTTCTATTTGAAGGTCTTTAAAATTCGAAATACAAAATAATATTTTACATTGAAAGTAAGAAATATCTCTGAACATGTTTTATACATCGTCACTTTGACCGCTGACGCTGTGCCTTCTCTTTTTTGTTTTTCTGGGGGGGGACTGTGCATTATCTGTTTTTCTTTGTTGACATTAAATTTAGCATATCTTCGGTAACAGGAAATTTTAAATACTGCGAACACTTTGACTCTGGGATATTGGTTAAGAGTTCTCGGAACGCATTGTTTTGCAAGCCGTGCCAACGAGCGTGTCACCGTGCATAAAGAGTGCGCGATAGTTCTGTATTACGGAATTTTAAGATCTATAAAATCTATAATCAAACAAAATACAAGCTTTATTTCAATCGTTCGTTCACACGAGCGGTTGCAAGGAAACGATTAACAATTATTGACAATTCTGTAATGCATTAACACTATACGCACAAAGTTTAGCATAACACCAATATAAGGAAAAATCAACAGACAGTAAAAATAGCAAAAATCCGTAGATGTTTTAACAAAATCCCAACTTTTTATAAAAATCCATAGATCTACGGATAAATCCGTAGAAATGGCAGCACTGCAGTTTGCTGGATTATACTGATATGGTGTGTATTGGATCGCTGAAGTATTACGGGTTTGGTTAAGGAGCGAAGAACACTAAGTGAATCGGTGATTATAAGTATACTTCGCCGGAAACATCTTCTTGCGTTTATAAGAGCCTGGTTGATGGCAATGGCTTCAGCCGAGTAGATTGGTAGATTTGCTGGAAGGTGTCTCGTGGCAGTAGAAGGCACAGCCCACTCCTGTCGAAGGTAACTTTGACCCATCGGTGTATATTTGAACTGAAGATGACCATCTAGCAGATAAATATTCCTGGCAAAGCTGTTGGACTAGTTGGCTGATTCGTGGATACACCGGTAGGAAGCTTACTGCCAAAGTGTCACACACTGCTGATAATGTATGTTGCCGTTTTCTGTTGCTGACGGTCAGGGAGGAATGTTGACAGATACTCAAGAGAATTGCAGCAGTTGATACCTGTGGTCGAATAGACGCGGTCCTCTTGCTTCCACTAGCTGTTGGAGTTTGGTGAGATGCCGGAGAACTGATAAATTTTTGGCATGTGCACGTGTCAATAAAAATTTAATAGAGAGGAGCTGGGAAAATAACAACACATTCTTAGCTGTGGATCTCATAGTTCCTAGGCCAATATGAATACTCTGATATTGAATGCGATCCAGTTTATTCAAAAGGCGTTTATTGCCGCTGAAGTAGAGGCACTTCTGCAGTCCAGTTTTGATTTGAGTAGGGCGCGATAAAGTGCCAACAACGTAGATGGACGAGCTCCCCACCAAACTAGAGTCAGCGTGCGTAAGATATTAAGAATTTGCTCAAATTTTGGGACGAGTTGATGAATGTGACCAGGTGAGACGAGTATCATACACCGGTCCAGTCAGTTTGACGTGAGGTTTAACCTGTAGATTGAGGGTACCCAAAATGAAGTTGTAGACGGGAGGAGGAGGGGCTGGATTTTCCTACTCGTAAATATCATGGCTGAGGATTTACTTGCCGAGAAGTGCAGGCCATGTTGGAATAGCCAATGTCTTATACGAAGTAAAGATGCAGACGTCATCGGCGTACTGAGTAATGTTCACGGCAGGAGGCAAAATGCTCCCCAGTTCCCGGACGTAAATCTTATTTAGGATGTGACTGAGCACTGCTTGAATCACCGTGACTAATTTGGCATGATTGTATTAGGTACCTCGCCCCTTGCAGAATCCGTTTTGTGAGCTGGATAATAAGGATCGTGATTCCAGCCACCATTCCAGTGTATGATTAATCATTCTCTCCACCATCTTGCCAATGCATTTGGAAAGAGCGATAACAGGATATGATGCGGGGTCTCGAGGTTCGTTTCCGGGATATAGAAGATAAACTATTATCTGCCTCGTCCAAGCAACAGGAATGCATTTCTTAGACCATAGCTCGTTGACGATGCTTAGGAGGAGTTTGAGAGCTTCGTCTGGGGAGTGCTGTACATAGGTAGCGGACGTCATCTATGCCTGATGATGTATTGGTAGAATTCTTAAACGCCGCTTGGGGCTCATTGAAGGTAAAATTTGTGCACAGAAAATGGTTAGAATCTTCTCCAATGAAATTATATGGAGCGATTCTATCGGCAAAATACTCCAGGCAAAGCATTCGCGCGGACTCTGTAGTTTATGTTGCACTGGACTGTTTACGTTGCCATACAACCTTCATGTTGATATCCCTATTCAATGTGGAACAAAAATTTTTCCAACTCTGTCTCTTAGAAACTGGTCAGTGTGACCAGACACTTGCTGATACCGAAGATACGTCTCTTGGGTGAGTGGCTGCGCAATTCCCGGAGAGCGGCTGCGGAATTCCCGGAGAGCCTCACGTCGGAGAGCGACGTGCCGTACTATCTGTGTTTCACCAAACAACTGGAGTATTCTTCTTCTAGACGAGGGCCTTTTTCAGTGGGATGGAGATGAGGGCTACGCGTTCTAGAGCTTCTATGAAGAGATTATAATCATCCAGAGCTGAACTACAGTGCTGAAAACTGCGTACTTCGTAAAGCATTGTGTCCACGAATAGTGACTAATTAACGTTAATGTTCCAATTACTTGACGGAATGGGACGTGGGCCACTTGATGGAAGATGATAAAAGCTTCGGTAGTGGATGTAACCCAACAAATCTTTTGAAGTGCTCCAGTGAGAAATGCTGGCTATGGATGGACAACACAGTGTGATGTCGACTGTCGATGGATGTTGGTATAGTGACGGATCGAGTGTATGTGACCCGCCATTAAGGATAGATATGCCGTATACGTCAACGATCTATAAGACTTTATGTCCCTGTATGACGGTGAAGGCACATCCCGTTGCAGTACTGTGGCCATTAAGATCTCCACATATCAGCAAAGGTGGGTTGAGTAGAGTTAGGAGATTATTCTACATCTCCCGTGTTATGGTCTTATGAGGCATGCAGTAGACACAAAGACACGTGAACTCGAAAGCATGGATTCTTGCGGCGGCTACGTGGATATGGGGATCTAACCCCACTGTACTGTAAGACCTTGAAAGGAAGTGTCTTACGGACGAGAAGTGCAATTCCACCTTTCCCACCCAGACAATCAGATCGGATAGTGGCGTAGTTCTTAAAGCGCACAGTTGATGTTTCCTTAAACAACGTCTTAGAAATTGCTGCTATCTTGATATCTTTTTAACAGAGCTCATGTTATAGGCTTTCTTTATTGGTGATGGACGATCTAACATTCCACAGCAGTATTCGAAAAGCCGTTGAAGTTATTTAATAGCGTGAACAGTAATTCACAGATGAATAGTGGATTTCTAATATGGGATGACTGTGGTGGAATTAAATCCGCCTGGGTACAGCCTCGAGTTTGTTGTTCTCTGCCAGAGAACGTCGCACTTGTTCCGTGCGCTATTGCTTGTTTTACTGGACGGTGTCCAAGATATACCGGACACCAATGGCATAATGCTGGCCACCACAAAGAGTACAACACACAGTTGAAAGGTTCTTGCAAGTGATGGTCAGCACACCTGCTGCATCGGGCCTCACGTGGCCTGCATTGATCCTGACAGTGTCCCAAGGGCAAACACAGTGAATTACAGAGGCAACATACAATATGGTTCCTCAGCACAGCGAGATCCAAGTGTATTCGCATGGGAAGATAAACTCTGCGCCCGAAAAGATACCAAGCAGACTGGAACAGAAATCTCACGCTCTTGGCTCATCTGCGAACTTTTGGTGACTCGTTTACTGCGCACAGCTGGGAATGGAGTTACTACTTCTTCTAAAAGTTCTCTTTCACTCAAGGTAGTATCAACGTTTCATATGAGGAACGTGGAATATAGGCTTCTGTATTTTTAAATTTTAAAACGTCTAGTTGCATTATTAGGTCGGCAGAGACTGCAGTAGTGGTTTCTATATTGAGACGATTTTCGCTGATAGGAATGATGTTGACAACATCCCTTTTGCAGCCGTTATTGTACTTAAATATTAATTTACCGATTACCATCGGATGTAAATAAACGACTTTTTTTCCATGCTTTCCACAAAAACATAATATTGCTCACAAACTGTACGGCTATACCTATTGTCTTTGCTGTGATTGGTTAGAGCTGTCTTGTCAGACTGCGTGTTAGTAGGATTGAGCTGAACTTCTGGAGGATAAACTAATTGTTTAAAATACATAAAAACCGCCTTCAAAAAAAAAGCCCACAAAAAAATTTTAAAATAATTTTATACCTTGCTTAGAAGAAAGTAAATCCAAATGGACAACATTTTACATTACTATTATTGAAATTTTGACATTAATTAATTATTTTTGAAGTCGGTACCAGCTGTCCCATCGCGAAGATCGAA
This sequence comes from Vandiemenella viatica, assembly GCA_031002005.1. Lineage (NCBI taxonomy): Eukaryota > Metazoa > Arthropoda > Insecta > Orthoptera > Morabidae > Vandiemenella > Vandiemenella viatica. The sequence continues at coordinate 67,463,973 of JARYHS010008075.1, read as the reverse complement.
TTACTGAATTTCATTTGGTGTTAGAGGCGAAACGGAGAGTACGAACAAAAATTTCAAATATTTTACAACATGTAGTGAGGCAGATCTTGTTATTGCGGGAGACAGTTTAGAGAAACAAATTACACAGTATTTTAATCTGTGGCTTGGCCTCGTTGGTTGTCCAGACATATCTCTGGAGCTACAGTGTCAGTTGGTAGGCTGTATCATGCAGTAAACGCTTTACAGTTAGTATAATATCGGCGTATCATCTGTATATTTCAATTTTGTTGAAACTTGTTTCTAACATTAATTGTAGGTAAGTAATAACATGATTTTATGTATTATTATTTTTTTTATCTTTTTGTTTTTCTTGCTTCAGCTGGCACCGACTCCAAAATTAACTAATTAATGTAAAAATTTCAATAACTGAAATGTAAAATATTGTCCACTTAGATTTACTTTCTTCTTAGCAATGTATAAAAAAAATTTAAATTTTTAATATTCTTTTTTTTTAAGGCGGTTTTAATGTTTTTAAATACATATTTTATTTTTAAATTTTTAGTGGTACTATAGTTTGTTTAGTATTTAAATATGCCGCACAGTCCTCATTTTGCGAACTTCCTGGTAGCTCAGTGGTTAAAGCTGTCGCTCTCAAAAAAAGGAAAAATAAGGCTTTATTATACCTCAACAGCTTCTAGAACGAGGTGAAATGGATACTGTGTTAAGGAATCTCAGGTTACATTTTAGTCCAGGCTGTCTTCCTGTTTGTTTTGGCATCACACAGAAAATATAGATTTTTAATTGGTTTTCACAACGTGATAGCTTATGGTCCAAGTTTAAATCTGAGGTATATGTTGAGACATTAGGACACATTTATTTTATGAATGTTCTGCCTTGACTTAAAATTAGCTTAATTGATTTTGACGGGATTTAAAACTGGATTTTTGTAAAGAACATTGAAAATTAAAAGGGGTGGGAATAAAGGGGAAGAGAGATTGGGTTTTTATACCAAATGTAGACGGTCTTTTCTGATTGATTTAAAGTATACGTGTGTAAATTTCTATCGATATCAGATAAAAACTGTAGGTATTTATAAAAAACAATTAAGGGGTGTAGAGGCGAAGAGTAGTTTGGTATTTGTAAAGGTAGTGTGGACTATATTTTTCTCTTTGCTTTAAAGTATACATGTGAAAAGTTCCATCGAAACCAGATAAAAACTGTAGCTTTGTGTAAAGAACATTTGCAAAAATTAAATGGGGTAAGGGAGTGAGCGGTTGGATTTTGTAAACAGAATGTAGATACTAAGATTCTCTTTATTTTTAAATATACATGTGGAGTGTTCCATCGAAATCTGATAAAAACTGTGGGTGGAGGGTGGGAGTAGAAGGGAACCAAATTTAAACACAATAGTTCTGTATATTTTAAAGTATACGTGTGCAAATTTCCTACGGAATCGGATAGAAACTGTAGCTTTGTATAGATTAAGGGGATGGAAAGGGGGAGAGGGGTTTGGCTTCTCTAAACCAAATGTAGACAGTATTTTTCTGTTTGTTTTGAAGTATACATGTGCATACTTCCTTCAAAATCAGATAGAAACTGTAGCTTTATATAAAGAACATTGACAGTAATTAAAGGGGTAGAAAGGGGGATGCGGTTTGCGTTTTTTTGAAAGTAATGTGGACAGTATTTTACTCTTTGTTTTAAAGTATACGCATGCGAATTTCCTCCGAAATCGGATTAAAATGTAGGTTTGTACAAAAATTAAGGGGTGTAAAACAATAGCTAGGGTAGTTTTTGGATGTTTAGGCCAGAAATCTTGACCATAAAAAAACATTTATGTGCCAACTTTCATAAAGATCGGGCAAATGGCGTCGACTGTAGCTTATATAAATCAGATTGACAGAAATCAAGGGGTTGGAAACGGGGAGAGGGGTTCGGTTTTTGCAAACTAACATATCCAAAGTTTCATCGAAATCGGATAAAAATGTGGCTTTGTATAATAAAAATTGAGGGGTGTAAAGGGGTAGAAGGGGTGGTTTCTCAATGAAATTCATATGGGACCTCTTTGGAGGTATACCCTATCCACTAAAAAAATTTCGTTTAAATCGGTTCAAAATTGGCGAAGATGTCGCTGTACATACATCCAAAAAAATTGAGACGAATTGAGAAGCTCCTCCTTTTAACTTCCTCCGTCTGCTCTGCCTGCCCTACTTCTCTTATCTGTACACAAATTCGTTTAGCCGGCTCGAGCGACTCGCCCGTAATTGTTGGCATCTCTCTAAGCGATGAAAAGCAGTACCTGTAGATATGAATGGATCCTGTGATTAAGAACTGCTTGATACATCTTCCATCTCTAGTTGTTGTTGTTGCAATTGTAGATTATGATGATACGGCTGCAGTGTTTCTGCAGCACATGGCATGTACCGCTGCTCACTCTGAAAAGTTAATGTTTGAGGCTGTGAAACATCACTCAGAATATAATTCAGTTCAGATTAGCTTAGTAGCATTGCACGCATCTAGTGGCTTCTTAATGGTCTGCCCCGTATCCGGGGTTCAGCCATAATTCGGCTGTGTCGCGAAATTCACTAATTTTCCATTGGATGCACTATTTAGAAAGATTAAACAGTATATATTATAAGACGAAAATAAACTTTTTTTTTTGCTATCATCAGTCTTTTGACTGGTTTGATGCAATCCTGCATTCCTTCATATCTTGTGCTAACCTCTTCATCTCTATATACTCCTTACAACGTCCTTACACGTCCTCAATTATCTGCTTCATATATTCTAATCTCTGTCTTTCTCTATAGTTCTTACTTTCGACTATTACTTCCACTAAGAAATTAACGAATCCCGCATGTCTCAAATATAAAACCTACCAGCCTCTCACTTCTTTCTGTAAGCTTCTTTCATAAACTTACTTCTTTCCTCATTCATTATTTCCATAACTCGTTCATTACGTACTTTGTCTGTCCACTTAATTTTCAGCATTCTTCCTGTAGCACCACATTTCAAATGGTTCAATTTTCTTTCTTTCTGGTATTCCTAAAGTTCATGCTTCGTTACAATAAAGTGCTGTGCTCCACAGATAGAGTTTTAAAAAGTTAAGTCCTAGATCAATGTTTTAAACTAAAATATTTCTCTTTTTCATGAAGGTTCTTTATGCTAGTGCCATTCTGCTTTTAAAATAATTCCTGCTTCGACCATTGGTTGTAATTTTGCTTCCCAAGTATCAGAATTCAATCTGTAAAACTCGCCAACTCCCGGATGAACAATACGCGCGAACGGTAAGTGGAGCGAGCTGTTAGACAACCTTCCTGGTCAACTGCTACTTACGAACTGCGAAACGTGATACTTAAATCGCGCGTGAAACGCTTCTTCTGAACACTGTCTAACGCTTCATCCCACTTGGATTGTGGCCAGATGTAATGTATCAGATGAACAGATTGTGGGGATCTGCGGCCATATTGTATTAAATAAGACCATTTAATTGGGGGGGGGGGGGGATGAATAGCAGAAATGAACGTTGAATATCATTTTAGCAGTAATGGATGTAATAGATAACTTTAGTGACCGTAATTATTAATGTTAACTCGTGTATAAACAGGTTAGCGGGGGGAACCTCAATGACTCTGACATAGACGAGCCAAAAAGTGAGTAAACAACGCCCTTTTGACTACTCTCATCGCATTTAGGACAGCGGATAGGTTTCGGTTTAGCTAACGGCCTTTTAAACATTGTTTCCATTTTTTTCCTACGATTAGGTCTGTGGTTAGTGGTTGAGGACGAAATTTTTATATTTTTTTTTGTTTCGATCAGCTATTTCAGAGGGTTTTTTTTAAAAAATAAAATAAAAATAACTGAACGTTTATAGCTGACCTTTCTTTTTTTTTAAATTTATATTAATTAGCTTAGTTTAAAGAACTGATATTTATTACAGTATTGTTTTGTGTGATGTGACGTTTTGGCGTAAGAAGTCTCAACAGCAGCAACAATAAATCCTATGAAATTTTCGGCCTTCCTCTCTCCTTATATGCAATTTTTTCCTATCGCTTTGATTATTCCTTTCTTTCGTGTGTTTCATTATTTTTATGTCACAGTTTTTTTGAACCCTGCATTTATCTTTTTATATAAAATCCTAGGCGTGCGTAAACCTCATCATACCGGACAAACCACTGCACCAATTCAGGCCATATCTACACGAAATGTTATTGACGTGGCGCGAAAGGATGATGTATATACGCGTAAATCATTCCGATAGGAGGCACTGGAGTCTGGTAGGGTTTTCGACTGCGAGAAAGGTATAGTATTAATAAGTTCAGAGGTTCATCGTGAATGCGGTTTATTCATGCACAAATTATTTTATACGAGGTGTGTGAGAAAAGTAGTGAGATTGGTAACACTGCGAGCGATATGTCTACCGGTCTGTGCTAGACCCTTCCACATGCTCAGTACGAGTTTCAACAAATTATTTTTGACAGCGCCTTCAGTGAAGTTGTGATTTTGTTGTGTGTTACGAAAATGGAGCATCGGAATTTAGAACAACGTTGTAAAATCAAGTTTTGTGTTAAACTTCGGGAATCCGCGAGTGTGACCTTTGAAAAGTTGACATAGGGCTATGGAGAACATCGCTTATCAAGAGCACAAGTTTTCCGTGGCACAAATCATTTTGGAAGGCCGAGAACATGTTGAAGATCAACCTCGCTCAGGAAGACCTTCAACTTCAAAAACTGACGATAAAGTTGAGCGCGTGAGGGCTCTTGTAAGATTAGACTGTCGTTTCACAATAAGGATGATGAGTGAACAGTTAAATTTAAACACTGTCACCGTACATCAAATTTTGACAGACGATTTGGACACGCGAAAGGATTGTGGTAACATGGTGCTAAAACACCTCACAACTGAACAGAAGGACAATCGAAGAAACGTATGTGTTGATCTTCTTGAGAAGATTGACAATGATCAAGGATTCTTCAGTCATGTGATAACAGGTGATGAAGCCTGGATATTTGAGTACGATCCTGAAACAAAGCGAAGAGTGGCACTCTCCGTCATCTCGACCGAAAAAATGTCGAATGAGCAAATCAAAGATCAAAACAATGCTGATCAGCTTTTTTTTGCTGTAGGGGTATCGGGCATAAAGAATTTGTTCCTCCAGGACAAATTGTCAAGCAAGTGTTTTACAAAGGTATCCTTCAAAGGCTCAGGAAAATAGTAATTCGTGTGAGACCAAACATTTCAGACAAGTGGATGCATCATCATCACAATGCCCCGTGTCAAACGGCTTGTTCCATCAGTGAATGTTTTACCTCAAAACGCATTTCTGTTGTTCTTCAACCCATTCACCTTAAGTCCTTGTGGCTTTTTCCTTTTCCCGCAATTGAAACATGTCTTAAAAGGGCGTAATTTTGGAAGTCTGGAGAACATTCAAATGACTGTGACCGACCAGTTAACAGCCCTACCAGTTGAGGCCTTCCAGCGCTGCCACCAGTGGAAACAACGACTCCGCCGGTGTATAGCTGCCCAAGGGAACTACTTTGAAGGGGATAATATTGTTGTTTGAAAAAAATAAAAACTTTGGTATGTAAAAAGTCAGTCTCACACACCTCGTGTATAAAGATGCGGAGCTTTCTGGCAGCCGAAATGTATACCACGAGTGATGTTTTAAATTTTGCAGTTCTATAGAGATTTTTATATCGTAGTTTATATATACATGCAAATAAAGAAATCTGTTCGTACACACGCCAGGCAGCATGACTTCAAATAATGCTTACAGAGAAGTCATGTGAAAGATCTTGAAGGTTAACTGTGGTTTGTCGATACACATAGAAGCTTTTTCAATTAATGATAGTTTCAAGAAAGAGAAGAGAAGATCCAAGAAAGTGGAAAATAGTGGGAGGACTCTGCCTTAACCTATCCGGCCAATACTTCTTTCATAGTTTATCTCCGAGTTACCAGCACAAATATCACATTCCGCGTGCAGAAAGTCGCGGGTGCAGTTAATTATCTATAAAATTTTCTATTTCATTTGACCTGTTTTATTTATTTATGATATCACGGTATTTTAGAGAGAGTTGATATCTGCTTTCTTTGTATTCCGTGTGTCGTAATTCGATGTTTGAATATTTTCCATGTGCACATATTTCTTGATATTACTTACTTTAGTTTTTCGTGTGCGGACATCATAATCGTTGGACAAAGTTGTCGATAGCTGTCGATAGATCTTCGAGTGTTGTTGAAAAGCAAAGCAGTGATCTGCTGTTCTCCACATTCACATCGATCGTCTGTTGTCAGACCTCATTTTACTGGGGCCACTCCTGTTCTTATACGGTTGAAAGTTCTCCATTTTACCTAGTCAAATTTTATGCCAGAAAGTTCTTCCTCAGATACTGGGTACCAGTTTAGAGTATCGATATTTGTGTGATTTAGAAAAAGACTCCTAGAGATTAGCCTTGGTATCCCAAACATTACGTGCCTCTCATCGAACGTTTGTTTGAATCGTGCTGGATAACAGCGTATTTTTGGCTCAGCAAATCCAGCTGCTTTGTACAGTAGGTGTATTGGGGTTGGTTTCATGCAGCCAGTCACTATCCGACAAGTCTCAATCAGGGCTATATATACTTTCTTCGAATGTGTGGATTGGTTCTAAACAGGACTTCAGTGGAGAAGCAGAGTGCTTTAGCAGATGTGCGCAAGACCACTGGATTCACTCCCCATTTACTGCAACATAACCGTTTTAGGACACTGTTTCTCTTGTGTACTTCAGCTACATGGCATTGCTTCTTATAAGTAGACCTCGGATTATTAGGTTCTATAAATCCCATTTTAGGTGCCTAAAATAGGCTCTATTCCAGTGTAAAATAAGTTCTAAAAATATCGAAGTAGGCTATCAAAATTGTGGTTATGTTTATGAAAGATCACAAATAAAAACTCTTTAATTGAAATGTAACATCGACAAGCAGAACATTATTTTATTTAATTGATTCTAGCTGATTGAGATTAACTAAAGTCAATAAAACTAGTACTGTAATTTGTCACGTATTCCCCATTGATGGAGAACTAAATCTGGAATGTACACATCTGTTGGATATTTATTTACTGATACAAAAATTAGTATGTCTATATGTACGGATTTTTATTACGTATTACTATTTGTGTTGCATGTATATTATTTTTATTGGATTATTTATAAATTGCTAGGTAAATTTAATTCAGATAGTGGTGTCAACTTCCTGAGATTGTAATTTCCACAATTTGAACAATTGACCAAACACGGTCGCGCCATCCATATATTCGAAATCCACTGTTTGCAACGTAGATTGTTTGGCAATCCAGTACCGTCGGTGCGAAATGCTAAATTTACAATTTTTAATTGTTAGTTTGATATAACTGCACAGTCTTTTATTAATATCGATTTAAAAGTTTCGAACGGGCTTTGGCGTAACTCAGGTGGTAAATCGCCTGACTGCGGTCCTGATGAACGAGATTTGATCCCCGATAAATCCGAAGCTGAAAGTTCTAAACGGCTGCCCCAGACCCACTCAGTATGTTGTCCAATGAGTACCTGGAGGAAACTCCGTGAGAAGGTAAAGAATGGCCTAAGCGTTGGTGCTGACCCCGTCACATCCTTCTAGTGCCAATGATAGTAAATGTGAAAGCGGAGATCTACCTCCGTGAAGCCGCAGGAATCGTAGGAACCACATAACCTTTGCCTTTTAAAACTTTCGAAATAATTGCCACACACAGGCACAATAACTGTGCTACCAGACGTTAGGAAAATCCCGGGCATGCTTTATTATTTAAACTTCTGTTCGGTGCCCAGAAGCGATGTTCAATTTTCCGATACTGTGTCCTTGCCTTATTATTCATTAAAGCTTAATAAACCTACAGGTACGACAATTTAACTATTAAAGTATTGTAAACATAATAGTGAAAACTTTTCTTGTTATTGTATACTCAACTGTTCGTTGCACACGTAGCAATATATAATGTTTCCATATGTTGAGAAATTGGGAAACTAGTTAATCCACTGCCTAATTAAAGCCTTTTGGAGATCGGTGCCTTGGTCTTACTGGTGCTTCATGAGAACACACGGTTCCGTGCGACTAATAGCAAACAGGGACCGAAAGGCAATGACGCCATCCATATACGTTCACCTCAATTTTTGGAAATTAACACTTCAGAAAATATTTTCGAATTTTTGTAGTTAAAACGCTTGTGTTGATCTTCGAAAGAAAAATACGTAAAACAGAAAAAAATAAGTACTAACGACAATTTAGGCATTTTTAGGCACTTTAAATCACAAATAACGGCTATGAATGTCCATAAATCGTATACATATTATGTTATTTTCACGTATTTCAGTCAGGAACAATATGCTAAAATCCGAGGTCTACTTATAAGTGATATTTCTTTCTATCTGTAGTGACTCCTAAATATGTTGGCTGGTCTGTATGTTCAGAGGAGAAGGTACAAAAATGCTCAGGATGAAACAGGAACAGAGCAGTACAGGCAATTTAGAAATCAAATAAATAGGAAATGCAAAATAACAAAAGAAAAATGGCTACAAGAAAAATGTGAAGAAGTAGAAAAGGAAATGGTCGTAGGTAAAGTAGATGTTGCATATAGAAAGATCAAAAAGAATTTTGGAGAAATGAAGAAATGAGGTATGAACATTAAAGCTGCCGATGGGAAACCTCTTTTAAGCTCAGAAGATTGAGCTAACCGATGGAAAGAATACATTGAGAAACTGTATGTTGGGGACAGCGAATTTAATCTGAAAGTTTAAGTTCACATTTTATCCAGATCAGGCCTACCTGTAGTGAACTGTTCAAGACCCGTGACCATATGCAAGACATGGTCACGGACTTATACTTAGTATTGAATAATTGTAATTGAAGTTATTAAAATTGTTTGATATGATAAAATGTCGTTGTATATGAGAGTTAAATGTGTTGAGTGCATGCAGGAGAGTACAGCGGATCATGGTTAGTCCAAAAAAGACCAACGTGACCAGTACCGAGCTTCAGAGCGTCCGTTTCACGAGCTGCTGGGAGTGCACGATGCTGATAACGTGAAAAATTAGCAAACGTGACGAATTCTATCCGTGACTCCGATTCGGGCCCCGCCAATTTTTGATGAGGTAACGCCTTTAAATTTATTTCTATATTAGGGAGGATGAGAAGAGAGGGGGCATTTCAAAAACAACCCGATGATAACAAAATCTGGGTTATACAGTTTAGTACTGCTGCCTCTAATGAGTCGTGTATATGCAAAATCCGATTAAAGCACATGATAACCAAAGGTTGAAAGAATTTGGTGTAAGAATAAATTCAAAATTAGTGGCTCATAGACTAGATAGTTCACACCAAGAAGTGAAGGCCGTTGTTTATTGAAAACAAGAATTTAACTTGTAATCATTAAGCTTACTGCAATCACACACCAATATTATGTCTTTGTCGATAAATTGTACTCTAAAAGCTCTTGGCCAAATTCATCACTTCCGACGTGGTGAAGCTTCAACGCTGAGTCAAGTTATTATCAATATTTATCAGCTTCACGTATTATGCAGAGATTATGATGAAGTTGTATGGCATTGATGTTGAAAATTAAACGAAACACTGATTTGCGTTTGTCAAGTCGCAGTTGGAAATAGCGCCTCACCACTAATGTAGTGAAACGCGTGAAAGCTCGTACAGAGCGAGTTAATTGGTGACTTAAACGCAAAAAACTTGTCTAAATCTCCCCTCGTGGTGTCAAAGACTTTGAAAAGAGACGGTAACATAGGAATCATTAAGATATTAACCTCCAGGATAAAGAAAGTATTTCAGGTGCACTGATTGCTATGAGAAGGAATGTTGGTTACTGCAGTAGACGTACTCTATTTCTGTCAGGCAGTTCCACTGACCACCAACCGAAATGATACATGTTCCACTTTATTAAACAAATCCGAAGATGGCAAATTCTCACAAATAGGAACTTATACAACGAATAGTATTTCCGCACACCAACTTTCCACTAAACAGGTCAACAATACTAGTACATTACTTTTTTCCACTATCACTCGCCCAAAGTATCTCGATAAAATCACTGTGTGTTTTCTTGTTACTCGAGATAGGTGTCAAGGTGACGGACTTCAATACTCCGTTAGGCCATCTCTTCGTGGACGTCGTGCAAACGTATCCCAGGGTTAGACTTCTCACCAGGCCACAGGCATGTTTTCCATTAACATAATGAGAACTCAAAATCAAAACAATACTGGATAATTTATAATGATATCTGATGTGATGGGATTTACCTACTGATTATAGTGTCCTATCAATCAACATCATAACTACTCAACCCAGAAGTCCTGTTTCACTCCTTACACAAATCAACGTATTACATCACTTATTAATTCGTTAATAGATTCAGAGAAAATTCCTATAAAATCCAAGTAACACAAACTATCTTCCTTTTTCATCCTGAAGATTTTTGAACTGGTACGTCAGTTTCTGAATTTTATTTTTTCCAAAGTTTTCTGCCTGTACTTTTATTTCGGCCATCGCCTCTCTTAAGTGATTTCGACTAAATTATTTCAACAGAATATTTTTTTTTTTAGATCTGAGATTACGAAATTGTGGTGCAGTCCAAAATTAAATTTTCGTTCCTGCTGTTTAACGCTGTAGTTTTGACGTGTTCATCATTATGTCGAAGAAATGGTTTATATTCCAAAACATTTCTCCATTTTGTTTTATTTTTCTGCCAAAAATTTTAACTACAATCAGTCATTACACTTTTCTCAATTTCATTTGCCTTAATGACTTACTAAATTGGCCATATAGATTTCCCATGTATTCATAAATATCTTGCTAAATTGGTGTGTGTGTGATCCATTTTGGTTTTTTACGTTTTGTTTCTGTATTTTTCAATTTAATTACTGTTTACATAACAAGTGCATTATCCTGTCTGCTTATTGATTATACGAGCATCCCACTACTGTAATCTATCGAAAGCATTTGTGCTAGTCATTTTTTTATCATCCTATATACATCTACAAATTTTCTGTCTTGCTCGTATTTCCAATATTTTTTTTTTTTTTTTTTTTTTTTTTTTTTTTTTTTTTGGGCGATTTCTAACTTTATTTCCCAAGTATCTATACTTGAAGGTCTGATGGAGGAACTATTTTATTTTCAGAATATTTTATACAGAATGAGCCAATAAAAAGTTAGAGAACATTTCTTTTAAAAATCTTATGATTAGTTAATGGAATAATTTATCATTTGTCCTTCTTCATCTTATACAGTAGTTAGTTGTCTTGTGGCACCAAAAGGGTCGGCACCATCCATTACCTCCGCCCTTGCAATCGGCAACTGACTGAGGGGCACACATCTGGTTGGAAGCGTCATAATTCAACTCGCGCAATTTCTGTACTATTAATAAGATGCCGAACAATTCCAAACAACTGGATACGCAGCCCCCCCCCAACACGGCGTCACAGAATAAGTACAATGTGTGTGTGCATAGAATTCTTGTAGTAAATACGACAATAGCGTCTTTTAATGATGATGTCAGTAAAGACTATCACGAAGAGATATCAGCCACAGTCTTCACCTCCATTATGATTTGCTTTTTGAACAAGGCAAATCGAAAAAATATACATTTTTTTGTACGTACCTTAAACACGTAAATTAATTAAAAGTTAGAGACATTAACTATCTCCAGGTTACCACTGCAAAACTTAAGCCTCGAATCCTTTGCTGAATTTCTCGTGGATGCTTGAAAGACTCGGGTTGCATACCTCCTGCGTTCTTGTGTCTGTAAATCGATCCGTCACGTGCTGTGTTTACATTTTCGAGTTAAAGATACCTGTTTTCTCCGATGGACTTTCATCTCGAAGAGGAAAATAAGAAAAGTGGACTAGAGTGTGGAGAGATGATCTTTTCCTTCGGATACCGAGCTCTTATTAACTGAGGTAATGTATAGGTATGACAAATAAATTAATACAAATTTCCTGGCACTAAGACGTATATTTAAGCAACGTAATGTTTCTCAGCGTATTTCACATCGATCAAGTAAAAGACATACATAATCTCTTAATTCAAGAGAAGACGATAAGTGAAATAGATTTATTAAAGCAGGAGTTTCTTTTACACCTTTCTGCTTAAAACAACTAAGGAAAACATTCTATATTTGATGTAAGTATTTTCTTTTTAAAGAAAGATCTCTTATTTGTGAAATAGTGATGAATTGTATTATACAGGGCGTTCGCCGGGAAACGCAACCCACTGTTAGCGCTACAAGGAAGAAACTGCTCCCGGCGAGCGAGCGCTCAGTTTCCGGCATTGTTCGACCGTCGGCCGCGGACTATTTCATAATAATTACGCTTCATAAACTTCATTAACTTGTGTGCTAAGCATTTAAATGTGACGTAATTCATTAGCTTACCTTATAAAAGATGCTGGAAGTGTTGACCCTCTTGTGTAATGCACATTTCACATCTTCTGAACATATTTCGAGACACACGCTGCCCTAACTGACTTAATGATTTTTTGGGTGACTGTTCTAGTCGAAAAGCGATATCGTCAATTTTCTCCTCTGTGAGAATACGGTTGACCGACAGTCTCTTTTTGTTAAAAGATGAACCCGTTTCTCTTACTTTTTTAACCAGACGCAGAATTGTTGATTTAGCTGGCAGTAAAGCGCCAGGAAATTCGCGACGAAATTTACTGCGACACTTTTTAAACTTCTTCTTCACATATGTATCGTAGAGAAATATTCTTTGTTGCAAACTGTAACGTACCATAATTTTACTCACACTCAAACACGGTACAGATTAATAAGTGTATGAAGCCCCAAACCAGCCAAACCGCAAAGAAACGTTTATTCACAACACTGATTAATAAGAGACTGAAGTCACAAACTATCTACAATGCAAAGAAACCGTTCTTAACAATGTAAGGGTCACTGCACTGCACTGTTGGGGCAGCGGAGGTGTTAAACAGTGCGGTGATTCACGGTGCCGTGTGGCGGAACCTGCTGGCGTGACTGACCGAGCAAGTTGCCGACGGCAACAGACTGGGAGGGTAGCGTTTTCCGGTGAACGCCCTGTAATACTACTAGCCACAAAGCCCGTCAAAATTGACGGGTTTGGAGTATTCTGGCAATTAATTTCTTTTTAGTTGCTTACCTAAACAGAATTGTTTTGAAATAAAGCTCCATGTGCTGTAATTTCTCATCCCTTGTGATGTAGCAAAATGTTTCAGTTGTCAACTTGATGCAGGTCGCATTTCAGTCAAACCACAATCTTCGCTAATAATGCGATGAAGATCGATGTGTTAACGGATGACATAAATTACATAGCCTACAGTTGAAATAATGACCACAGTGAAAACGAAGGATACTAAATTAAATCATAACAACTTTAGTATTCTGGAAAATCATTTCTTAGCAATCGCTTAAATAAACACAAAAATAAATCATAATATAATTCCTATTGCCTTGCGCAATAACAAAATGTTTCTGTTGCTATCCTGGTCCAGGTTGCATTTCAATCTAACAACAGGCAGTTCAATCATTACCGTGGTGCCACAATCTGATGATGAATTCTTGTAGAACTCGACGAAATAAATCGAAAATAAAGAATAAAAATTTTTGATATCTTTCTTGGTTTTCGAGATATAGCATGTTGAAAATCAATTATAACTGTGATGTTGGTGAAGTTTCTCTGGTCCAGGACGTATTCAACCTAACAACAACCACCAGGAAGAAAATAAAATACATATAGTACATTTCCACCGTGTAGATATAGCGGTTTTGGTAATTTGTTTTTTCTGGTCCAGGCCAGATTTCACCCAAACCACCCAAATTTTGAGATACAATATCTCGAGAACTAAGCGAGATGTGGAAAGAAAATGTATTATTTGTTTTCGATTTGTCTCTTCGAGTTACATACGATATCATCATCAAATTTGGCAATGTCGAAATTTTTCTTCTGTTCCAGGCCGCATTTCAACCTAACCACGTCAATTTTGAGATACAATATCTCTAGAATTAAGTAAGATATCAAAACATTTTATTCTCTACTTTCAGTTTTTTTCGTCGAGTTACATAAGAATCCATCAACAAATTGCGGTTTCACGGTTATCGTAGAATCCCATAACCACGTACAGTACTACGCTAAAACATGGAGGAAATATTTCCTTCCTCCATGTGCTAAACATGCCGCCAGAGAAACAATACTTACTTTACACGCATATTAATACATATACTTATCACATTTCAATGGTCACATTGCATCGCGAAATAAACCAAATAAAAAATCTATAAGATTTCTTCAATCTTAATTTTTAATATTCGTTATTCAGAATTATACTAACACATTTGAATAGCTGACACAGTTACATGCGGCTGAAATAAGGCATCAGTAAAACCAAAGTAATTAAAAATAAATCTTAACAGCTAACGTCATTCCAACGTAATATTGGTTTTAATGGGTGGAAGGTGATATTTTCCACCGGCCGGAAACTGGTACTGCCCTGTTGAAATTTGTATCAATTGCTTCGTTATAATGGCATCTTTTTCACATTTGCACCCTCCTTTTTTTCGAAACGTCGCCATGAATTAAATTAAAAATTCTGAAACGTAAGATGCTCCGCAACCGAAAAATGTTAGCAATACTTTCGTTAGAACGAAGTAATGAATTAAGTAACAGAAAAAAAATTACTAAAAAACCGCATGCCCTCTGCTGTAACTTCAAGTGACAATTTTAATAACAATCTATCAAAATTGCCGCTAGCATTGCGAAAATTAACTTACATATATGTGATATCAACGAATACTTCTACATAACTATACTAATATTAAATAAATCTAAGCAACTAATAAGTATGTTCAGTCAGTTAATTTATTCGTGGATGCCTAGAAATGTTATTAAATAACGTGGATATTTCTCTGCAGTTGCTTAATTAATCAGAATTGTTACAAAATAAAGCTCATTGTAATTTATCGTTCATTGTGCTGTAGCAAAAAGCTTCAGTTGTCATCTTGGTCCAGGTTGCATTTCAGCTTAACCATAATTTCCGCTAAAATTTCTGATAGAAAAGCAAAGCTTCAATCACACGCAATTTAATACATTCCATGCATCGCGATATAAACTTGATCCCAAATCTTCATAGGTTCTGACACATTTCTTTCTTAATAGCTATGATGAAGATCGATATTTTAACGGCTAAGAAAGCTTACATCTGCTGAAATAATGACTCCAGCAAGAACGAAGGATGCTATAACAACTTAAGCTATGCCATGTAATATTTCATTATGGTTTAGGCCGTATATATCGCGAACAATTTGCAACTTCTTTCATTTGAACAATGTAATGTTTCAGTAAAAAAACCTGATAATTAATATGCCAATTTAAACACAAATAATTTCAGTAATAGGACACAGTTTAAATTTTGAAAAAAAACTAAATTATTCATGCCCTCTGCGTTAACGTCAAATGAAACTTGTAATTCTAATCCATGCTAGTTATACTCTAACCAAACATTTAGCAGCACTAATGCTCGAGATACAAAGCTTTTATCTTACAATATCTATGGACAAAGAATTTAAGGAATACTTGAATATATCAAAAGAATATTACGTAAATATAAGCATCTAATGATTGAAATATCGATTTTAACGCAATACATACTTTTATTTCAGTATTCTGTGAGTTAATTTATTCACTGTTGCTTGGAAATGATATTAAATAACGCGCACTCCCACAAATAATATCGTAAAGCGTGACGTCATAGGCAACGTCATAGTTTGACGTCACCGCGTGACATGACGTAGGTGCGACAACGCTACATCTTGTCTATTATACTAATAGATTTTTATCGACAGTGCTCTAAAATGAGAATAACTGTATCCTAATGGATGGAGTAAACACAACAAATGATCTGAATGGCTGCGCCAACTGTGCTAGTGGGGAAGGAGCGTTCAACAGAGTTCACCACCTAACCTGAAAACACGTGCGACATTGGTTTGTGCTAAAAACGATTGCCATCTGATCTAGTACATTAAATTACGAAACCCTAATTGCGGAAAGTTCTACTCTCACTTTGCCAATTTTGATATTACCACGACAGGTTGTGATTGCGAAGCTTCTACGTTATATAAATTTGATTTACATTCTGAATGAAGTTGTGAGACATTTCCTATTCCAGCGGGAAAGAATTAATACTTCATTTCAGCGTATAGTAAATCTGCTTTGGGCGCAGCTTTCGAAGGCCATTGCGCCAACGCCCGTATCCCGCAAGGCCATCGAGAGGCGACCAAGTGGTTCGGCGTGACACACATCCAGTCCAGCGGCCGGCAGATGGCAGCAGCGTGCGGCCGGGCACGGCGCCGTGCGCCATCCGAGACTGTCGCCAGCCGGCCGGCCGCACGCCACGCCGCCATATTGATTTTCGGAGGAGGTCCGGCGGCTGTCGGCCCGCAAGGTACCGCTCGCTGCTGCCGCCGCTGCTGCTGCCGCCCTCTGCTCCTCTCCCTTTGTTCGGCACTGCCGGGCAGGGCAGGGCAGGGACGCGGCCTCCGATGCGCTCGCCCGCTCGATTTAGCTGCGGTGCCTCCCGCGGTTGGCAACCTGGCATACGCTACTTGCCACACAGACTTCCGGAACTGAGAGCAGGCGCCCACAAATAGTCGGCAGCGAACTCGACACCTCAACTACGACGTAGGACACTTTGTAACGTATCAATTACGCGCTGAGACAGTATGTTTAAGCGTTGTATTCAGTATAAACTGAAACTTATCGCTTTTAAACATATTTATGTGATTTCAAAAGGCAAAGGAAGAAACCAAGTAATGTGAAAGGGAGGTGACTGTCGGTAACGCTGGACATTAATGGGAATGTGCCTCAAAATTTCTCGCAATATAAGGGCACGGGAATAAACATTTGAAACACGATATAAATTACGTTAAAACTTACAAGTACTTATTCGACTGCTTGTTGAAAGGACGAAACGGTACGCGTTTCATGGTCACATGAAAGTGTGGAGTAATGTTTGCGAAACCGCTACGTCATTCGGGTCAATCTTCCACCATCAATTATTTGTTTGAACCTCTGTTAGGAAAATGGCACAGTTAATTTAGGATGGAGGGGAGTATGCCGCTGGCTCTTGCTTCGCTGCCTCGCCTGCTGACGGAGCGGTTAGCGCGCGGTGGCCATGTTGGTCTCAAGGCTGCGGCCTCTTCCTCAACGCTTCAGTTCGTGCCGTACTGATTAATTCATACTTCAGCCATTAGTAAATTCTGAGCGGCTCAGAACGAGTGAGCCGTAGCGTGTTGTTGACCTGGAATGGCGATATGCCAGGTGCGCGGTGCGATCAAATGTAGATTAGAATTAAATTGAGTAATACACAATAATAAAATCGTCCAGTCGGTGGAAAGTGATCGTTTAAAGTAATCGTTTCATTTCTTTTGTTAAACACGATTGCGTAGAGAAATCCAGTAATAAGTAAATTGCGATTTTTCGATTTTTGCCTAAATTGTTCTTACTGTTTCAATTATGTTTCGTGTCTGCCCTTCCATAATTCATTTATTTACAACTATTCTGAATGCAATATCTAATATTATATTTAACCAAAATAGTGACTATGTATTTACCGCCTGCGACTCGAGTTCTGTTATCAGCTGTTTATTGGGATCTTCGGTCGGTGGCCGATAGAGTATGTCTGCGATCCTCAGAGAGCTCTTGTAGATTGCGTCTTTTGATCGCATGTTTCGGTAGATTGTATGCCTGCCTGTGAATGTGCAAATGAAAACTTTTTCCTGCCTTGTTAGGATATTAGGTATACATGAAAGAGTTACGTTAGTTACTGATGTTGTTAGTAACTTAGAAAGTTTTTTTTTTAGAGAGTGTGAGACTTACAACGCATAATGGAAGTTACAGATAACTTCTTTGCCATCGTAACTGTTTTTTGATACAAGCAGTTCAATAGGAGTGACAGACACTAACTAATTATTAAAACTAGAATCTATCTGTATTTTAGGACATTCATTTACATACTATGATTGAAGTTTTTATTTAATATATGGTTTATATGGGAGAGAAGTATATTTTACACTTGTTAGTGCAATGATGGTTTACTACATTTTCTTTTATAGTCTTGAAAGTTCTTTGCATTTACTCTAATTACGGCAGCATCGTCTGTCTTGATCATACTGACATTGTTATCATTCAGACTGGAAGAGAGCAGTTACTAGTTCGAGTATCGAAGGCGAGGTGTATGCCGAAGTTTTGTATTAAAACATGTATCGACTTGATGTATTGTTAAAGACTTGCAATGTCAAGGTATACGATAAGAAAAGTGATTTGTTTGTTTTATCAGAACGTGACGCACTAGTCTCTTCGGGGTATTCAAGAAAGCCTTATCCTCAGTACTATGAATTCTTCTCTGAGTGTGTCTCTATATGATAACCGTAATTATCTTAGATTCGAACATTGTTGTTATAATTTATTGATATGTATACGACTATGAACCCTTCCTACTAAATGCGGGTGATCGTTTTTGTATATCATACCAGTTCTGTTTAGAACAATGTTATCCATTGTTTCGTATAAACTTTTTTTTCCGGTAAGAATTAAGAAACATTAATTGACCTAGTGTGTTTTATTGATATGAATGAAACTATAAAATTAACGTTGAGTGAAGTTGATGCTATTTGTGGCATACTGCAAGTGAAAGAAAGTGTGGACGAATCACGTGTGTATCATGTGGACTCTAAAAACAGTTTTGCTGGTGATTTAGATACAACTAAAATGGAAAGGACATTGGCGTCTTGACCCGCCAACTCGTCAGTGGGTCGCCATTTCCAGTATTTTAATGCGATACATTCTTACTTCCTGGTACATTGCTAACACTGCCGAGTCATTAAATAATATTATGTACTGGACACCTGTAAGCGGTTCGAATCTATACTTTTTTTTTTTTTTTTTTTTGTAACAGTTTAACGTCCCTTTTTAACAACGTGGTCTTTAGAGACGGGAAAGGATGGGGGCAAGGAATGGGAAGGAATTCGGCCATGGCCTTTTGAAGGAAGCATCCCGGCATTCGCCTGGAGTGATTTGGGGAAACCATGGAAAACCCAAATCTGGATGCCCGGACGGGGATTCGAACCGCCGTCCTCCCGAATGCGAGGCCAGAACGCTATCCGTTACACCACCACGCTCGGTCCGAATGTATACGAATAATACACCAGAACCAGATGCTGCTTGGACTAAGTGGTTTCGAACCTAACGATTTTTCAATGTTACTACCGATTTGGGGTCTGTCCTACCGAAATACCGAAATGTAATGATTTTTCCACGATTTCTGAGAATAAAAGAAAGTTTTCCCTTTTTTTTATCGATTTTACATTTTTAAGTTGGCAACCCTTTTCGTTTATGTTTTAGGGTGAATTCCTATATCGATTATATGATAAGTAGTTATTTATTGCAGAATGTACCCGATATCTTTTGGGGAATATCTATGTGTCCTACATTTTCGACAATTTTAGGAGCCTCCCGAGCTAATTCCTTGTTTGTGTATAAAGGAGAATTGAGAGTTTATTTTTTCATTAGTTTTCATCAATTAGAAGAGAAACTTTCTCCGAGTACTAGTCAAAAACCTGACATACAAATTAAACGCTATTAAAATGTTTCATTATTTTTTATTAAGTACCAGTACTTACATTGTTATATTATTTTGTATTGCACCACTACCATAGTATATATACGTCTTTTTAATTCTTTTATAATTTTCAGGTGGAAAAGATTATCCTCGTTTGTTGTGAAACATAATTTACCATTTGCCATTATGGAGCACATACCGAAACTGGTACAGTCCGTTTGTTCCAATTAAAAACTTGCAGAAGAAATAAAATGTTCGACGACGAAAACTTACGCCATAATTGATCAGATTTTGGTAAAGAAAATTTTGATAATTAATGTTAGGATCTGCGGCAAACGCTTATTGTTGACGAGTCCAGTGATCAGCACAACCACATCTGTGCTTCGTTGCGAAAAAGCATCGCATCAAGAATTGTTTTTTAGCTCTTATTCCATTAGAAGCCGCTAATGCTGTATTATTATTTGAACTCATTGCAAACTTACGCCATAATTGATTAGATTTTGGTAAAGAAAATTTTGATAATTAATGTTAGGATCTGCGGCAAACGCTTATTGTTGACGAGTCCAGTGATCAGCACAACCACATCTGTGCTTCGTTGCGAAAAAGCATCGCATCAAGAATTGTTTTTTAGCTCTTATTCCATTAGAAGCCGCTAATGCTGTATTATTATTTGAACTCATTGCAAACTTACGCCATAATTGATTAGATTTTGGTAAAGAAAATTTTTATAATTAATGTTAGGATCTGCGGCAAACGCTTATTGTTGATGAGTCCAGTGATCAGCACAACCACATCTGTGCTTCGTTGCGAAAAAGCATCGCATCAAGAATTGTTTTTTAGCTCTTATTCCATTAGAAGCAGCTAATGCTGTATTATTATTTGAACTCATTGCAAACTTTTTTTAGAAGCAATGAAATCTCATATAGTAATAATCTAATGGGTTTTGCATCTGATGGGGCAAACATAATGATGGAGTGTAATAATTCTGTTGTATCACTGCTACAAAACGAAATTCCCAATATTTTTATCCGTAAGTGCACGTGGCATTCGATTCATCTTTTTGCGTCATATGTTTGTGCCAAACTGCCACGCAAGTTGTGGTTATTTGGGTTGTATTTTTTTCATATATCGATTTTGGGTACCAATATACCGATATTAGTGGGTAGCTCTACAGATTTTGTATTTTGACGTTGGAGGCCACTGCTTGAACTCACTAAACAGTAAACACTGAGAGAAGACACTTATGTTTTGTGGACCAAGATTCACGCAAAACTACGGATTTCCCTAGGGTTTCGAACACTGTGCAACGCAGGATGCTGGGAGCTAAAGATGATATTTCTTCTTCATTCGACGTCGGACAGTGAAAAATAAAGGAAGAAAGTGTCTGCCATGAGTCTGTTTCATTGATCGCTACTCTCGCAAAACCTACTAGACGCATTTTAATGGGACAATGGTGTCAGAAGCATAATAGGACATGTTTTATTTAGATGTGACGTAAAGCTGAGAATACTAAATAAAAGTGAAGGCAAATTAGTTTCCATTTAGAGGCAACTTAATATTTTCCTGATACGTGCTACTCAGATCTGAAATGAAATGAACCAAAACTGACATTTATATTCCTCTCTGGGGTGGTTCGGGTTCTTCGTTAAATGGTAAGTCCTTGTTTCCTTAACACCACTTAAAATTATTATTTAATTACAGTTATACTAAAAAGCTATCATCGCCGCCAGTGAATGCATAGTGAGACGCTGTTAGAAAAAGGCTGATTCACCAGCCCTTCCTAAGACATTTATATATGGCTCTAGATGGTGCTTAAAAGAAATGTGACTATGAAATTATAATCAGTCGTTTCTGAGAGTAATGATCTCATTGTATTTCTCTGTGGATACAAAAAAAAAAGTTAAACACATTAAGGACAAGCAGTAGAATGATTTACATATATCATGGCGTAAAATGATGTATTAGTTGCTATTGTTATGATATTTTTTATCTTGAATCACACATTACTTTCGATTCGAATAATGTGTAGCAACGGCTCATCCGATAGGCCCAGATTTTATTATTATTATTATTAGTGTACCTGTGGTTACGGATCGTCCACAATTAGGTCATTAGAGCCGGTAGAACATTGTATGCAAGGAACTGGAAGGAAATTTGTGAAGGAATCGTCCCCGTAATCGACTCTATTGATTTTAAGAAACCATTGAAAATCAAAATCTGCTTTGCCAGACCAGGAATCGAATCCGAGTACTGCCGAATGCCATGCTCGACTATTTCCTCACCTCAGCTTGACCTTAAGAGGTTTAACATCAGCAAAGGACTGTATTTTGACTAATTATAATTTTGAATTACCGAATGAGTTTAAAGCGTCTATCCATAGAAATGTGGACTGGTTGTACAGCGCAGTGCTTGGAGCTGTTTTTAAATGTTGATCGAGAAACAACGATAAGGTGGTTATACATTTGATGTCTGTCATTTGCTTCTTTTGTTCCCTCTTCTCAAGCAACTTTTCGCGCATTATTTGGTGGAGCCGAAGGATATATATATATTGGCCCTAAATAGTTAAAATTCCAATTGATTCGTTCAGTGCAACGTCTGCACGATTACTGCATGCTGAAAATTCCCATACCGTTGTTGCGCCCCCTTCCTGCAGCAAAAATAAGAGTGGAAGCTGTACAATGGGTCTCATCAAGAAGTTGACCCTTAGGCCCAATTCACACAGAAGGGACGTGGCGCGGACGTCGGGTGGAGACGGGGCGCGGACGCGGCGCGGACGTGGCCTGTTCAGTCCAAACAGAAGAGACGCAGAAGGGACTCGCGCGCGACATGGTTTCTACCACGACTTCATCTGACGATGAAGATATTTTAACCTTACTACATTTAAATCATATTCAATAGAAGAGTAGTTTATGGGTTCATCCTTTATGGCTGAAGAAGGGGAGGAAGTATGGAATTTTTGACGTGATGAAAGAGTTGGAAATGTATCCTGAACGTTTTCAAAAATTTTACAGAATGTTTCAACCATGTTTCTTTTATCTACTGAACAAAATTAAGGATGGCATACAGAAAAAAATCTACCAACTGGAGATCGCCAGTTTTTCCAGAAGAGAGGATGTTAATTACATTAAGGAAAGTAATCAAAACACAAACCTTTATTTGAAAAAAAATTACTTAAACGAAAGAAGTCATTCAATGTATAACTATCTGTTTTCACATCAGTCTCTGTGCTTGATGCGTAGTATGTCTCCTCGATTTGATGATAATGTAATATAGAGTGGAGATGTCGATGTGCCGATACCAGAATCAGTTGTTAGCGCTATCAGGATGGTTACAGACGATAAGTCCGAAGCATTCTGTTCAAAATTCCTATTTTGATTTTACGTTTTTGTTGTGCTGTCATAGATTTCATATCTGCCAAATTTTTTGCAAAAGAAAAAACATATCTGGATCAAGTTCTAGAGCTTTTGGTTCATGTTTATTTTTGTAACAATTTATATTTTTGTTGAAAGTATTTCAACGTTTCTATAAACTGTGGAATTTATCCAACTATATTGGCAGTGTTGATGGAAAACACATCAGAATAAAAGCTCCGCCATAATCAGGTTCCGCCTTTGTCAATTACAAAGGATTCTATTCTACAATATAATCCGCAGTGACAGATGCGGACCGAGCGTGGTGGTGTAACGGCTAGCGTTCTGGCCTCGCATTCGGGAGGACGGCGGTTCGAATCCCCGTCCGGGCATCCAGATTTGGGTTCCATGGTTTCCTCAAATCACTCCAGGTGAATGCCGGGATGCTTCCTTCAAAAAGCCATTGCCGAATTCCTTCCCATTCCTTGCCCCCATCCTAGTTGTTATAGGAGACTTTAAGCAATAAAAAAAAAAGACAGATGCGGATGGCTTATTTGTTACTATAGACATACGGCCGAAACAATGATGATCGAGTGTTTAATCGCAGCAATTTTGGAAGAGCTCTACAACAACAGGGTCTTAAATTACCCGACCCTGCCCCTCTTCCTGGAGAAACAATGAACATCCCTCTCTATTTTATAGTGGATGAACCATTCCCACTGCAACCAAATATTATGAAACCTTTTTCTCGCAATTAATTATCAAACGATAGCAGAATATTCAACACCAGCTTATGTAGACGTAGGAAATGTGTGGAATGTGCTTTTGGCGTATTAACTTCAAAATTCAGGGTCTTGAATACATTAATATGTTGCTCTCCTAAAACTGATTCAAGCCATGTGCGTTTTGCAAAACGCAATACGGAAATACGATGGTAAATTTTCAATACCTCACATTGAAAATATTGTAATAGGAAATCCAATGACCGAAGGAAATCCAAGAAGACAAAATGCAAAATACAAGAGAGTATTTGTGCAAGTACTTCGTAAATCGTGCACCCATTCCGTATCAGGATGGATATTGTGTATATTAATAACAGTTGCTATAATCTGCTTTTTTAGAATCTATTGACCACCCTAGTATGTACCTAACAGTAATAAATTTTAAAACTAACCTGTTTCATTTAATTCCTTAGCGATCTTTTGCCAGCACTGTCCTGTACATTACGATTGCAATAATCTGAACGATTAAAATCGTACTGTTCGGGAAACTTCTCAATGATTTCACAAAATTGTATATGAAACTCAAAATTATCACGCATTTTTATAACTGCGAGAATGCGTCGCTTGGAGGTCCGCGCCACGCGCCCGTTCACTGCGCCCCTCGAGACTTCGAAGAGACGCGGCGCGGACCGCAAAGGGACGCGCCCGCGCCCCGCCGTCTCTGTGTGAATTGCGCCATTTGTTAACATAGGAGCGACCTCAAAATGCGCCGCGTCCGCGCCGCGTCTGCGCCCGACGTCCGCGCCGCGTCTCTTCTGTGTGAATTGGGCCTTACGCGACTAGGCCTAGAAGATGCGCTCAGGTTTCGGGCGAAATGTTACCAAAAAGCAGCTCAACACTCGACTCAGCCACCGAAGAATAAATCAGTAGCTGAGAAAACCATCAGAAGTTTTATACTTCTGGGTTTATTCCGCACGAAGACTTATAGCTTTGATTTTACCTTCCAGTTCTTGGTAGCGTTGTCTTGAAAAGCAGCGATCGACCCAGTTTGAGGCCCAGGTCTCTTGGGTTTTTGCGTGATTCCTTCTTAAAACCATGTGCTGAGCTGTATCAGGGCTTCCCTGCTGTGGAAACATAAACCACATAGTCAATTTTTTTCTGAATGCAGTTTCTTCCTAAGTAATTGCCATCGATTCAAGTATCTCTGTAAACTTTCTTTCTATCTCTTGGAAGAGTCTTCCTTGACAGCAGGGCGTAGTTAGTTGTTTTCTTGGCTGTTATGCAGTGTAGGGAATAACGCTCTTCCTTACAGTGCTACATACTTCTGAACCGGTCGTTACCTTTTCTTCCTCTGAAGCTTCAAATAAAACCGTCTGTTACTGAACATACATTTTAACGATACTTTTCAGTCAGAAATCAGGAGATAGATCCAGAAAAACTGCGTTAGAGATAAGTTACCCCTCGCATTAATCCGCAAATCGTGCTCCACAGATTAACACAGCACAATTTCCCCGCGCTAAGCCCAGCCTGTTAAAGGTTCAATCATTTATTGTTTTGCTACTTTTCTTGATGCTCCTAGATGCTTCCACAGACGATATTTTACCAATAAAGTTTGGAAATTCTTTGGCTCTGTTGGTTCTTGCTTGCTTTTAATAGAGCTGGGTATATACGCTCTGCACCAGAGTTTTGGAAACTGGAAGTGTCTCCAGACACATATTCATCATCTGCATCTGCCAATCAGTTGTTATTGTTGATTTGTTCTGTTCTGATAGCGTCAGAACCTACGTCTTCACTGGTCTTCGTATGTCAAGGCTAGACGCAATTCTGCAGACATAAAGTGAGTGTCAATAAAATCGTTTTCGTTTTCTGTATGTTGCACTAGTTTGATTTGGTTTTCTCACTGCAAAGCATGTGTTATGTTGTATGATGTAAAGTGCTCAGAGACGGTCTCGTAATTAACTTCTCGGAAGAAGTCCTTTCTCTTCTTGAGGTTCTTGTTCTGAAAATGGGCCACTATCAAGCTTGGTAGCACCTCAGGGTTGAAAGTCTGTGATGACCCTAGTTAAAAAACTGTATTCGGCAACCACGGCAGATGTCTCCACAGTATCCGTTTCGTCAATTCCACAAATTTGTCGTAATTAGTTGGATCTGCTCTCTGTTCAACTCTTCTATCCAGTTCATTGGTGTAATTGCTTCAGCTCCCTTTATAGAAGTTAAGACCCTCTAGTCAGGATTAATAATTTAAATTACTATACAGCGATGTGTCTTGTCATCGGAATGTATTCTTTTACTATTTATTGAGCCACATTATCAATGACAGGTTCCATTCCCTTTGTTGCTTGTTGTTTTAACAGCTCATAGCTTCTGATTATTCACTAACTTTAAAACTTCTCTTTCTGCTCAGTTCCCAAATCTTCATAATTTTCATTTGAAGTGCTAATAAAGAGATTGTCATTTTGACTGTTTAAATCTTCTTAGATGTTCTTCGTACTTTGTGCCTCAAAACTATTAAAGTTTTCAAAACTTAATATTTTTAATCTGGTGATAATATACAGAATTGGGGTTCAGGAAGTAGATGTTATTTCTTCGAGTCAAATAGCGATCTTACGTCGGTGTCTGTTCTTACAACATAGTTATTCCGCAGTGCTCTTGGGCTGCCGCTGTTACAAGCTTTATACCGCCTTTTGTTGCTATTTTTTTTGTGCCCCTCCCGTATGACTTGCACTTGTCTGACGTTAAAATTTTCTTATCACCGGGAATTGTTATTATCGTTGCTCTACAGAAAGGCAGCTTATTCTCTATTACAGTTTTGATGTTTTCTAATGGTTAAAGGATTAAGAAATCTTGATAACTTGGTATTAAAATGTATTCGTAAAAAAAAAAAAAAAAAAAAAAAAAAAAAAAAAAAAAAAAAAAAAAGACTGTACGAGCAGGTAAATTTAATACCACACTCCTAGCTTTGCATTCCTCCCATAATAATTTTTCTTGGTATGAACTCAAACTGGTTATACAGAGTGTTGTACCCAACAGTAAAATGTTTTTTACTGTGACCCAATTAAGATGGGCAATAAACACCAAGGAAATTTTCAATTACGAATTTTCCCTTTGTTTTGTTAGTTGTGGATTTAGTGAATATGAAATAAAGGGAAAAGTCAAAACAAAGATGTGGAACCTGCTAGATTGTGATTATCAGCAAGAATCAAAATTTTCTGTGTAAAATTGTGAGTCCTCCGTACAATTTATTTATAACTGTTTTTCCGTGTATCTACAAAGCAGTCTCATGAGTAGCGTTGTTTAAGTGCAATAAATCTTGTAGAAGAATGTATTAATCTCCTAAATTTTTATAATGTTTCTGGGATGCTACATACAGTTTACATTATTTCGTCATTTGTGAGTGCATGGTGGGTGTATGCATTTTGACAGAAAGCTTCCCTCCTGTGAGCTTTCGAGCCTTTGCCATTTTGATTCTCTTAAATTTTAAAACCCATTTTAGATCCAACTCTTCTTGAACTTCTCTCACAGTAAAATAAGCTTGTTTAATCACAGAGCTGTGTTCAGTAATACAGGTGCTTTATAACGTTCTTTGAATACGGTGAGTCCGAGGTTAATGTTAACAAATTTTGACACGTTTCATTGATATATGTATTTTAATATCCTGGGATTCATATAAAAACTTGTGTTCTGTCTTTTACTGCTTAATACCGTAAATCGAGAGATTACCATCCAAACATGAGGTTTGAAACTTTTCCTAAGTCGTTCATAAAAAAAATAAGCATATAAATGAATGTGACAACTTCGTGAAGGAAATTAATATGCTAATGTGATCAGATATCTTTAAATAGGAAGTTCTTAGCTTTTGTGAAGCTTCCAAAAGAATCTGAAGACAGAAAATATTTGAGTCTAGATTCAGCTGATAGAAATAAATATAGCGACCGGCCTTATCATTTCTGCTGCTACCAACGAATTGCACAATGGTTTTGAAAGCGGCCGCATGCTTGAAGTAGTGGTCAGGGCGAGCTCTGTCTAACATTAGAGACCAATTTCAAATAGGACTCGGCAGAAAATTTGGTTTTTGCCTAATGACATGTGTGTTGTGTTTGGCTAATGCCTGCAGAGATCGATCCCCGCGCCACGCGGGTCTTCACTGCCCACCTGACACCTGTTTCGCACAACCCCAGTCATAGCTCAACTTTGCTGGCAGTTCCACCTTATTCCATGTTTGGAAGAAATTAGGGACATTGTATTGTATCGCTTGCAATGCCGCCAATATTTTGCTCTTGTTATGAATAAATTATGTATACATCTTGCTGTAGCTCTCGATCTACATTAGTTGGAATTACAAGAATTAATTGATTTTTCACTTCTCGTGACAGTAGTATGGCATAAGGCAAAAACAGGTCCATCCCTGACGACACCTTTTGACCTTGCAGAGATATAACTTTGCTTTTCCTACAACATCTCGGCTCCGGCATTCTTCCAGGAATTGCTAATTAGCGGCTACGTTGGGAATTGAATCCCCGGCATTGACGGATCTACGATTTTTAGAGTTGGGGCAATAATTTCAAATATAAACAGAAATAATGCTTGGTACACAAGTACTGACGACATTCCGCGGCGCCCTGTATGGTAGGCTCTTCCACATGAGTTTGCTGCCTCCTGAAGTTGCCCCCCCCCCCCCCATCAGATGGGGACACGGACCCCGGGTGACGGATTTTCATTCTATCGTTCTATTATAACGTAATTACTTACCAGGCATTCTTCTGAGGATTCAATTGATACTAATGTGTCTGGAACAAAAGAATCTTGTCGCAATGTTTACAGCTTGAACCTTAAATATCTCTGGCTCTTTTTTGATGTGATTACGTGTAACTGTATGGTTTGCGAATGTCTTCATGCTAACATTAAATTCTTTCTGATGTTAATTTAGGAACCGTAAAACTAAGTTCCAGATATGAAGCACAAATGCTAGAATAAGTGAAAGCTGAACATTGTGTAAGAAGGAGACACAGCAACACGAAAATGGGCGTTACGGAAGGTTGTTAAAATTTATCGACTGAAAAAGTGCAAATTGAATAATTTTTTTAAATGAATGGAAAAACGTCAATAGAACGTAGAAGATATACGATAAGGGCTCAAATTTTCGAATACATTATGATATTTATTTTTAAAATTTCACATGAGCCGTTCAGTATCAGAATGAATAAATTTACGAGTGCATAGCTTATTTTTAATCTTAAACGATTTGATTTGTGTTTGTTCTAATTCACTGATTTGTTTTCATGAAAGTAAGGCAGTATACTTACTTTCAGTTTCAACAGGACTTTACAGAATGAAATACTGTAAATATCAGTGCTGAAACTACACAACTCATTAGATATTAACACTGTTCTTTATTCGAAAACTTTAAACGAATTTCATATTATTTACGTAAGATACTTTGTATTGAGTTATGCCATACTCAAATAAGTGATCACTAACTAGGAGATTAACTTAAGTAACGGAGAGAATTACATGGGTAGTTTTTTGATGACAACGATGAAGAAAAGCCGTAAATAATATTGCTGTAATCAAAGGGCAGGAAATTGAAACAGGCGAGAGAGAAGAAAGTGATCACCGTGATATGAAGCTGTGTAGGAATTCTACTTTTGAATAATTTGTTTTGCATCTTATCAAGTCGTAACTATGCTATTGGCAGCAAATGCCTGTATAACTCTGTGGCGAATCGGTTAGTTACTTTTCCTTTGAACTTTACCCTCTCTCGAATCAATCGATCTGTAATAACAAAACTTTTTTAGGTCTAAAGTCTGAAGAATTGTTCTAAAAGACATTAGTGATTTTTGTCTGAAACAAACCCTCTAATTCGGATAACGCCATGTTTGTCAAGCTTTCTTTTCTATAATCGACTCTCAAGTCGATACAACTTTACTCTTGGAAATAATAAGGTTGATTTCTTATCGTTAAGTCTTTCGTTCACTAAAGTATTTCTTAATAGCAAGGAAAATTGTAGAAAACGTTAGGATTTATGAAGAAGTGGGGCAGTGGGGATAAAAGATAGGCAAATGTGACGTCACTACGAATCTTGCAAAGAGGGATCAAGAAAAGCAGGGATACGCTTGGCGTTTTTTTATTTCAAATAAAACTTCTATAATTTAAGTTAAAAACGTGGATCGCATAAGGGTGACCACTATGATGACTGGTATTCGACTTTCTAATGTATAGGAAGTAGTAGGAGAAGTTAAAGAGAACTTTATGCTATCGAATAAAGAATATACAAAGTTAAATCGGTACTCCAATAGCTGCTGATTGTATAAAAGTGGAGAGGAAACTGTTATTTGAAATTAACGAAATAATGAGGCAACGAATATAGACAAAAATAAAACTAAGGCAATGAAACGTGACAGAAATGACAGCATAAGAGCTTCTGGAAACGATGGAGTGTAAGGGAAATCTTTCAGAAAGCATAGACAGTCCTATCTTCAACCATCTGATACTACTCAACATCTATCAAAAGCTTTTTACAAATCTAGTAATGCCATAAATCTGTTCTTGTTTTCCTCGAATCCATATTGATATTGTCTGATACATATTCCACTTTCCTTTCTATTCTTCTGTGTATTAGTAATTTTGTGTGTGTGTATTAATAATCTTGTAAATTATTATTGCAAAATTATGGTACAATAAATCATACTGTTATTAGCTTGTACTTTGTTCTAAAATATAAGGATGGTATTTTTGTCATAATCTGTCAGAATATCTTCTACCATAAGCCGATATTTTTTTTATGTGTATATAGAGCTTTGAATTATTTTATTTCCATCTCCTTCTTCTGTAGATTTCAGTAGTTCCGAATGAATGCCTACTACCTTATCTGAATTTAAATGTTTCAAAGCACTGTCTAACCTGACATTGAAACTGAACCTGCTACATTACCAGTGTCAACGTCTTTTCCCCTATACTGTCCATTCTCTACAAATTATACAATTTTTTCTGTGTATTACTGATCACATCAGATATAACAGATCTCTAACGCTTATAGTTTTCCGGATAGAAATCACGTACGAAGAGTGTTTCCACACACGATCAATTTCCGAAAACTTGCTGTCAATAGTGGCAAACAAAATCCTGGGAATTACAAAACTTTTTACTGAGATCCAGAAGCTGATGAAAAATATCTGACTACAACGAGAAGTCCAAACATTGATTCCCTTTTTTAGGGGGGGGGGGGATGGTGAGCGAATGCCGGGATGGTTCCTTTAAACGGCCATGGCTGAATTCCTTCCCGTTCTTTGTCCCCAATCCTTTCTTGACCTCGACGTCGACAAAGCGTAAAGCCAGAAGTAAAATAAAAATTAACTCGTTTTTTTTTTTTCCAATTCGTACCAATTCCGTAAATCAGTAGTGCTACTACGAGTAATACACTAGTCGTTGAATAGAATTACATCACGGGGAGAGACTGACTCTCAGAATAGACGAATAGTATTTGCTGGGCAGCAGTGTTCTTTGTTGATTATGATTTCATTTCAGATCTTGACAATAGGCCACCCACAACGACCAGCTTTTTGGTTTTAACGTTAGTGACATTTTTATCCTAGTTTAATACATTGGTATTATCTAGCCATACCGTAACGCAACCCAACTTTAACTTATGTACGTTGTATCAGCTTATCTTGCCTGAATCGTCTGGGAATTTGAAACACTTTCTAGGCCATTTCTTAAATAACTGTAATCGCTGTTAGTTGATTGTACTGTATTGCTTGTCACGTTGATAAGTACCTTGCCACCTCAATACATCAGATCACAATGATGGTCATTTCTGCAACATGCAGTCCAACAGCACTGCATTTGATATTTTTGCACCTATGTCAAGCAGCTGATTAACACTTGCAATTTGCCTTTTATAAAGATGCGCATCTTTTTGGTTGTTACCGTGACTAAATTTAGACTGGTCCTTACTACTTGGAGAGTAGCTTGCTCCTTGTTTGTCGTGTATTACCTGCCGATGGCTTACGTTTATTGACCTGTGCTTTGCAGCTTTCGCCTTCCGTCAGGCTTGGTTCCCTCCCCGCGCCAGCCAGGATAAATATAGCGACCGGCCCCTCCCTCTGCTACCCCACGGCTCAGCATCCAGACAATTGTCAGCACGGAGAAATCATAAATTGTCAACACTAACGTTTCCTAGCTGTTTCGTTCAAAGCTGGCGAACTTCCGTTCTGTTCGTCTCTTTTGATTTGAACTTACAAACTATTTGTGATCTGCCTACGAACGAGTTACCCTCATGTTTATTAACAACAGGCCACTGTGTAATACTGGTTGTTATACACGGCGACTGGGTTACATTGATTACTGGGGCCACTAATTATTCGTGTTAGTTTGTTTTAATTCTCTGCAATTAGAACGAACATTTTTTTACGAATACACGTTCATTGATGATGGTCCCATTATACTCTCTGTAATAAACAGTAATATCAGAATTCTCACTTTAAACTTATTCAAGAACCAGCATTTGTCCGTGTGTGTATAAGTGCTTTTCCCTTTTTTTCTAGTATTCCAAATTTTAACGTGGATAATCAAAAAATGTAAATTTCATTTAAAATCTTTCCCTTCTTTTGGTTATTACTTTAGATTTGGTATTCATACTAGTGTCCGAAAGATTTTTTCGTTAGGCTTATATTTTAACGCAGCTTGAATTTTGCCTGTGGATGTGTACACGTCGTGTTACAACTAGGGACCCTACGGTTTAACGTGAAATCCGAACAACGAAACGTACTGCTCATACAATCAAACACAACTCTCAAAATTCGTGCGCCTATCGAGAAATCAAGCGCCTTAACCAGACCGCTCTTTAACGTAGTATAATATATAAAAGATAAGAAATTAGAGCTACGTGAAATATTATCGATAATAGTTCAATAAGAGTGTACCGCGAGAAGCAATTGTACCGTAAATTACAAATTTGCTACACACTTTCCTGATGACACGCCTCTCGATAAAAAGTACATATTAAAGTAAAAAAGGAAACATAAGGAAACACGAAAATTACCTTATGCCTTAGTGTTGGCAGTACAATTTTGACCCTCATCAGTGCGAAACGTGAAGCCTATCAACTTCTTGTTCAAGATCCAACTTCTGTGACGAAGAAAACCCGCTTTCAGGCCCTTAAGCGGAAATGTCAGACAGAAATAAGGGAAATCAAGAATAACTGGTGGCAACAGAAAGCAAAGGAACTCCAAACTCTATCAGATGCTAGGGATCTTAAAAAAATTTTATGCAGGAATTAAAGAGCTATATGGACCTACTCGCAGCTCATCTGGCTCACTAAAAGCAGCTGATAACACTACCATTCTTACCGAGAGCCAGGACATCTTGAAGCGCTGGAAAGAACACTATAACTCTCTTTTGAACCGTAGCTCTACTGCTGCAGACGATTTCCTTAGGAATATGCCGCAGCACCCTCCACAACCTTGGATGTCAGTCCCGCCAACTTTCCAGGAGTTTTGCAAAGCACTGAATAGCCTGAATCCAGGTAGAGCTCCTGGACCAGACAATATTCCTTTAGAACTGATTCGAAGTGGGGGATTACCCTTGAAAACCAGGATTTTCCAACTGATTCTTCTCATGTGGGAAACCCGGGAGGTGCCTCAGGACATGAAGGATGCTAACATAGTCACCATCTTCAAAAAAGGGGATCGAAGTATCTGCAACAATTATCGTGGTATCTCTCTTCTATCTATAGCAGGAAAGACTTTTGCTAGAATACTGCTAAATCGCCTTAGAATTATGTCAGAGAGAGTACTTCCAGAATCTCAATGTGGATTCCGTGCCTCGAGAGGCACCACAGACATGATCTTCTGTGCTAGACAACTTCAAGAGAAGTGCAGAGAACAACAAAAGCCTCTCTTTCTGGTATTCTATGATCTAGAGAAAGCTTTTGACACCGTGCCTAGATCTGCAATGTGGATGGTATTAAGACGATTTGGATGCCCTGAACATTTTCTGGGATTGATTAGAGCACTCCACGATGGTATGGTTGGTCAAGTCCTTTATCAGAATGACACCTCTGAAAAGTTCCCTATCACAAATGGTCTGAAACAAGGTTGTGTACTTGCACCAACACTTTTTGCCCTATATTTGGCAGCAATGCTCTACGAAACGTCATCTACCCCCAACACAGGCGTGGAGATCAGATACCGGTTTGACGGAGGACTATTTAATCCAGCAAGACTCCGCTCATCAAGATTAACTTTCCTCACCCAGGTAACAGAACTGCAGTATGCAGATGACAACACCTCTCCAGCACATACTCCTCAGCAGATACAACAGTCCGTAAACTACTTCAAGGACGCATATGACCGTTTTGGCCTGACCATCAACACCCGAAAAACTAAAGTGCTAGCGCAACCTGCCCCTGGAGCTACACTCCCAGTATTTGATGTTACCATCTCCGGCACAGCCCTTGAGCAAGTAGATAGCTTCTCCTACCTTGGAAGCATTCTCTCTACACAGTGCACAGCAGAGAAGGATGTAGAAAACAGAATTCGTGCAGCACACATAGCCTTTGGACGACTTACTCGGCGAGTGTTCCTAAACAAAGATCTTAATTTAAGCACCAAGCTGATGGTCTACCAAGCTGTAGTTGTCTCCACGTTGCTGTATGGGTGTGAGACATGGACACTCTACAGGCGAGATATTAAGAAAATGGAGCGATTTCACCAGCTAAAACTTCGCTCTATAATGAACATTAAATGGGACGACTATGTGTCCAACATTAGAGTCTTGGAAAGAGCTCAAATGTATAGCATTGAAGCCCTCATCATCAGCCACCAACTTAGATGGGTTGGACACGTTCAACGTATGAGCAACAGTAGACTCCCTCGCCAACTTTTATACGGTGAGCTCAGCACTGACAGCAGACCTCGCGGTGCCCCTAAGAAACGCTACAAAGATCAGTTCAAGAAGACCCTGAAGAAAACTAATATAGACCTCACCACCTGGGACAGCCTCACAAAAGACCGCGTTCTATGGCGCAAAACTACCTCCGCAGCAGTGGCACGTTTCGAAGAGGAGCGGCGAAGTCTGGCAGCTGAATCCCGTTTAAGGCGGAAAGCCCGACAAACCCTACCGCGCCAGCCACCCACATTTGGGTGCAGTGTGTGCGGACGACTGTTCTATGCAAGAATCGGCCTGATCAGCCACCAGCGCACACACAAATAAACACGCAAGAGAGCAACATAAACTCGGAAACGAGTATGGCCGACGACGACAGTCGGCGGGCATTTATAAACACATCTTTGCTGCGAACGATAGCATCTGCAGCAACAAATGTAAAATCGCTACCAAGTTTTCGTAATACGATATGAATAAACTCCTATGCTGTAGGTAATGACATGTGTTTCTTGCTTAGTAACTTTTATGCAGCTACCCACATTTCAACTTATTTTACTTCATTAGTATGTATTTTGTTGTCTTTTATATGCATAGTTTGTAAAATATTGTTGCCTCAGGAGCGAGTGTATCGAATTTCAGACAAAATGGGCAATTTTCTCGGTACGCCATTATTGGACCACTGCCACGTATTACTATACATTGAGATGATTATTGAGTATTAGAAAAGTTATTTGCTGTTCGAATAATGTTTTATTTCAACGATGTGTTGATTCCTTCAATTATTTCTGTTTTCAAACATAAATATATGTGGATTAAATCTAATCTTAAGTGGTGTCACATAAGTTCGTTAAGAATTGTTTTTAATTTTACTTTTTTATCAGTGACTCCTTATTACTGATGGCATTATTTAATCCTCATGTGCGTAATTCCAACGGATCAAATTTTGATCGCAATACAGTCAATTATTAATGCGCATGTAAAAGAAACTATGCTTTTCGAACGGCAATATTAGTGGAGGTTGTGGTTAGGTGGAAATGCAGCCTGGATTAGAATCACAACTGATACTCCTTGTTAATGCAAAGCGCACGATGGATTTAGTTTTATAATTTACGTGATGTAGCATAAGATCTTAGGCTTCCTAGATGATTTTTAATTTCATTGGTTCCATATTGTTGTCGTCATTAATTCAATAGCACGTAAGAAGTTCCACCTTTATGACAAACCAAAAACATACCGTACATTACAAAACCAGGGTTATCAGTGTTATTCAATTCAATAACAATTCTATTTAATTAAGCAACTGCGAAAAATAAGTTGTCAAACACTGTATTCAAACCTTCATTTCAGACGGACTTCGAAGATAGTTGATAAATAATCACAATTTTACTTTTTTCTGCAGAAACGAATTTAAAAAAAAAAAAAAAAAACAGGTTCATATTTCATACTCTGGAACTGTTAGTTTATCAATAGCATTAATTTTCGCACTTTTAAACGGAATAAATCATTGAATATTTCATAACGATCTTGCTTTTCCGGGGTATTCGACATCTATGAAAAGATATTATTAAATACTAGCAGAGGTCCCGGCGTTGCCCGGTTTAGTTGTTGTTGATTTACCCATACACTGTTTCTATTTATGCAATCAGTAACATGTTCCAAGTTTCATACAATTTGGGCTATCAGTTTCCGGAATTAAAACATACCTAGATTTATCCCCAACTTACCAAGAAAGAAGTGGGTTTAATTTGATTTATCCGTACACTATTTTTATTCGTCTGAACAGATTCATGCTTACCAAGTTTTACTGATTTTGTACCGGCCATTTCCGGTATTAAACTAACCGGTGATTTAACAGCACACTTCCAGGAACGGGGTGGCTTGGGTGCTTTGATACGGAATGTCAGTTTCATTTTAGTCCAGGTTACATTTCAACCTAATTACATTTGCCAATGTTGCTGCTCGAAAATCGAAACATTACGCACATTATTCGAAAAACGAAACATTACGCACATTATTACATACCACATACATAAAAATGTATCTGGAATATATCTGTTTATTCCGGCATTACGCAAAAAATACACATTTTGAGTGGATTTTCAGAATTCGAAAGTTTGGGTTCAAAATTAAAATTTTACTTATATCTTAAGCCGTTACGGCACCTTTACTTTAACATTAATCAAAGCATTATCTGAAAACTGCTGAATGGATTTTGAACGAGTTTTCGTAGCGTCAAACATTAGATGTGTCTGAATGTGCTGGCTCATCTGCCGCTGGAGTTAAAAAAATTTCTCATTATGTTACTTCATCTTGCTCTGTAGCTCAAAATTAAATTCTATTTCGTACCTGTATAGTTGAATATATGGTATTCACAGCTGTATATCAGTTATCCAGAAATAAGCGAGAAATAAAAAAAAAAAAAATCTTTACTTCGATTTATTTCAGGGATTTACGGACTATGGTTCCATGGTTATCATAGAAACTGCATTACGAAACAACGCAATAAATTATAAAATGAAGAAAAGCTGCTTTGTTGTCCTAAACTGTTTTTATTTGCAACACTAAAGTCTTAATACAACGTTCTATTTCTATTAAAAGCCATCAGCCCACGCATTAATTATTATGAACACAATGACTCTACTTTTAGCTCCAAATGCCAGATATTTTTGTCTGACATTCGATATATCGAATAGATTATAATACGACTGAAAGCTAGATATGTCAGAAAGTAAGGAAAAATTTAATGTTTAGCTACAGGCCCAAGAGGTATGCGTCACATCCTGAGTATTTTGCTTGTGAAACCATGTAAAATCGAAAAATGGATGGCCGGGTGGGGATTTGAATACAGGTCTCGAGTTCAAGGGTTGAGCGCTACCGTTCAACCATCAAGCTCGCTTTATAGTTTAATTTAATTGCGATAGAGCCCACGCCCCTGTAGTAATTTCTCCACACACCCTTTTTCGCCTAACAGAGTATTTTTGCCGTTTGAGTTAAGTTTTTGTATCTCAGAAATGTTGCATTTAAACTTTCTTCACAAGGAAACAAAATTCCATGTCGATTTAGTACTAAAACAGTATTCGTTGAATGTGAATACTCTTTTATGAAAAATCTTTCAACTGTCGCGTTGCAATTTGGTGATGTATTCTTATGTAACAGACAAGACAAATCAAAACTGAAGCTTTTATATATATATATATATCGTTTACACTTCTCGTTAAACCAGATGATGGATTCTTATCTAACTTGACGAGACACATTGAAAGTGAAATGTAAAATATTGTTTTGTCCTTGGGATATTGTATCTCTAAATTGAGGTTGACAGTTTGAAACGAAACCTGAACCAAAAAAAACTAAAGTCACAAGGTACTACACGCTGGACATGTACAATGGGAGTTTTGTTTTCTTTCTAGCGCTTGTGGTCAAGTTGAGAAGAAAATCGTTGTCAAACGGAAAAG
The DNA here is from genome assembly GCA_031002005.1 of Vandiemenella viatica. Taxonomy (NCBI): domain Eukaryota; kingdom Metazoa; phylum Arthropoda; class Insecta; order Orthoptera; family Morabidae; genus Vandiemenella; species Vandiemenella viatica. The sequence continues at coordinate 67,425,943 of JARYHS010008075.1, read as the reverse complement.
AATCTATACCTATAAATAATTTTTTACTTTTGATAACTCGAGAGCTAAGCGAGACATGTATTTTTTTTTTTTTACTTTCTATCTGTCTCATTGAGTTATATAAGAATTCATCATCAAATTGCGGCGCAACAGTTGACGTAAAAACCGCATTAGTAAACAATTTAATAAATTATGAAATTAATAAAAGCTGTTAAAAGCCATTGCATTACTAAACAACGCTATAAAATATAAAATCAATAAAAGCTAGATTACATCAGATACACGCGCGTATAGCGTAGAATTGCACCCTAATACCAAAAAATGTTCAGTTGTCCTAAGTCGTTATTATTTTCAACACTAAAGTTTTAATACAAACTTCTAATGATAAAAAAAATAAAATCAGCGTAGGCCTACGTATTAATTACTGCGAACGGAATGAATTTGTCAGCACCTAACACTAAAGGTTGAATACAAACTTCAGATGATAAAAAAAAACCCATCAGCGTACGAATTAATTACTGCGAACGAAATGAATCTGTAAGCTCCAAGCGCCTGAAATTTTAGCTATACAGATTCAGTCTTTTATGCAAATATAGAAAATCCAATACAGAAAAACACAATCAATAGGGGGAAAAAAAATACGTTAAACGTTGGTTAATGTGAATAACTGAATCCAAACTGAAATGCCAGAGATATTTTAGTATTAGTTTTACCTGTATAATTCAGGAGTAGTTTATGTCGCGATACATGATGTTACAACGTGACATAGTGCTTATGAAAGTTGCTTAAATATAACTAAATTCCTCGTACCATTGGTTGTAACAAAAAGGTTCAGTTTTCATTATGGTCCAGGCTTAATTTCAACCTAACCACAATCTCCGCTAATATTGGCGCCACAAATTCAAAGCTTCAATCACACGCGCATTGATACAATCATTTTGTCCTAAGTTAGCAACGTCGTGTATCGCGACGTAAACTTGAACCTATAATTCAACGTAATTTATCCAGAAAATTATCGCAAATAATTGATTTTAATAACACTGGTATGAGAGACAAATACTAAAGCTGATGGTCAAAGACATTGCCAGACATCAGGGGCAAAGAAAATCTCTACTGATTTTTCGTTCTTAATTCCTCGCATTCAATACGGCCATCGAGCGTTTAAAAACTAAACACCCCGTATTAAAGGAAATAATATTTCAAGTTTTCTTCAGTTTGGAGTATGAAAAATGGTTATTATTTTAATTTGCTCATCGAAGGCTATGTTCAGAGATAACTTATTATATTGTAGTTGTATGTTTAGTGCGACGTATGCAGCATCTAGTCATTCCTCCTGTGGAATTCCTCCCCATACGTTCAGAATTTCATTTAATGCTCCTACATTATTTGACGTTGAAACATAAGACATGCCAGACAAGTGAATTAAGCTTCTAATCTTTAAAACGGTGTAAACCCCATCGAATTCAGCTGCATAGATTCCGAGTTTTTATACTACCAATATTTCCGGTTTTCGTTTTATAGATATAGATATAGATATATAGATATAGATAGAAGATGACAATACCGGTTACGAATCAGTAGGTTCTTTGGTGTTGGTAAAATACGAATTGGCAATGACAATTTGCAAAAGAACTGTTCGTTTTAAGAGTCGTATTTCGTTTGAATGACGTATTCTGTTTAATTTAGTGTACAAAACTGAAGAATTAAATAATCTAAGTAAAAAAATAAAACAGAATCTATGCACGATCGTAGTGTATTTTCTCAAAGTTTCTTCAAAGGAGTGCTCATCTTAAATGCTGAGTAATCCGTGCGTATGTTTCTTCCAATTCTAAATTATTTAAGTTAGTGCCCCGTTTTTGGGTACGTATAAATCATAAACCATTTCCGCAGATTTTAATCTGGATAATTAGCTCTAAAATTTTGAAAACACCGTCAAAATTTCTACGGTAGTTTTTGCGTGGTACCGGTTCAATCCTTGCGACAGATGCAGCTAGCTTATAGATTTTTAATAGTATAGATTCCACTCACATAACTTGTTAATTATTCTCAAACATTTTAACTGGTTTTGGTATGTTATACTGCCCTTACTGAAAACTTCTTTTCAAAGTTACTTATCTGCAATGCGGCTTTGTGAAGAACGTTAATGTGGAGAGTTTTAAAAAATAGAATAGGTTCGTTTGTTGTAAAAAACGCAGCTTATTTAAATTGATGTTTTCTGTGTGTTTGGAATGTCTTCACCCATAACGTTGTATTTTGAACTGGTAAAGCATGCAGACAGAAACCAAACAACATTTCTTACTACACGGCGTCAAATGAACGCAATTAATTATTCATAAGCAAATACTGAATGCTAAATTTTTTTTAGATCTATAGCTAATTATTGATTCGAACTTAGCTATGCAGTGATATAAGAAAATAGAGATCGGTCAAATTCAAATTGATATGGCAGTTTTATTGCATTTTCCTAATGAAATAGTTATTACTGCTAATAAACATCACAGTACATAGTGCAGGACGTAGATAACAATTTTTTTTTAAAGAAAAAGGTAAATTAACCGCAGTCCGTAATAAATTATGAGCACTAATATGTATGAGTATTTGATATTTATCTGTTCGTGCGAACGTAAACATAGCTGTAAATTAACATATACACAATGGATTTTTCCCCCTCACATCTCATTGATATCACAACACGTAATAAAATGATTGGTTATAAATGTTATTGGTTTCATATGCAGACCGTTCGGTAGCATGAACATTAATGTCGTTAGTTTCTGTGGTGCCCCGCTAGTGCTACGAGTCTTTTTCAGCTTGTTATACAGTCAGATGTATGGTAAACCTCTGTTCTGATTTGCATTTGAGCGTTTCGCTTGTGTCATCTTTGCATTTACTAGAAATGTCAGTAATAGTGTGAGTTCCTTATTTGAGTTGCAGTCAGTTCGCCATGATACCGGCTCGGCCGCGACCTAGTTCCACACACCTCGCCTCCTCGGAGGTCAACCTTACCAACCTTTGCTTTTCTTCCTAATCTGTGTGCTTTCACCATTTTTCTAACACTTTGCTTACGTAAAGCTCCGAGACATAGCGATACCAATCTGGTTAGACTGACTTGGATCAAGATAAAGGCGCACCTCTTCGGATAAATGAAGTTTTTATGTTTTGGTTGAGTTTTCCTGTATCGTAGATTAATCATACAAACAAAAATCTACGAGAATACAAATGATTTACTCACAGAGCATCAAACAGTTGGAAATTTATTTTGAATTCGGAGACGAATGAACCACATTTTTGTGTCGGTTCGCAATTATACCTTATCGGTATCGTATGATTTTTTATTTATTTTTTGTTAATTTGAGGTTAAATAGAAGACAATTTAACACATATATATTAAGATGCGAACGTCGTATATCCGCTAGTGACTAGAGTTTCAATAACTATTGCTCCAATAGACAGTGGATATACAACAGCGCGGATAATAAACAATAACGCATTTAACAGCACCAAGCTGCTAATTTCTTCAGAGACTTTGATTATTTTTGTTTTTATTCCGATATCTCTCTCTCTTTACCCACCTCTTGTCTTCTAATGACTCCAAACCCAATTACTCTATCATATCAGGTACTGAGTGTTTTCTATTGTAATTTTTTACCAACTTCAAAAAAGGGAGGAGGTTCTCAATCCGCCTGAATTTTTTTTAATGTATGTTCAGCGATATCTTCGCCAATTTTGAACCGATTTAAACGAATTTTTTTTTTTAGTGGATAGGGTAAACCTCCAAAGTGGACCCATATGAATTTCATTGAGAAACCACCCCTTTAACCCTTTAATTTTTATACAAACCCACATTTTTATCCGATTTCGATTGAACTTTGGAAATATATAGTCAAAAATAAATATAAAAATACTGTCAACTTTTGGTTTGAAAAAACTGAACCCCTATCCACCCCCTTAAATTTTCTCAATGTTCTTTATACAAAGCTACAGTCGACACCATTTAACTGAACTCCATTGAAGTTGGCAATTACATGTAATTTTTCAAGGAGAAGGTTTCTGACCAAAAGAAATAAAAAAGCCTCCCGATCTCCCCATTTACACCCCTTAATTTTATACAAACCTACATTTCTTATATGATTTTGATTGAACTTTGCACTTGTATACTTTAAATGAAGAGAAAAATCCTGTTAACATTTGGCCTGCCTAAGCTCAACCCCTCTCTCTCCTTCCTCCCCCTTAATTTTTTGTCAATGTTCTTTACAAAAAGCTACAGTCGACACCGTTTAACCGATTACCACGAAAGTTTGCGCTTATATGTATTTTTTCACGAAGAAGGTTTCTGACCAAAAAATCCAAAACCACCCCCTCTCCCCAATAAACCACTTAATTTTTATACAAACCCAGAGTTTTTATCTGGTTTACATAGAACTTAGCACACTTTTACTATAAAACAAAGAGAAAAATAATGTCAACGTTTCGTTTGCAAAAACTGAACCCCTCTTCCTGTTTCCACCAATTGATTTTTGTCGAATTTCTTTTAAAAAAGCTACAGTCGACACCATTTGACAGATCTTTATGAAAGTTGACACATATATGTATTTTTTATGGAGAAGATTTCTGACCAAAACCTCGAAAAACTACCCTAGCTCTCGTTTTACACCCCTTAATTTTATACAAACCCAAATTTTAATCCGATTTCGGTGGAACTTCGCATGCGTATACTTTAGAACAAAGAGAAAAATACTGTCCACATTACTTTCACAAAAACGCAAACCGCATCCCCCTTTCTACTCCTTTAATTACTGTCAATGTTCTTTATATAAAGCTACAGTTTCTATCTGATTTTGAAAGAAGTATGCACATGTATACTTCAAAACAAACATGAAAATACTGTCTACATTTCGTTTAGAGAAGCCAAACCCCTCTCCCCCCTTTCTATCCCCTTAATCTATACAAAGCTACAGTTTCTATCCGATTCTGAAGGAAATTTGCACACGTATACTTTAAAATATACAGAACTATTGTGTTTAAATTTGGTTGCAGAAGCCCAACCCCTATTACTCCCACCCCTCCTAATTTCCAATTTTATTTATAGATACCCACAGTTTTTATCAGATTTCGATGGAACACTACGCATGTATACTTAAAAATAAAGAGAATCTTAGTATCTACATTCTGTTTACAAAATCCAACCACTCACTCCCTTACCCCATTTAATTTTTGCAAATGTTCTTTACACAAAGCTACAGTTTTTATCTGGTTTCGATGGAACTTTGCACATGTATACTTTAAAACAAAGAGAAAAATACAGTCCACACTAGCTTTACAAAAACCAAACTACTCTTCACCTCTAAACCCCTTAATAGTTTTTTTTATACATACCTACAGTTTTTTTCTGATATCGATAGAAATTTCCACACGTACATTTTAAATCAATCAGAAAAGACCGTCTATATTTGGTATACAAAATCCCAATCTCTCTTCCCACTTACTCCCACCCCTTTAATTTCCAATGTTCTTTACAAAAATCCACAGTTTTATATCCCGTCAAAATCAATTACGCTATTTTTAAATCATGGCAGAATATTAATAAAATAAATGTGTCCTAATGTCTCAACATGTACCTCAGATTTCAACTGGGACCCCAAACTATCACGTTGTGAAAACCAATTAAAAATCTATATTTTCTATGTGATGGCGGAGCAAACATGTATATTCCACAGGCAGATTTGTGTAATGTGGTATATATTAATGCCCAGATGTTACTTGTTTCGATTATCGAGCGGCAGCTTAAACTTATGTTAAATTAGGTCGAAATGGACCAAAATGTAACTTCAGATTCCTTACCCATCATCCAATTCAATTCACGTCGTTCTGGAAGCTGTACTGAGCAACCAGGAAATTCGAAGTTCGCAAAATGAGAACTGCTGCGGTATATTTAAATACAAAACAAACTATAATACCACTAAAAATTTAAAAACAAAATAATTGTTTAAAAAACATAAAAACCGCCTTCAAAAAAAGCACACTAAAATTTTTTAAATAATTTTATACCTTACATAGAAGAAAGTAAATTTAAATGGACAACATTTTACATTACTGTTATTGAAATTTTTGGGTTGATTAGTTACTCCTATACCTGATATCATACTACCTTCTCGAGGTATCCTGCTCAACTGGGCTTATTAGCACTGTTTATGCTTTCCACCAGCAATCATCCATCTTCTGTTTAATCAAAATCTTCTTGTCTGTGTATCTAACAAGCTGACTCATTTTGCCACTTTCAGTTTGTTTAGATCGTTTACCTTCCTCCTGCTCTTCAATTTCAATATGCGCTTTATTGCTATCACTTTGCACAATCACTCAGCATCCGCTCTTGGTTTTGCTTAACGGGCCAAACTTTAGTTTCTGAGTCTTTGTCTAGCTAGTGTATACCATTTTCTGTCCTTATAGAATTTACATGTTATTATTATTTTGTGGTTACAAAGCAGGATACAGGGTACCTGCTACCAGTGGTTTATATTATTCAAAGAACTTTTTCTCATTTGAATAATCTTTCGATTCCTTCTTCTCCTAGGGATTTAAGAAGTTCTGCATGTATCTCATCAATTCCAACTGCCTTATTTGCTTTCAAGTCATTCAGAGCTCTACATGTCTTCCTTTTCCAATACGCTATTGTTTAAGACGTCCCCATCATACAGTTTTTCAATGTATTCCTTCCATCGGTTAGCTCTATCGTCTGAGCTTAAAAGAGGTGTTTCCCATCGGCAGCTTTAATGTTCACACCTCTTTTCTTCATTTCTCGCATTCGGGAGGACGCTGGTTCGAATCCCCGTCCGGGCATCCAGATTTGGGTTTTCCATGGTTTCCCCAAATCACTCCAGGCGAATGCTTCCTTCAAAAAAGCCGTGGCCGAATTCCTTCCCGTTCCTTGTCCCCCAGTCTCATCCCGTCTCTACTGACGTTAGCCGTCGACGAGGCGTAAAAAATAAATAATAATCTCCAAAATTCTGTTTGTTCTTCCTATGTGCAAAATCTACTTTACCTACGACTATTTCCTTTTCTACTTCGTCACACTTTTCTTGTAGCCATTTTTATTTTGCTTTTTTGCAGTTCCTGTTAATTTGATTCTAAATTTCCCGTATTGCTCTCTTCCTGCTTCATCCTGAACATTTTTGTACCTTCTCCTCTGATCCATCAGTTCCAAAATTTCTTCTATGATCCAAGGTTTTCGGGCGGCTTGTTCCTTAAAGCATAATGTTTCTTTACCAGCTTTCATTATTTTGGTTTTAATGCATTCCATTCGTCTTCGGTTGGGCTCCTTTCAGAGTTACGTCTTAGACCTAAGTCTAACATTTCCGCAAATTTTTCTCTCGTACTGGATTGTTTCAGTTTATTCACTTCCAGACTGTTCTGCGTATGCTGCTTCCTATTTCGCTTGTATTTCAGCCTGCACTTCATTATTATCAAATTATGGTCAGAGTCTATGTCTGCTGCTGGGTACGCTTTAAGTCTAGAACTTGATTCGTGAACCTTTGTTTGACCATGATATAATCTAGCTGATATGTGCTTGTATCCCCAGGACGTTTCCAGGTGTATATCCTTTTTGAATGGTTCTTAAACAGTGTGTTTGCCACAACTAGCTTATATCTTTCACAAAATTCTAACAACCTGCTTCCCCGCTCATTTCTTTCTCCTAGACCAAATCTTCCTACTGTATTCCAGTTTTTTCTTTCTCTCACTATTCGAATCACCCATGATTATTAGATTTTCCTCCCCCTTCACATATTGGATTAATTCTTCAATTTCGGTGTATATTTTCTCGATTTCTTTGTCATCTTCTTGTGACTTTGGCATATACACTTGTACTAATTTGGTTTGGGCGGGCGTAGTTTCTAACCTTATCAAAATAATCTTGTCATTAAACTATTCATAATAACTCACCCGTTTCCCTACTCTCTTATTCATTACAAATCCTACACCAGTGGCTCCATTGACAGCTTGTGTGCTATTTATCCTGCGTTCCCCAGATCAGAAATCCTGTGCGTCCCTCCATTTAATCTCACTAATCCCAACAACATCTAACTTAAGTTGTTCCATCTCCCTTTTTATGTTTTCTAACCTACCTGCCCTATTCAGACTTCTAACATTCCACGCTCCGACTCGTAGAATATTTCTATCCATTCTGATGACTCCTCCCTGAGCAGTCCCCACCCGGAGATCCGATTGGGGGACTATTTTACCTCCAGAATATTTTACCTAGGAAGAAGCCATCATGATATATGTAATTTTAGAGGATTACATGTCCTCGGGGTACCATTTGGGTCTTTAATGCAGTGGTTTCCCGTTGCCTTCTGAATCCCCATGCCGTTGATCATTTCTGATTCATCCGCCTTTAGGGGCCGTTTCCTACCCCAAGGGCAAGGGACCACTCCTCGCTCTTCCGCCCTTTCGGAGGCCATTGGCAATCAGTGGGTGACTCTTTATACCATGAATCATTCAGTCGCCAGAGCCTCGTCCGTGCAAACAGGGTGCACCACGTGAAGGAGAGGTTGACATTTGGTTGGAAAAGGCTAGTATTGTATCTCCCAAATCCTTACACCCCGATTTGTAACTAACATAATAATAGCATTTTTCTTTAAGAGCAATTTATTAAGTGGTAAACCAGACAATCTCGGAAATGGCTCTAGCGATTTGGATGAAATTTCATATCTAATAACATTTTGCTTTCAGGTTTATAATATGATTTAAAAGAGAGAGAGAGAGAAATTTTTGTATTTGGTGTTTCGGAAATGGCTCTAACCTCATCTCGTAGAAGTTTGAGGTACCAGTAAGCTTCTCTTTAGTTAGAACAAGGAACTGTGCACCTTAGAATGCCTACGAAGCTTTCAAGAAAAACGTTTTACTTCAATCAAACTTTCCTCAAATTGTTGTGTATTGAACAAAAATCGAAAGATGCCGAACGAGGATCGGTCACCCAGGTACTATACATACGAGGCATGTTTTTTAAGTACGTACCGTTTTGAAATTAAAAAATACGTGCAAATATATCTTAATAATTTTATTTTTACATGAAAGCCTGCACCTTACCCTACTTTTCTACATAATTCCCTTCAATATTGAGGCACATTGTCATAACGTAGTAATAGTTTTTGAAAACCTTCCTCATAGAAGTCTGCCGCCTGACTTGTTAACCACTGCATCACAACTGTTTTGACTTCGTTATCGTCTTCAAGACGCTGCCCGCACAGGTGTTTCTTCAAGTGCAGGAACAGATGGTAGTCACTGGGCGCCAGATCAGGGCTGTACGAAGGATGATCTAGAGTTTCCCATCGAAAAGATGTGATGAGATCTTTGGTCTGATTAGCCACATGTGGACGGGCATTGTCATGCAGCAAAACGATGCCCTTGCTCAACTTGCCACGTCCTTTTGTTCCTGGATTGAACGGCGCAGATTGTTCAATGTCTCACAAGTAAGCTGCTGCATTGATTGTCTCATTACGAGGCAGAAATTCCACAAGCAATACTTCCTTTTCTGTCCCAAAAAACTGTGCACATGATTTTCCGGGCAGAAATCGTTTGCTTGAACTTCACTTTTTTGGGTGAATCTGAATGCCTCCATTCCATGGACTGTTGCTTTGATTCAGGTGTGACGTAGGCCACCCATGTCTCATCGCCCGTAACAATTAGGCTTAAGAAATCATCACCGATCGTTGTGGTACCGCTCAAGGAAAGTCAATGCACTGCCTAAACGTTTGGTTTTGTGCACATCCGTTAACATTGTCGGTACCAACGTGAGCACAATTTTCGGTAATTCAAGTGCTCGGTAACAATTCCATACAAAACACTACGAGAAACATTAGGAAAGTCATCACACAAGGAGGAAATCGTAAAGCGTCTGTTTTCTCTCACCTTATTGTCCACTTTCTGCACCAAACTTTCATTAACGACCGAAGGACGCCCACTCCGTTGTTCATCATGCACATTTGTGCGGCCATCTTTAAATGCTCTCATCCACTTTCTCACCATTCCATCACTCATAATGTTTTGTCCGTAAACTGCACAGATCTCAGGATGAATATCGATCGGTTTTAGGCCTTTAGCACAAAGAAATCTTATAACAGCCCGTACTTCACAGTCGGGGACTCACGATTATCGGAGGCATCTTAAACACTCAGTGAACAACGTAAACAAGGAAGAATTAGACTGTAATGGCGTCAGTGCGTAGGCAAGAGATGCAGGTACCCTAGTGCGCATGCGCGGAGCGCCGACCGTAGCGCTGCAGCCACAGTGTGACAAAACGGTACTTACTTAAAAAATACGCCTCGTATATACGAAACGAATATGACTTTGATTGTGGTTTACTGGGATGAGAGAAAGATTCTAATAATGCGTCTGAGAGGGCTCAGAAATTAACTAAATCAAGGAAGTATAAATTGAATATATTTTTTCTAAAAAATGCTAAAATCGCTAAGAGAAGAAGAAATCAGGATATCGTTCGAACTTATGAAGAATTTACGGAAGTTGGAGACTTGGCCGGATTTTAAAATCAGCATGTTTTTTAAACATCTACAGAATGCACAAACGCAAATTTAAAACTGCGTATCATAAGTTTGATTTCAGAGGCTTAAACGATATTAACTAGCTTGGTCACTGAAGAAGGGAATGGGGAGGAGACCTCGCAAAAGTTCAGTTTGGGTTTGAGAAAAACGGTGGTGCGATAAAAGTAGTTCTGATAATACGATTAAAATTTGAAGATTCATTTATTCTTTATGAGGATTTTTAAAAAGTTTTGGGACATGTTGTTCAAAATTTTTTTAATGGTACTCAGTGTTCCTAAAATGTAGAGTTTGAACAGAGGCTATACAGTAATCTACAGGCTGCTATAATAACAGTTGAGGATCATAAGAGGCAAGTATAAGTATTAGTTATAAAGCAGTTCTGGCAGGGCTGGTAGTATATCGGCACTATACTCTGCCCGAATGTAGAATAAGGAATGAAGGAAATATAATGGAAAGTTCATGTTAAAATTACCATTATTGTGCAATTTGCTGATCGTATTCGCTAGAATGTGGAATTACTAAGTGGTATTAGCAAAATATTGGAAGAGGGTATTTCTGACAAGTGTAAAACAAAATGAAGGACATGAAATACAACAGAAACAATAAATGTAGCTGTAATGTAAGAACAGAGGAGGTAGAACAGATAATTGTCTTAAATTAGGTGGATAAAATCACAGCTGATACTTGAATCAAGGTAGTGCAAAAAGAGTTCTTCAGAAGGATAAATCTTTAGTGTGAATCACTGACATAGTACTCAGAAAGAATTTTTTTCCCCTAAAACTATATATTTAGTTCAGCGATTTATGGACGCGAAGCTTAGAGAATACCTTACTAAAGAACGAATGAAGGTTTTAACTTGTGGGATATTGAAAACAAATGAACATGTTCTGTTAAGTTTTCTGTGTATTCGCCATATAGTTCTTGACCAGCTGACTGTGTACTAGAGAACTGGGTTAGACCCACTGGGCAAGCTCAGGTCCCGGCAACGTGTTTCTCCCTCTCCTGACTGCAGCACACACACACACGTACAAAACGAGTTATCTACTCAACTGCATTTGAACATCATGTGCTCAGATCGTCTCTCACTTACGGTGGTGCACCTCAGCAATCTGTGGACTGGAAGGCTGTCAAACAGTGCACTAGTCCGATAGATACTGAATGCATTTACTCTCCTTCGGGCTGAATGAAAGACGGAACTCCTGTCGGTTCACTTATCTGCCCATTGGTCTCTCTGTTTGTCCATCAGTATCACCTTACAACGTTTTAACTCTTAGTCTTAGAAATTTGTGATTGCGCAAATTAGTTCGCGATTGTAACATAAAATTTCGAAAATTTATAATGACACGTCAGGGAAAGTGCCCATATACCGTCCCCCTAAGCAATCTTGTCTATTCTGAAAAATGGTTTAGAGTTATAAATAATTAAAAGATTGATTTAAAGAACTCAACTCAGTACCTACAAGTGATGTTAGTGTGTTTATACAAAATAAATCTTTCTTAAGAAAAAATATTGAACAGTGATTTTTTTCAAAAGAGGCGTCTCAATTCCATTCCCCCGTTCTAATTGTTATCTACCAATTCGTTTTTTGGAATAGTTGATTAAAAGAGTGTTAAGATGTCTTATGGTAAATTTATGAATATGTCAACATGTTTATACATTTTACTACACAATTATTTGCCCATCCAGACAAAAGTCGTAAGCAAAGTTTGTTTATTTATTACTTTCTTCTAAGATGACCTCATCTCCTGGCACCAATGGAAGCATTTTAAACACATGATCCATTTATCTCTTTGCTTGTTTTGGTCAAAACGCTTTCCACAAATTGGACATGACACATCCTTATCGCTTGAGCTATCCTCGTCATTGATGCATACCAGTGGAACTTGCGTTTGATCCTCATAGCCGCTTGAACTTGCGTCATATTCCTTTGTTTTCATTTTGGGTAGTTTTGTCGATGATTTCGTCACATATTATTTACCTTCAACAATGAGTCGTGTTCTGGCATTTGATTGCGAATGTTTCTTCTGACACTCAGCCGCAATTTGTTTCTTTTCAATAGAGACTTCTAGAATCGTCTTAGGGAGCGTGCATAAACTACGTGGCTCGGTCTAAAAAATGGGGGAGAGGAGGGGTTGGCTGGAAGGTTACGCTGCGCTACATAGGGGGGGAGGGAGGGATCCGAGCCAGGCCACGTAGCTTTTTCCATTCATATCATTTTTCACAATTAAAATGAGGTACAGAAAACTCAACAGCATGAGAAATTCATTTCTTCCATTTAATTGTCGCCGTATGTAATTTACTGAGAAGAGAAAACGGTAAAAAAGTCTCTTTTGGAATCAAAAGGGGAAAAAAGCTACGTGTGCGGGGGTGGGGGTGGGGGGGGGCGGTAGAGGCAAAAGCCACGTCGGGCTACGTGGGGTAGGGGGGATTCACAGGAGGCCAAAATGGAGCTACGTGGTTTATGCACGCTCTCTATTTCCAGGAATAGGATCCAGGATCTATTAGGATGAAACTTTGTGAACTTGCTTTTATTACCTTGCAGATAACCACTCTGTTAGTTTTATAGCAACCTTATGTCACTCTCAAAATTGTTATTTTTTTCCGTAAAATACATATATTTCATTCATTAGGATATTTCTAAATCCGTCCCAGTGACGGATTTGAGAATCTCAAAGGGGACGGATTTAGTAAAAATGGCGACTGTTTCTAAGCAAACGACTACAGCTACACATCTGTGATAATTGGAACGCAATGTTAAAAGAGTAATCTATAATTACCAATTATTAAATAATGGAAAACATAGTGTGAGACGTCATTATAAGTATTTAAAGTTGATTACACACTGCATCAAGCTTTCAATAAACCTATTTTTGAAACATTCGGGCGTAAATGAACACAACAAAAAAACTAAGTCACTGCCAGCTGTCAGTTGCGTTGTTATGAAGATTTTCCAACGCTCTTCCTAGATTTCAGCAGTTACCCTGCAATTTTAAAGGGAGGAGGGACGAATTTAGGGAAAGGGACGGATTTCGCGTACTTTCCTTTAGTCTCTTAAATTCTACGTGAAAACTACAGCCACTTTTCTAAATGAATAATTTTAACAAATTTGATACTTTAGCATATATTTTTTTGAACAAAAAATTATATGTATCATTCAGTACTGAACTTCATGACTCGAGTAGTAAAAATGTCATGGAAACATGTTTTATTTTATAAACTTTCAAAATTTTTCTAAGACCAACTAATTATTTTTTCAACTGTAAACCTTTATGTATTATTTATATAAGTCATTTAAAAGACAATTCGCCTAACAAATAATGAACTCTATTTCAAAATAACTTGTCGATGTAAAAAGAAAAAATAGTCGTGAATTTAGTTTAATACACAATGTGTCTATTTATTAATGTTACTAAATTTTATCCAGTGAGTTTTGAAAAAGAGAATTCTTCTCTTTCCTCTCCTTTTTTTTTTTTTTTTTTTTTTTTTTTTTTTTTTTTTTTTTTTTTTTTTTTGTCTATATCCATTAGAAACAACATGACTTACAAACGGATGAATTGAGCCGTATCGAAAAACATTTGGTATAGTTTCTCCAACCGCATCCTCTCTAAATTGAACTGAAACTCTCATATCCAGCAATGTTTCCATACAAACCAACAAAGTTTTCCATATCATCTAACATCTCAGTAGTCCCTCACACTCTATATCTATCTTCCTCGATCGGCCATGCTGATATTCGGTCAACATGTTTGGTCGTTTAATTTCTAAGTTAGACCCAAGTTTTCTAGGAATGAAAGAAACTATGTAATTATCAGAAACGCAGTGTAAGTGTAAATTTTTCCAAGTTCTTTCCTCTGTCTAAGGTTAGCTTCGAGACATATATTTAGGTGTAGGTACCTTTAATACTTGAATGCGGATCAAGAAAAACAAAGATACTTTTATGACATTTGTTGATTTTAAAAAAAGCTTTTGATAGGTGCGAAAAGATGTTCATAATTTTAAAGAATTCAGGTCTAAAATATCGAGATAGAAGAATATTAACTATATAAGAATGAGTTGTCTAAAATAAAAGTATAGAATCTTGTGAGACATGCATCAATTGAAAAGGGTGAGTAGTAAAGGAAGTGAAAGAAAAATTTCATGTGGCATAAGTATTCAAGGAGAAAAAATACCATTATGCAATGATTTGCTGGTGACATTGTCTTGTGAGCAGAACAGACTGGGTATATTGAGAAGTTACTAAATAATATGAACAAAATATTGAAGGAAAATTTTGGACTAGCAAGACAGAAGTAACGAAATGTAGCAGAGATGATTGCAGTAATATTGGATTAAATATAAAAACAGGCGTCTTACCTCTGGGGTTGGTACACTGCTGATGATATGTAACCAAGGTACTGGGGTGGATTTTAGTGTGCCAGTTATTACTCTCATACACTCGTTCAGATGGACGTCGATTTTTCTGGTGTGAGCACTACGTTGCCACACTGGAGCACAGGGCAAGAGGGTAAACCATGGTGAGGGCGGTTGTTCCTAGAGAGTTCGCATCAGCTCCCCACGAAGTACCAGTTAGCTTCTTCATGATGCTATTCCGTGTTTTAAGTTTCAAACTTGTGTTTTCCATGTGTTTTTTGAACGTTAAGGAACGGTCTAAGGTGAAGCCAAGATATTTGGGGTAGAAATTATGTTTCACTCTTTGGTGGCAGCAGTTCACATTGAGCTGCTGATGTGTTATTCTATTGTTCAAGTGGAATGCGCATACTTCTGTTTTCAGCGTCTCCACTTCATACAGTACGCATTCAAGGTTTGTAAGTCGTTTGAGAGAGTGCTTTCACCTTCCTTTAGTGTGATAGTTTGTACAGCGATACTAAGTCGTCAGCCTAGCAGAATTTACTGCCGGCTGGTTTAGGCATGTTACTGATGAACAAGTTGAAGAGCAATGGAGCTAGTACTGACCCCTGAGTTAATCGATTTTTTACTGTAAATGACTTACTCGTCTTTTGCCAAACGGTGACCTTGAAATATCAGTTTGTTAGCATGTTCTTCAAGAGTGATGTTAATTTTCTGTAGGATACATGCTTTTTACGTTTAAGTAGTAGTTCATCGAGCCAAATCTCTTATATGCCGCTGTTAGATCGACAAAAGCTTCTGACATCCAGCCTCAATATATGATGTCAGTGTTAAAACTTGTAGACAACAGCTCCATTTGAGTCAGTAACCTGCCTGGTATTATGGTATTTATTATTCTTTGAATACGGTTAAGGATGAGACGTTCTAGAAGCTTATTACACTGAGTTTAACAATGGGTCGATAGCTTGAAGCATCATCTACTGGTTTGCCCGATTTGAGGATCGCCAAGGTGTGAACCATCATGAACTCCTGGAGGGGAGGGGGGAATGATCTCAGTGTCCAGGATATCGCTGCAGAAGTTCTTGAGTCATGTTCTCCCCTGCATGCCAAGATATCTTATGAATTCTGGGAAATGAAGGGTGAGGAAAGAGTTTGTGGAAGAGGCTTACAGAAAGAAGAGACAGGGTAATAGGTCATATTTTGAGAAGTGCCGGATTAGTTAATTTGTTAGTGGAGGGAACAGTCGAAGGTAAGAACTGTAGAGAAAGAAGCAGATAATCGAGAGTGTGGGTTGTATGGGATATGTTGAGATGAAGAGTTTAGTGGAAGATATGAAGGGAAAGGGGGGGGGGGGTGAATCAAACCAGTCGAAAGACTGATGGAAAAAAAAACCACCAAACATGCATCTATGTGCTTGAGAAGATTTAATTTCTCAACAGCTTAGCGAATAGGTACTTTAATATTTGTTGATTGTTTTATTTGGTATATGAGTTGCACCGTTGTTAGGGAGTTATTTCAACGATGTTTACTGTTCAAATATAAGGCCCTTCTGTATTTCTATATGAGTATTAGTTAGGAAATCTTCTTCATCCATAGAGAGCATAATTATAAGAATGTGCAGGCCTAAGAAGAATTCCAAAGAAATTTGACAGGTTATCTTTGTGCAATAACGTTGCTTCATGTTAACATGTTTCCCGAACGCCATTTCGCAACTATATTAGCAGGATAATATCTGGATGTTGTGGATCATTTTCCTCAATTGCTGATAATATTAATAAATAAATTACGCCAAAGCAATTGACTTTTTTGTGTTTATTTGTCTCCCGTACGCGTTTCACTTCTTTTGCAGAAGCATCTTCAGCGGGATTTTTCTGTTAATTATGTACAAAAGTTTGTAATCAGGTTATGTTTGTGGTTTGTACAGTGGAATGAATTATTATCTAACTTATAATCTACTTACATTTTTTGGTCTATTGTATTTCTTTCAGCTCCATTCTCAGCATCAGTGCTTTTGCATTAACGGTGGGAAGTGTCTTCATGTTTGAGATTCACAACACTACACTTTTGCATTGCACTATGTGTTTGTTATTATTTGCAAATGGCCGTTCTGTTTTGTTTACTAAGCATGGAGTTTTTGTAGTTATGCGGTGCTGTTTTGTTTTTTTCAGTCTTCTATTGTTTGGCGGTTTTTTCAAATATAAATGATTTCATTAGTTGTTTTGTGTGTCCATATTTACTGTTGTTTTTCTGTGTCGATGTTTCTATTTTATTTTAGCTTCAGTGTTTTGTATAGTGTTGGGTGTGTGAGGTTTGTGTATTCATTTATTATTTGTTTTCCTTCTGTTAGTGCTTTTTGTATGTGGTAGTTTTCTTGGAATGTTAGTATTTGTGGTTTGTTGTTGTTTATGGTGAGTATTTGCATGTCTGTGTCAATATTTGTTGGGTGGTGGTTGTGTTCTTATAAGTTAGATAATAATTCATTCCACTGTACAAACCACAAACATAACCTGATTACAAACTTTTGTACATAATTAACAGAAAAATCCCGCTGAAGATGCTTCTGCAAAAGAAGTGAAACGCGTACGGGAGACAAATAAACACAAAAAAAAGTCAATTGCTTTGGCGTAATTTATTTATTAATATTAGCAGGACTCTGTATTGCAGCCCTTGTTCTCAGGTTGATCTCCATGATATATGCAACTCTCATGCCTATACGATGCAGTATGCTGATGATTTTTGCATTTTTACCATTTCAGACTCACCGACTGATGGGCAAAACATACTGGAAGGAATTGTGTGGAATCTAAAACTTGTTTTAATGATAACGTACTTAAGATTGAGGCAATCAAATCTGTTGTGTGTGATCACCAGGCGGCGGTGTAAAAACAAGTTCAGGTACAGAGGGTGGTCTAATATAATGGGCTATAAATTGAATGGTCTTACCATACGAAAATTTGAATCTGGCACTAGCACGTTATGAGCTGTAACTGGAGTGCTTATCATACGAACACACACAGACTACACATGTCTGTGCTATGGCACGACATCGTTTGAGAAAGCATAAATGGGCCAGTGCAAAGCTCTCAGACTATGCATGGGCCCAGTCGGTTCTACACAGAATTATGCCTTATTGGTGGAGGCCAATGACCACCTACTGGTCTTATGGTTATATCTTATAGTCAAATTTCTCTTGTAGCGCGCACACATCCTATTTTATAACTTCAGAGGCCCCACTGATAGCTTCTGGATTTTTTTAAAAGCTATTTCTGCTTGTGGCTAAATATTTTGATAGTTTACCTTTGTGCAATAATACTGCTTCATGTCAACATGATTCCCGAACGCCATTTCACAATACTGTTAGCAAACTGAATCCCAGAAACAATTTGCAGCAGGTTGTCATATTAAAACTTTTATCAGACGGATTCTCGCAGTGGATGAATACCAGATCGATATATGTATACCGGCGACTCTAAGAACGGTGACTGTAAGGAATGTGCCCTTCTAGACTTGCACTGGAAAACAGTGCGGCTAGTTTAAGTTTCCCATTGAAGCGAGTATCCTCATCGCATGGTTCACAGCAGTAGGACTGTCGGAAGAAACTATTACTATACTATCTGATTCTCTATCAGCCTTGACGTTATTGTCGAACTGTTTCATTAACAACACGAAAAACCATTTAGTTTATCATATAATCGAAGTGGGGAACAAGATTAGCAGAATGGGTTTTAATGCACTTCCACATTGGAAGTGAAGTAGATAAAATAGACAAGAACGCCATGTACATGACACTGTTCTCAATGATCCTGCACCGTACAGCGACTTTCTTCACAACACAGGAAGGAACCCAAAAGGCCAGTGAAAAATTGTATTTCGAGAGTCGTATCAACGTGCTTTCAAGTGTCCCTATACCATTTCACTGCACGAAGATTATAATTTGTCTGGAAACTTTACCACCGCCATAGCAGTTGTGGCCGATCCACGTATATATAGAATCACAGTGAACGCGGAGACTTAAAACATTTTTGGGATGCGCATGGCGATGCCACTTCTGAAAAATCTTGTGCTACGTGGCTCCACCCCATAAACAGCGGAAACAGTAACGGCAACAACAGAAACGTTATTAGAGACCTTCGATATCAGAATATATGGTTTGTTGTGAAAATTTCAACGTAAATATTAAGATATAACTACGTGCAGTTAATACGTGGAACGTGTTAGTTACATCATGTAAGTGTTTAACATGTTTTACTTCAGTATGATTAGTGAGGTTACATTTTTATGTTTCTCTATTACGTAAGTTAGGAACTTGCTACATGGATCCTATACAAATGCCAAATAAATAAATAATAATATTTCAGTCTTCGTCAGTGGAATGTGAATCGTAAGGCGCAATAACTTTATGACTTGTGACATGCTTTCAGAAGACATTCTAAGCACTTATTCAAAGATATCCCAATTTTTCAATTCTACTATCAGATGCCGTCGATTGAGGGAGAAATATGTTCTTTTATGACATCAGTGTAGTTGCAAGGATGCTGGCGTTTTCGTTTGTTCCAACACGCACATTGTCTGGTCTTCTTTTCTGTTCCAAGAAGTTCCTTTCAAAATAAATACGCTGATCAAGAAATGGTTAAAGCGCCATTGCAGGATGTACTTTCTGTCCTGTACGCAGTGGACTAGTTGATTGGGAACGGCAGCAGCGGCAGCTGCAGCTGCTACAAACATCTGCCGCCATCAGTTCTTGAGCTCGTGCGGAGGCTTATGTAACCCCCGTGTTGACTCCAGCGCCTCTGTAAGCTCGCTCGAAGACGTCAGTAACGCTCCTAACTGTTAATAAACTGCACATTTCTGTTCGCTGCTCTGTAGAGACGTGCTCCTATCCTTCACTATCTTCACATCGGTGATAAGCCAATGTTCTTCAGGTGCCACTGCCAATTCATATTCTGCCATCGACTCACTTCCGAAATCATCTGGAAGGAAATTGGACAGCTTACTGGCATGGTCCTCAATTGTCTCAAATCTATCGAAGCAACAGACATTTTTACAAACCTTACAAGCAGGACAGATTTAAACAATCTTTTGCTTCCCTTTTATCGTCGTAACTGTCGATTAGACAGTAACAGCCGGTAAAATTTAAAAAAAAAAATATTTATTACCCTGCGATGTTTTATAGTGCCGTTTATTTACTCAAGGTTTCATTGGCACACCCACTGTGTATGGTTCTGATACGCGACGTTTCTATAATCATATGTCTTAAATAATGACCTTCGCGTTATCTGTAGCAGAATAAGTATTAGTCTCCTGCCGGACATTTCTTCAGTTGCATCATAGACTGCGCGCTGCCAGGAAGTAACAACAAATCTACGCGTCTTATCAAACAGGAGCATAGTGAACATTATCTACAGATCAATATCTACTTGCTCCATTGTAAACAACGTGTTGAAAATCGTTTTAGAAGACGTTTGATATCGTACTCGAGGCGTCATTATTATTAATTTTTAAAACTCGAACTACTTATGAAATTAAGGAATGATAGTACTCACGGAAGCGGTAACCTCTCCGTCCTTTAACTAACCATTCGATTTAATTCTTGCTGTTTTATTCAAATGCATCTCCACAAATCCATTACATCAATTATTTGATTCATATATTCTACTTACGTACACTCTGCATTATCAGATTAATACGTCCTCAGATGTGATGCAGTTTTTGTGCATAATTGATTTATCCTCCCATTATTTATAAACTTACTCCTACTCCCGTTTTGTTGATCTATTAATTTTTATCATCGTTCAGTACAAAAACAATGCGAATCAATCCTTTCGATGTGGCCCCTAATATATTCCCCCCCCCTTCTTCTGGCTCTACGCCTCGTCGACGTCGCGGCCATTGGAGCGAGGTAGGAAAGGACGAAGAAGGGGAAGGACGAATCCGGCCTTTGACTTTTGAAGGAACCATCGCGGCATTCTCCTTGGTGGTCGAACGCTGATTCGAACCCGCGTCCGCCCAAATGCTAGGCCAGAGCGTTACCGCTCACCCACCACACTCGGTTTTTCTTTACTTCCATGAGATATTATTTTCCATAAATTCAGAGTTAACAAATTCTTTCTTAAATCTCCTTAAATGTTTCCTCTTTGGCAGTGATCGTTTTTGTTAAGGCTAGTGAGTTGTTCCTTGTGTTATACATCTACTTGATGAACTGTCAGCGTGTTGATATCGTTTGTGCTACACAGCGTATGTTCATTACATTATTTCTGTGATGGCACGTGTGGGTGCTGAGTGATGTGCCTGTGAGGCCCGCAGTAAGGCGAATCGTGAATGCGGGCGTTGCCACTCTGGCAGCCAAGCGAGTGAGCAGTGGCAAGGAGTGACGAGTACGGAAACATGCTACGTCAACGAATCACTGCAATCTACTCGCGAGATTGATTTTAGAAATCCAGGATCAGCTAAAATAAATACTTGTACAATTACTAAATGTTCCAGAATTATGATTTGAAATACGGAGTCTCGAGTATATGGGTATTACAAACTAAAACATTTCTGTTTAGCATTTCATTCCACACAATGTGTTTCTACAGAATACCACCGGTTATATTTATTGGTATTGCTAATTCCCAGTCTTACTGAACACGTATCACAGTTTGAGTGACACGAGCTCTCAAGTGCAATTCATTAAATATTCAGCGTATACCACCAAGTTCTACACACTAGCTCGTACGGAAATCACGGAGAGCGAAGCGGCTTGCGAAGCCTGTGTCATCAAACCGGTCACAGCCAGAAAAAATGTAACCTTTGAATACGGCGAGTAGTCGGGGGTCAGTTAAACACGAGCATGAGAGTGAGGTGCGCAGTGACGTGGTGGCGCTGCGCGAGATAAATGTCCACGCACGCCACGCCTCGGCTCCTACCACTCCTCCTTCACTTCTGTTGAGGCAAAACGTTAGTTCCAACATACGTCAAATCGATCGTCGACTGACGAGCTCTCACAGTACTGTAGAAATCAGTAACAGTGATGTAGGTGCCCCATTTCCTTCACTCGAACACAGTTTTTAATAACATAATACAACAACACTTTGGGATAATTTCCAAACCACCTTCTAGGACCGTGCCATAAGACTTCCCGCTTCCAATTATTTCTCCCGTTCCATCATATTTTTGTCCAATACATTTTTTTCCAAGAACTAAAAATTGTTTATTGGAAAGATTTATGTGTTTTTTGTCGTCAAAGCTCTAACCAACGAATTTCGAAAATTTTAGGCTAACCAAAAATCATCTTTCAGTTAATTAATTCATAAAATAACGCCAATACAACTGTATAATGTAGGTTTATTGCCGTACGCGTTTCGCCTCTCCTCGAGGCATCATCAGCGACGAATCTATTTTAACATTTACATTTTATTTACAAACTTATTTGACATAATGCTAAATAAGTTTGTAAATAAAATGTAAATGTTAAAATAGATTCGTCGCTGATGATGCCTCGAGGAGAGGCGAAACGCGTACGGCAATAAACCTACATTATACAGTTGTATTGGCGTTATTTTATGAATTAATTTACTCAGCAACTGCGGAAAAATGGCCTTCAACAACATTGCATTCATCTTTCAGTTGTCACCTCAAACTGAATTGCGATTTATTATAGTTGCCTAGTTGCCTCTTTGATTAAGTATAAGAAAACAACCGATCCCAGTGCCGCTTGAGCCCAATGCGTGGGCTGTAACGCTCGGGCCTGACAGTGGGGAGGACGCGAGTTCAAAACCCCGTCTCGCCATTCGGTTTTCCAGGGTTTCCTGAAATCTCTCCAGGCGAATGCCGCGTTGGTGCCTTCTAAAGAACGTGGCTGAATTCCATCCCGTTCTTTGTCCCCAGTCCTTTCCAACTTTAAGTGACCTCGATCTCTGATATTAATGCTGTTTTTTGAGCTACCGCACACCATTTGATGAGCGGCCTCAGCCTGTTTTCTGTCATCGCTCAGACTTCACGCGCGGTTCGAATCCCCGTCCGGGCATCCATATTTGGGTTTTCCATGGTTTCCCCAAATCACTCCAGGTGAATGCCGGGATGCTTCCTTCAATAGGCCATGGCCGAATTCCTTCCCATTCCTTGCCCCCCATCCTTTCCCGTCTCTAAAGACCTAGTTGTTATAGGAGACGTTAAGCAATTAAAAAAAAATAGACTTCACGCTTTGCTTTTGGATTGTAAGCATAAAGGAAGAATAGAAAAAGTCTGTATCAGCTAGTCAGCATTAAACAGTTCCTTGCACTCTACTGCTTGCGCTCTCTCGATGAGAAACATATAAATATCTTATAAAACTGCCCGCAGAGGCTCCTCAGAAATAATCATTAACTTCCCATTTGTTTCCCACTGGCACACCACACTCGATGGAAACCTATCGTTTTACTATTATTATTATTATTATTTTTGCTTCGCAGTAGAGGGCTACTTTACTTAAATTATCGTTTTCTTACAGTAAAGCGACTGCGTAATCTTGACTTGTAATTACAATATTATTGTGTACTTGTATGTCTGTAAAAGAAGTTTGCTGCATTAGAAGGTTTTAACTACTTGTCAGCGCAAGAGTTATCTTTATTTCCTGATTGCAGTAGGGTCTATGATTCACAAGGTAGTGCAGAAAACTGACAGGCCACGCAACTTGACACGTATTCCGCTTCATTTAATTCGACTTCACATAAATAGGGCTTTTAGTGCAGAATTGGTGGGAGAACGATGAATACCATGCGAAAGTTTTGAAGCATCAACGGGCGCAATTAAACGATATTGTTAGCTTCTAAAGAAGACACCGATCAAATTTACGGCTTAGAGACGTGTTTTTAACTTCTTTTAAACACAGATTTCCGGGATTTGCAACTGCAGATTGAAATGTGTTTTTGAAAGCAGTGTAGGATATCGGGCAGCTGTTAGGCGTCATGGCCTGTGTAAGGCAGCAGAGGCGAGGCAGCCACGTCGATTGTGACTCGTTATCTGCAACCTGGATTGCCTAACACAAACAGTTCTACACACGCTCTCAAAACGTCGAACTTGGCTATATTTTTCGCTGTCGAATAAGATGAAACCAATTCTGCAAGTTTAACTAAATTATATAGGACGAATCAACCAAGATTCATATATAACTTAAAGTATGAGAATAGAAATTGTAAATATTGAGTGACTGCAGTAAAAATAGATTTGGGTGTATAAAATAACTTTGTTTGTCAACTTTGGTAACGTGTTAAGGCGCTAGAGTGGGAGCCGTGTGGTCTCCTGTTCGAATCTCGGTCTCTGCTGGAATTATTGCCGGCTTTAAGACTGATCTCCTCCGGCAATGTTAATTTGAAGTACGCTAGGACATGCTGTGCTTTTTGCTTCTGGCGTCGACGTCGAGTTCGTTAGATGCGGGAAAGGACTGGGGACGAGTAACTTGAAGGAATTCGTCATGGCCTTTTGAAGGAGCCATCCCGGCATTCGCCTTGGGTGATTTGGGGAAACCATGGAAACCCCTAAACTGGATGGCCGGACGGGGCTTTGACCCCGCATCCTCCAGAATGCGACGGCAGAGCGTTACCAGTCACCCACCACCCTCGGTCGGTGGGTTGGATGCTACATTAAGCTGTATGTTATCTTTCCGCCGGGATAGTTTAAGCGGCTACTGCAAAGGCAAATTTCGCAGCTGGCAATAATATTTTTTTAACTGTTTAGTGTTTTGAAAATGTTTGGATGAGACCATCAGAATGCATTTCATATTAAAAAATAAAATTTACTCACCATTTCAGTTAGGCTTCTACCTTGATAAAAAAAATATATATATCTATGCAATTCTTTTAACTTTCATCGCCGCTAGCTTTGGGTTATAGGCCCTACATTTCTATCATTTTCACGAAGTAAGCTTAAATTTCTCATACGTAAGTTTTCAGATAAAGTACTGCATGCGATTTTTCCTCACTACTTTCAGCACTATATCTGGTCAGGTATACGCGGAATTTGCCAACCTTGTGATTGTTTTCAGATTTTATTTTTGTGGCCCTCATATCCCTTCCTTCGCCATTTTGTCAATTTATTTCTGTTAATAAATTTAGCACATGAAGATTTTAAGATATGTGTATTATTTCTGAATGGCGTTGTAGGCTTTTTTAAAATCGGTAAAACAGGTGTTATATGCGATCTAACGTGTTTCTATCTACACACTATTTTATTTAAAAGTTATCCAATTCCCATTATAGTTTATATTTGTCGTTTCAAAACCTTACGGTGCACTATTTGTGTAGATTATATCTGACTAGACACAGTTTGCAAATGTTGTGAATGATACGCGTCAGCTTCAAGACGTAAATATTATTCAGATTTTTTTTGGTCTTATGTTCAGTTGCTGTTGTTTTGTAAATAGTGATCACATGTATAGCTGAGAGGTTTAATAGTGCACTGTAATAAAATAAAATATATGTGTATATGTAAATAATTTTTTATGCGAACTTAAAGATGCGTATGGATATTTATACAAGCGTAAAGACAGTATATATATAGATCATCCATCATATCATTATTTGAAGTTTTTATGATTGATAGTTTACGATTCTAAATCCAGAATTAGGGCCGGCGGATAATATGGGCATGGTGGGTAACAGTACCCAGCCGGGAAATATTTACAGTTTCTTAACTCCCGAGGACTATGGGAAGAAGTATTGGGTCAAGTAGCATCCGTTTCACTGATGGCGTTGATTGGTATGGTGTTTTTGGCGCCGCTCCTCTTAGCACAGTGGGGACAGTTGTACTCGGTGTCTGATCGATGTCGAGGTCAGCAGAGTCTTCGGAGGGCAACGGGCCAGGCGGAGGTCCTCCTAGTATTGATCGAGCGGCAGCGCTCCTGTGGGCACGTCGTCACACACTCGGTTCAAACCCAGTTCACAGTAGAGAATATAAACAAACACTCATCGTTTAACAGATCTGTTAGTTGGTAGAAACTCTCGTTAGAGTAATACTGAGAACGTGTACTAGAATACAGCCTAAGCAAGCGTCGGCAGCGCTAACGGAGTGGATGTCACGTGCGCATCGTCTGTTTATTAGCATCTGACGTTTCGACACTCAGTTTGAGACCTTTCACAAAAAGAAAATGCCGCGGTATAGAACGACTTTGTGCTGTCCGGAAATCCTTAACTTATCCTGAAAGAGCTGAAGATGTTGTCAAAGATGCGATAAGAAAAACCCCGATATCGTAGCTACAGCGGTGTTATTCCATTGGTGGTTATCTGATTCAAAGAGCTGCTTCCTACATATTTCGCTTCTTTGCCGCACGTGGGAAAAATATTTTTTTTTTTTACATTTGTGGCATTTTTCTTACTGTAATTTACGGTAATAGTGTGATTTACTAGCATGTGTTATAGAAGTGACTAACCGTATTCTTTGCAGTTAGTATGAAAAGCTACTACAGAGTTTGAATTCCCGTTGTGCCGGCTGCAGTTCTGTATATAGCATCTGCAGAACAGTCTGCTACCTCTTTCGTTGTCACTGACATGATACATGATTGCCTTATTAATCAATCATGATTCAGGATTTCATTTCCAGTGCTCCTGCCACAGGCTTCTGTGAATGTTTCACTCTATTTAGTTTCGCAGTGATAATAATCACTGAATCAACTGGGAATTTCATATCTCGTAATTTGCAACTAGTATCTACATCCCTGGCGGAGAACTTTTTCCGTGTGCCTACAAAACGATTAGTAGCTACAGTTTAGTTAGGGCAGCGCCCAAAATAATTCTCGAAGTGTTCAAGTAGCTACCAGATTCAATAAATATGGTCCAACAGCTACTTCGTAAAAAAATTTCAGACTGGTTCTTCTCATTGCTAATACAAACAAACGTATTAAGGCATTTCCTTAATTATATCAGCAGATTAAGACGCTATTGAGCGAAAAATCAGCACTTGCAGTACTGATTGCAGTATATATAAGTAATTTGTCTAAGAATTTTACGAAAATTATTACCACCTGCTTAGTAGCATGTTGGTTCACCTTTGGATCGCAATACAGCAGCAGTTCTGCGTGACATAAGTTCGATAATTTACCGGAGGTATCCGGTACCAGATGTGTACGCACAGGTCATGCAGTTCCCTTAAATTACAGGTAGTTGGTTTGCGGGTGCAGAGCTGGCTCCCGATAACGTCCCAGATGTGTTATATATGGTTGAGATCAGGCGAATTTGGTGGCCAAGACTTGAGTTCACAGTTTTGCTCCACTGACTACTGTAGCACGATGCTGGCCTTTTATCCTGCTGGAAGATGCCGCTGCTGTCGTGGAAGATATGAAGCATGAAAGGAGGCAGGTGGTCTGCGGTAATTTCCTCGTATTCCATAGCTGTCGTAACGCCTTATAGGCCCTATAACTACCGCAGGTCCCTTGGAAGCCTATGTGAATATTCCACACACCGTCCCATCGCCCTGCGTCCGTGGCGCGGTGCATGTTTGAAGCAGCCATTCGTCTGTAAGACAGCATATCCCGACACGACCATCGACTGGGTCAACGTAGTAACTCGATCTCTTGCGGCCGCATGTTCAACAATGTGCGCTGAACTAACATTGCACTCTGCCGTCAGATCTGCCACATATCGCCCCCTATCCTGATTTACATAGATGTCAAGCTTTCGACCTCCAAGTTCTATGATGATGCCTGGACGTCCACTGCCTCGTTGCCTACTCGTGGCTTCGTCGTCCTTTAACTACATTTCGTAGATGTTCATTGCACTAGCATACGACCGTCCTCACCATTTAGGAGATGCTCGTTCCCAGGAGCCGGGGCATAACAATCTGTCCTTTGTCAAAGTCACTTACGCCGGTGGTTTTTCTGATTTGCAACACGTTTCGTCACTAGAATGAATTCCCATGCTCCACTTGTATACTATCCTTATCGCGTGACATAACTGCAACGTCGCCTGACGACATTCATATCAATTTCGCGGTGAATAGTGGTCATAATGTTTTGACTCATCGGTATAGGACGGCGGGGTTAAAAGGCATGAAGATTTCTTTGTTGTTATTGGGTAGAATAGGTGAAAGATAAGTGCAAAAGTAGATGAGAGTAAGGTAATTGGTTGATGTAGGACGTAAGTTGTAGGTCGAGAGAGTAGATGAGTGAAAGAAAGTACAGTCAAATCTTTTAATTCACTGTTTCGCTATTCGTGTTTTCAGTATTCGTGGATAAAATAATTGTGATAACTTTTTAATTCGTGGCTGAAAATTTCATTAATCGCAGATCCGAAACTAACGTTATTGCATTTTTAGCAATTGCATGCTTATTCAGAACGCAATACCATAACCTCAGTGCGTTTGAAAAAACAGGCGGCGGGTAACGCGGCGCTCTGCTATTTTGACTTCTTACGGCGATTTGGGCATTCGTCACAATACAGTATTTTTGAGTGAACAGCCCATGTTCTTTCAACTACTCGTTTTGTCGGCGATTTATTATATCGAATAAAATAAAAAATTAGTTCAAACTCGGGAAAAAGGTCATTTCGCCACTTAAAGTAAAAACAGAAACTCTTTGGTAAGTCGTTTCTTTTAATATCAATGAATAAACTGTTCGTGATCCAGTGACTGAAAACTAAAAGCTGTTTTATTCACAAGGATTGAAGACAGAAATCAGAAGAAAATGTCCTTACAGCTGTAATTCGTGAGAAAGCATATTTTAAAGAACACAACAGTAAACATTCGAATAGAGGATTTCAGGCAACTGAAGATTGGTTTAATAAGTTAAAAATGGTACAACCATTACGTTACATGAAAACTGTTCTGCAAACTTGGAACATATTCCCTATAATCCTATACAAATCACCATTCCGCATTCACGTTTTTCATATTCGCGGCATATTTACAGACGTATCCCCCGTGAATAACGAACTTTAACTGTATTACTTAAAACCAGTAAAGAAACCTCGTACAAACAAACAAAAAACAAAATAATTTGAGTAAGCTGTGTACCATTCAGATAAATGCACTAGATCGAAGTTAATATCCTGAAAAAGTAATGATATGATGGACAGACGACTGGCACACTCTGTAACTCTCAAGCATCTTATTTATTTTTAATTCTCTGTCATCGTGGTACTTAAAATGATAATTATTTGTCAGTACATTCTGATTCAATAACTTTGTTCTGCTTCACTTTTTTTACATTTCTTTTCTTATTTTCAGTATTCATTCACACATATACACAGGGGAAAAAAAAATGTTTTCCAAATCTAACGATTAAAAAAAAAAAACTGCAACTTTACAAATCATACAAGATGTATAGTCATCTATGAAAAAAATTTAATGAAGGTTGTCAGAATTAAATACTGGGTATTCAAATAGATTTTGAAGAGAGTTTACACTATCACGAAATCGGTACATCTTAAATGTATACTCTGATCCGCATGGAGTAAGTCAGTCTTTTAGCATGCTGAATCAGACCCAGAGACCACAAAATCGAAGGGTTTTATCCATCGTCAGTCGAAATTATTGTTTCAGTTTATACGGCTGGTTCCCATTGCCTGTGCTCTACGCAGGACTGAGTTCTAAATGAGGATTTGCCTAGAACCTGCTGAGGAAAACTTTCTCTGTATGTGCAGTGAGGCGGTCAAATCGACGGCACAAGATGGTAAAACGTCTGGGCTTCGAGGATGACGACTACTTCACCAGCTGCCAAGCTCAGAAAAACAGAGAAGAAAGAGGGAGAAGATATGAAACAAGAAGTGGCGGTGAGAATAGCATCACGGTAGGTGACTGCTAAGTTGCTTCTGTTTTGTATTCATGAATTTCAGTGTAGTGCTGCCATCATAACATTCGACTGATGTTTAGCGAAGCTGAACCGAAGAGGATCTTTGATTTTTTGAAATTGCTTCAGATTTATGCCTCTGTAGTTAATTATTAGTAATTTTATGAAGTAGAAGAAATGGATAAAGAAGGCCAAGCTGGTAATTTGGTATTGAATCTCTCCAAGGAATTTCACAAAGTGAGACATAAAAGGTTAAACTTATTGGGACGAATCAGGATGAATCTTGCTGGTTGGAGGAGTTCTAAAGAGACTGAAATCAAAGAGTAAGTTTAGCATATGGTTATCATAAGAAGTGGATGTGAGAACAAGAGTGCCAGATGGTAGTATATTGGCACTATTGGTCTTCATTATTCTAATGAATGACTCTGTTGTTTGTTTACAGTCAGAAGTTAGGTTGTACGCAGGTGACATAAAGGTGTACTAGAGGATTATATCGAGAGATTATTGCGAACAGCTGTAGGGGGATTTGGACAGGATATCTAGTTGGTTGTGTGAAAGTCGAATGAAGATACAGACCGAAAAGAATCGATTATTGGGAACACACATAAAAGAATAAAGGTTGTATGATGGAGAGGTATTACTTGTTGAAAGCATAAGTTTTAAATCTGTACCTTTGATATACTAAACTCAGTTCTGTGGACAACCTGACGAGGTTGTCCAAGTTCCAAAGACTTGCGTTATTGGTGAGAATAATGGAGGGATGTTTCAAAGAACTAGAGGAACTTGGCTGTGAAATCTAAACTACTCCTTTGTGTGAGTATGATGAGACAGAATGGAATCCACTTCAAGAGTCCAAACATTGGTGTTGATAGCTGAGCAAAGGAGGGCAGATTTTGGAAATTTAATTTAATTTAATTGCAATGGAGCACAGGCTCCGGTGGCAATATCCCTACACACCCATCTTCCCCCTATCCTGCACCCACCTACATTTGCCCTTCAAAGTTTTCGGTAAATTATTCATCATTTCTCCAATCCCTGACACCCTTACCTAAAAAAAGAGAATCTTCCCACACCCTTGTGCCTGAAATCGAGTGCCAGCTTGTGGTCATGGTCATCTTTTCCCTTCCATGCACTATTTTTCATACCTATTGCAATATCTTTCCATGCCTCATCACCAGTATATGCCCTGTACACTCCCATGACCCTCCTCATCCTCCTCCTGTCTTGCAATGAATCCCATTCCAGCTCCTTTATCATATCCGTCACTGATTGCATTCTGCGATAATTACCGTAGAACACTTTATGTAAGAGATTTGTCAATAGAGCTGAGTTGGGAGTCATTGAAAGAGTTGTGTGTATGTATAAGTATGTAAGTTGAGAATGAATTTTGAGCGAAGAATGATGATTAGTATGTGGAAAAGAAGAGCGACCGATCCTAGTGGGTAAACATTCTGGAGGACTTGGGTTAGATCTCCGGTCCGGGCAGTGCTCATAAATTAGCAGTTGATTTCAGACATAAGGGAGGGGGAAAGCTTTGATTTGAAGGTAAGGGAGCATCCGTAAACTACGTGACTGGTCAAGGGATGGCTTGGTCAGAAAGCTACGCTGGGCAACGTGGAAGGGAGGAGGACGAGTCCTAGTCACAGTTAAAATAGGTCGCAGAACACATAACAGCATGTGAATATTTATTTATGTCGTTTAATTGTCTCCGTATTTTAGATACGGTACCCTATATATACTGATAGTTCCATTAATGCGTGTAGCTTGGCTTTGAATATCCGTAGATGGCCGCTAAAATATCCGTAGATTGGGTACAAAAATCCGGAGACTCGCTAACTGAAAGACTGAAACAATAATTATCAAAGAGAGAGTCAAAATTAAGAATATTTTTTATTTCCAGGTCTTTAAAATTACAAAAATAATATTTTACATTGAAAGTAAGAAATATCCCTGAACATGTTTTATACATCGTCATTTTTATCACCGCTGCTGCTGATCTACTCTCTCTCTTTCTCCTTTTTTTGTTTATCGACCATACATTTTTTTGTTGACATTAAATTTAGCATGTCTTTTGTAATAGGAAATTTTAAAAACTGCGACCCCTTTAATTCTCGGATATTACTTAGGCCTTCTCTGAAGCCACTTCTTTGTAAGCCGTGCCAGCGAGCAGGTCGTATAAAGATTGCGTCAGTAGTTTTGTATTGCAGTCTTTTAATATCAATAAAATCTGCAACCAAACAACATATGAGTTTTATTTCAATCGTTGGTTCACACTAGCGATTGCAAGGAAACGATTCACACTTCTGTAACGCAGTAACACTATACGCTCAAAGTTTAAAAAAAAAACACCAATATAAGGAAATATCGACAAATGATAAAAGTATAAAACATCCGTAGATATTTTAACAAAATCCGAAAATCCTAACTTTTCATAAAAATCCGTAGATCTACGGATAAATCCGTAGAAATGGCAGCGCTGTGTTCGGGTCACACGGGGCCGGCGCATTACGCGCTGAAAAACATGAGACACGCGGAACGTAGACTCAAATTCGCTTACAAATGTCACATGGGGTTTTCCGCGCCAGTGACAGTTCGTAATGCACTGATGCTTTGAAAGAAAAGCTGTTGATTCGGATCGCCCGCGTGTCACCACACCTCTCGTTGATAACATAATTCTCGTTTTGTTCTGCCAATTTCAGTACATCTTTAACTATAGCGCTCACGATATGTTCGAGGTGTGATGTGAATTAGCGCTGTACAATAAACTGTACGCGGCTTATCGGAAATGGTTTTCCCGAGAGTTTTAATATCCAAAACTGCGTCAATGAGCTGTGGAAATCTTTTAATCATGTCAAAGAATCATTCCCTAGTAATGTAGAAAGAAGGGTGGCAGAACTGCAACAAAAGAAAACAAAACAAAATGTAGCACTTCTTAGTTTTTTTTAAGACGGTTGGTAATATTTTGTTCTATTTTATCTTTTAACAAATAATAATGATAGAGATGAGGAGAATGTTTGTCAGTAACAGTTCAAGAAATAGAAGACCCGTGGCTCTAACTGAGAAACAGGTTTTCTCAATAAGTGATGACTAGCAGGAGTGGCTAGTGTGACCATTTCATTCAGAATACTTGTAACTAGCAGATACCCGCCACTTCGTCCGCTTGAAAGTGTGTTATGGTTACTGCCAGCAGAAAAATTTCTCCTTTGGCCTTGAAAATGTGGTTAACTGCTTCCTTAGCTAAAGTAAAAGTGTATCTCAGAGCCGGGAAATGTGTAATGGCCGGTCCTGGCAGTGTAGTGGCTAGCGCGCTGGCCTCGCATTGCAAGGGCCGCCGGTTCGAGTTCGGCCTCGGGCATGGGTGGTTTTAATTAAGTGTTGTGTTCGTCTTGAGTTGTCCTCACTGTAGTGTCCACAATATCGTAGTGAATTTCTGATACAGCAGTTGCAACGTAAACAAATTGGAGCTGGTTAAATGGTCGAAAGGCTATATTAAAAAAAAATGTGTAATGCGCGCCGAAAGATACTATTACTCGGTGACACGGGTCGATTTTTATCGCTGCTACTAATCGCGGCGATCACTCTGTAAACCAGTCACAGTGCGAGTAGGTAGTAACTAGCGAAGTGTAGTATCAGCCGCATTCGTTCGTTATGATGTACAAATCACGTCGTGTAGTTCTGAAACGATTGATTCGTTCGGCTTGTACTGAGATGAGTAAACATTTGTTAAATAAAATACAAAAACCGAGAAAAAAAGGAACAAGAAAGTTGGATTAGCCGAAGAGAAAAAGTGTGTACTTCTGTATCGCTTCTGAGAGAACTAGCTTCGGACGATCCGCAGCCTACAGAAATATTCTAAGACTAACCGAAGGAAAGTTACTTGAATTGATTACTCCTCAATATATGAAATAAGATACAATGATGAGAAGTGCGATTCCATGTAGAAATCACCTTATGTTACTTGGCTAGTGGTGATAGCCTGAAGTCTCTGGAGTGTTTGTTTAGAGTTCCTCACAATACAGAATAAACAAAAAGAATTCGCTTCGTTAAACCAAAATATACATTTTCAAATAATGTGCAGCTTTTCAAGGATTGCTATATGAATCCTTAATGTTCTTAATTTTTTTTTTTTTTTTTTTAGATGTTCCTCCAGTTTCATTTAATTCGACAAATAACTTTATAAAACAGTTTTACCACACTTTCTTGTTCATATATTTACTATTATTCGTGTTCCATAGTTCTTCATACTTCCGATAAACATAAAAAAGTAAAACATTTTCTTGGCTGACCATTTGTACGTACTTCCTTCCCGGTTTTCCATGATGACAAAAATACAACACAGAAACCAACAAACGGTAAACGAGAAATGCTAGCGATCGAGCTGTCAGATGAGGTGACAACAATGCCGTGTAGCGTTGAGAATGGAACATGTTCAAATCAAATCGTCGTTATTTTTAATTGCTGTTAGTCCAGTCAGTAGCAACGATTACTTTGTCACACGAAGCGATTACTCGTTGCTATTCAAGTAGCAGCGACAAAAATCGCCCCCTGTGACTGAGGCTTAGCAGCAATAGACGTCTCGAGCCGATTCTGACGTTATTTCAATCAGAATTGGGCATGGATGCCAATTTCTTCACTGAAAATCCACTATGCACCATGGAATGTTAGTAGTCATTCTGGTCCAGGCTAGAGATGGGTCGTTCGCGAGTGAATCAGTTCTTTAGAGCAATAAGGGGGAATTTCCAACGGAAAGTGGGGGTATAACCGAATTGTGAGGGGTGAGACCAAAAAAAAAAAAAAAAAAGTCTTAAATAAAACTGAGCTACTGAGTAAGTGAACGATACAAAAGAACTAGTTCTTTTCATTGAGTGATCAAATGAACAACCGCTCTTTTTAGTGAATCACTTTGCTCACCTCTAGTCCAGGCTGCGTTTCAACCTAATCACAGTCTAGTACAGCTCCTTGGACATCAGCATAAATTATTTGGGTTAGGAGTAGGGATGGTGGTCTGAGATCGATATAAGAATCGATCTTTTGGACCAAAATAATCGTTTTTTCAAATCTATTTATAGTATTGAATCGATATTTCACCCGTGAAAATCGAATATGAAAAAAAACATTTTCTACATGTAATGCACTTGCACATGACAGTCAGGGTTTAAATATGTTGATCAATTAAGTCATGACTGAGGCAAATAGTCCAAACATCCATCAATCTAAAATTCTCATTTATAATATTATTTTATTTTATAATTGTAGAAAAGCATATAAAGCATATATCGGCCGTGTTAATTATACAGTATAAGGAATAATTTTAACGACAAGATGGTAGGAGGAAACAGTACAAAATGTCTTCTGGAATTAATAGGGAAAGAAACTACGTTCCATATAGGGGGAGGGGGGAGGGGTCAAGGTAAAAGCCAAGTCAGGCTACGTGGGGGTAAGGGGGATTCAAAAGAAGCCGAAATGGAGCCACGTAGTTTATGGACGCCCATTAACGGTCTGAGACATTGGAATAGAATAAAGAGGGACGTGTTGAGCAATTCAATTAAAGTAATAAGCATACAATGGACACACAGAAAACTGTGACAGGCGCAACTGACAGTGGTTGCAATATCAGCAAAAGACGCAGTCCTAGGAGTAGAGTGGTGGCTTTTCCGTGGCATATGGATTCTCATGCGCTAATAGCGCTGTTCGTGCTGCATATAACGCCACGATGATTGGAGACAGAGGACCCAAGAGCAGTGGCGTAGCTAGGTCAACAAGGGCCCCGGTGCAAAAAATTTATTTTGGGCCCTCAGGCCAGACGGGCGACCTTTTTTTTTGCTTTGTTTTCTGGTAGGGGACACCTGAACTGAGGATGGGGGCCCTTGAATTGTTCTTTATGGGCCCCTGAGCAGCGAGGGCCCTTAGTGAGGGTCTCCTGTGTTCTCAGGGGCCCCTTAGACGACGGTAGAGCTAAAAAAAAAAGGTCGCCAGTTTGCCGTGAAGGCTCGTGAGCCCTCTAAACTGCGCTTGAGGGCCCCTAGAGGTGCGCTTAGGGGCCCCTTGAGGTATGCTTGGGGGCCCCCTGAGCGTGAGGGCCCCGGTGCACTGCACCGCCTAGCCCCATAGTAGCTACGCCCCTGCCCAAGAGATCCACATACATTGGAGATACGGTAGTGAACCAGAGCGCCGTGTCATAGACTGCGTGTTCTGTGTCATGTGAGGTCATTACAGTAGTATTGGTGTTGTATACACTGATGAGCCAAAACGTTATGATCACCTGCTTAATAGCTTGTTAGTCGACCTTTGGAACGCAATACTAAATCTGTTGGGAGTGGAAAGGATCCGGAAAGTCCTTGGTAGGTTTCCGGAGGTATCTGGCACCAGATGTCTACGCACAGGTCACTCAACTCCGTTAAATTATTGGCTGGTGGTTTGTGGGTGCAGAGCTCTTACCCGAGATGTGTCCTATAGAGTTGAGACCAGGTGAATTTGGTGGCCAAGACATCAACGTGAGTTCAATAACAGGCTCCTAGAACCAATGTAGCACGGTTCTGGCATTGTGATATGGGCTGGAAGATGCCATCGATGTAGTTGAAGATATGAAGAATGAAGGGTTCTAGTTGATCACAGCTGTCATGGTGTCTTCGATCACTGCCACGAGTCAAATCAAAGACCAGGTGAATGTCTCCCACAACATAGTACCGCCCCCACAGGCCTGCGTCCGTGGCGCGATGCATGTTCGGCTGGAAGATGGCGACCATCGATCGATCTGGCGTAGCAAGAAACGTGATTCATCCGACCAGTCGACACGTTCCCATTGGTCCACGGTCCGGTCTCGATGATCTCGTGCCCATTGCAATCGTAATTGACGATGTAGTTGGGGTCCGTCTGCTGCGGAGTCCCATGTTGAATAAACGGTGAGCTCCGAAACACTTGTTTCTGCACCAGCATTGAACACTGCCGTCAGATCTGCTACAGATCGCCGCATGTCCTGCTTTACAAAGAGGGCAAGCCTCCGACTCCACGTTCTGTGATTAGGCGGTGGATGTCCATCATCTTATCGCATACTCGTGGTTTCACCGTCCTCCATTCACTTTCCATAATTGCTCACTACAGTAGCAGGCGAACAGCCGACAAGCCTCGCGTTCCCAGACGCCGGGCCATAACAATCAGCCTTTTGTCAAAGTCACTTATGTCAGTGGATTTCCCCATATGCCACACGTATCATGGCTAGAATGACTCCTCATGATTATCCGCTGCTTACCAACAACGTCACCAGACGGCATTCAGCCTCGCAGTGGGCAGTGGTCATAATGTTTTGGCTCATCAGTGTATTCCTCATTCGTCTTCATTTGCTTCAATCAGCACTGGCTGGTTGCCTGTCTTTGAGGCTTATTCACCTAATATTGAACTCAGAATATGTTGGGTCTGTCACTGCAGATAAGGCATGCTGATTGCAACATATCGCGTTTCCTGAGTAGCTCTGTCTTAACTTGGACGGTTCCATTCGACTTATTCGAGAGCTCGTACTGGCTCAAGGCCAGGAATGATAGTGTGGGGCGCAGCGGGTATTTACGTGAGACGATCTCCGCTTCTTCGCATCGAGGGTAATTTCAACAGCTAAGCGCTACGTCAGAGAAGGTGACGTCATACCTACTGTTCAGAGCATCCTCGCGCTGAACACAAGCAGTACAGGAATCCTCCACTAAACTACTACCTTAGAGGCAGACTTTCCACTTATTCAGTATTCTTGGGGTTAGGTCACTTACACAGAGAATGTTCCATTAGTAAACAGCAGCTTGCTTACAAGTATTGCCCCAGGACACCTACAACTATTTCTTCTATCCAATGACATATAACTGATAGTAGCAATTCTTGCAGCTGTTTGAGTTATTCATACTAACTTATGATCGTCGTATTTCTTTGGAAATTTAAACAATTTCGATGGTAGATAGACTTACGTTAGATATTCCGCAACACTGATTGGTTCCTACTATGTGCTATTCCGGGGCGCAGTCGGTAATTCTAAAATAGGCAGTACGTCTACCCGATTCATTCAAAGTAGGTCGCTTTTTTCATACCACCCCACAGATCGCCATGTTTTAACTCTTTCCTCACCTTTTCTCTACAGTCTGAATTCAGTCATTTGTTTCCAATTTTGTCGTTTGCTCTAAAGGCACAATGTAATGATATACGCTGATCACCAAGAACATTATGACTCCCTACCTACTATCGACATAAACCCGTCCTGACGATAGCGTCATACACACGCTCGGTGCATGTAGTATCAGTGAGCGTGCTACCCGTGTTTAGAATGGGAAAGGCACGCGATCTATCTGAGTTTGACCGAGGGCAGATTTCGCAAACTGCACGACTTGTCGGCTGTTCGAGGAGTGCTGTGGTGAGTGTCTTCAAAAAGTGGCGAAACCAAGGTGAAACCACGTCCAAACGGAGTTTGGAATTAAGCGGCCACTCCTCATTACTGATGTCGGACGTCGGACGTCGTAGGTAAAACAGGACAGGCGGCAAACTGTGGCGGAACTAACATCAGACTTTAATGCTGGGCAGATTACAAGGGTGTCTGAACACACAGGGTACCGAATACTCCTAACGATGGGCCTCCGCAGCCGACGACCCATGCATGTGCCAATGTTAACACCACTACATCGTCAACTACGACTGAAATGAACACGCGAACGTCGTCACTGGACGTCGGCGCAGTGGCGAGCGTTGCATGGTCTAACGCATCCCGATACCTTCTTCATCATGGCGACAGGAGGGTGTGAATACGTCGTTTTCCAGGGGAACAGTTTCTTGACATCTGTACTGCGGGACGGAGATAAGCTAGGGAACATTCACGTGGGCGTCCATGGGTCCAGTGGAGCTCGTGCAAGGCACCATGACGGTCAGTATCATACACTGGTTGCAGACCACGTATACACCTTCATAACAACCATGTTTCCCAGCGACAATGGCATTTTTCAGCAAGATAATGTGCTATGTCACAAGGTCAGGATTGTGATGGAGTTGTTCGAGGAACACGGCGAGTTGCAATTGATGTGCTGGCCCCCCAATTCGCCAGATCTGAACCCGATCGAACACATCTGGGATGTGACTGAACAGGAATTAAGTGACTTGTGTGTGTAGATGTGGTGCCAACTCCATCCAGCGACCTACCAAAGCCTAATTGCTTTCATACCAAGACGCGTCGCCACTGTTATAATTGTCAAAGGCTATTAGGTAGGTGGTCATAATGTTCTGGCTGATCAGTGTATTAATCCGTTCGTTCACATGGCAACCAACGACTTTCTGTACAGCGTATACATTTTGAACTGTATAAAAAAAAATTAAAAACTTGTTGGAAATTTTTTGTAGCGCCCTGTCATCGACAGACAATTTTTTTTTTTTTTTTTTTGTAACAGTTTAACGTCCCTTTTTAACAACGTGGTCTTTAGTGACGGGAAAGGATGGGGGCAAGGAATGGGAAGGAATTCGGCCATGGCCTTTTGAAGGAAGCATCCCGGCATTCACCTGG
Organism: Vandiemenella viatica; assembly: GCA_031002005.1. NCBI lineage: Eukaryota > Metazoa > Arthropoda > Insecta > Orthoptera > Morabidae > Vandiemenella > Vandiemenella viatica. The sequence goes on along the minus strand of JARYHS010008075.1, from coordinate 67,386,804 downwards.
AGTGATTTGGGGAAACCATGGAAAACCCAAATCTGGATGCCCGGACGGGGATTCGAACCGCCGTCCTCCCGAATGCGAGGCCAGAACGCTATCCGTTACACCACCACGCTCGACAGACAAAAAATCATTCGGTCTTTATCATGCATGAAAAACCGATTCAACTTTTGTATTGAGAAGCAATGTCTGCTACATGGAACTTTTTTTTTTCAAGTACCGTACTTCAAAATAATGTACACTTACATATCAGCTTGAGCTTTTGAAAATGTATTTTTTTAGTTTAAAAGGTTCATTTATGAAACATTTTTGGCCAGTCAGGTACGTCAGTAATACATAGTTGTCGGCGGCTTGTAAAATTATCAAGAGAAGTAACTGGAATGTAATTGAAATGCCGTTTCTCCAGCTCAAATAATAATTTTGTTGTAACAGTTGCGTTGTTGCAATAGTTACCTCGACGTTAGATTGCTAATAGCATTGGCGCAAGCGACAAAAAGATAAATCAACCAAAGTATCTGTAAATGCGGTTTTGTTCTTTGCCCAGCGTTATGTTCATTTGTCTGGCATATATCATCATATATATTATTTCTATAATCATATATATTATTTCTATAAGGTATTTTTTTGTCACAAGCCTATATCTTCCTTCATACTTAACCGAAATCAATGAATGAGGTGTCATTTTAAAGCTTATGGTCTCCACTTTGGTTAAATCGTATTTTAAGCAAGAAAGTTTTCGGAATTCAACCCTTAAAGGGCAAAAATGTAAATTTTTCTAAAATGCTGTTTTCTGTGTTACGAGTCAGTTATCTCCCTGGATACCTATCTGAAACCGTTTTATGAAGTATCGTTTTAAAGATTAAGATCTCCGCTTTAGTGACGTCATATATTAAGCCAGAAAGTTTTCGGAATTCGACCATTAAAGGGCAAAAGTATCAATATTTTTGCAATGCGTTTTTGTGTCACGAGCGATTTATCTCCCTTAATATCTAACCGATATAGATAAATGAGGTATCATATTAAAGAATAAGGTCCCCGCCATGGTAACATTATATTTTAACAAAGGAATTTTTCGTAATTCGACCCTTATAGGGGAAAAAGGTCACTTTTTCTAAAATGCTTTTTTTGTATCTCGAGCCATTTATCTCCCTGGATATCTAACCAAAATCGATAAATGGGGTAGGATTATGAGGAGTAATGTCTCAGCTTTGTGACATCATATTTTAAGAAAGAATGTTTTGGAATTCAACCCTTAAAGGAAAAAAGTATAAATTTTTCTATTACCGATTTTTGTGTCACGGGCGATTTATCTCCCTTGATATCTAACCGATATAGATAAATGAGGTATCATATTAAAGAATAAGCTCTCCGCCGTGGTAACATTATATTTTAAGAAAGGAATTTTTCGTAATTCGACCCATAAAAGGCAAAAAAGTCAATTTTTCTAAAATGCGTTTTTTGTGTCTCGAGCCACTTATCTCCCTTGATATCTATCCAAAATCGATAAATCAAGTACGATTGTGAGGAATAATGTCTCAGCTTTGCTGACATCATATTTTAAGAAAGAAGTGTTTGGAATTCAACTAATAAAGGGAATAAGTATAAATTGTTCTACAACGTATTTTTGTGTCACGAGCCTTATATTTCCCTTGATATCTAATCGATATAGATAAATGAGGTATCATATTAAAGAATAAGGTCTCCGTCGTGGTAACATTATATTTTAAGAAAGGAATTTTTCGTAATTCGACCCATAAAAGGCAAAAAAGTCATTTTTTCTAAAATGCGTTTTTTGTGTCTCGAGCCACTTATCTCCCTTGATATCTATCCAAAATCGATAAATCAAGTACGATTGTGAGGAACAATGTCTCAGCTTTGCTGACATCATATTTTAAGAAAGAAGTGTTTGGAATTCAACTATTAAAGGGAATAAGTATAAATTGTTCTACAACGTATTTTTGTGTCACGAGCCTTATATTTTCCTTGATATCTAATCGATATAGATAAATGAGGTATCATATTAAAGAATAAGGTCTCCGTCGTGGTAACATTATATTTTAAGAAAGGAATTTTTCGTAATTCGACCCATAAAAGGCAAAAAAGTCAATTTTTCTAAAATGCGTTTTTTGTGTCTCGAGCCACTTATCTCCTTTGATATCTATCCAAAATCGATAAATCAAGTACGATTGTGAGGAATAATGTCTCAGCTTTGCTGACATCATATTTTAAGAAAGAAGTGTTTGGATTTCAACTATTAAAGGGAAAAAGTATAAATTGTTCTACAACGTATTTTTGTGTCACGAGCCTTATATTTCCCTTGATATATAATCGATATAGATAAATGACATATCGTATTAAAGACTAAGGTTTCCGCCGTGGTAACATTATATTCTAAGAAAGGAATTTTTCGTAATTCGACCCATAAAGCGCAAAAATTTCAATATTTCTAAAATACGTTTTTTGTGTTTCGAGCCATTTATCTCCCTAGATTACTAACCAAAATCGATTAATAAAGTAGGAGTATGAAGAGTAATGACTGAACTTGGTGACATTATATTCAACCTCACTATTCATCGCATTTTATTCGCGAAATTTTCGCACGGGTCGTCTAGTTGTCTAATATTAGGCTAAGCTTATCAGACAGTAACAAAATTAAATTCGTTAGTACACAATTAAAAATCAGCTATCATTTCTAATTCAGTTTAGTTTTATCACTGACATATCGATGCTTTGAAATTATTGTAAGTAAATAGTTTTGTAGTGAAACAATTCTGAAATTCTTGTTAGTGTACGCCTAATTTTCGATTAATGTTAATGATTGGGTAGATAGATTTTTATTATTCCAGTCTCATTCACCTCTTTTCCTTGATAATGTAATTAAAAATCTTTAAAATATATTGACCGAATTCTTCAAAAGTATAAATCTGCTACTGGAGAAAGGAATGTACAGTGTTTGGCTGAAACAACAGCAACGTAATTAGTTTTGTTTGTTACACGTAAATCATTGAGAAATTTGGTTTCTGTAAGTAATAAAAAATAATTATTTATTGCATTTGTAGTCTACTATCGTCAGCCCATTGATACACGGCTTATAAGCAATGTAAGTGAGATATCTGAGATATCCCGTTGGTAGTACATTACTTTAAGCAAGTCATTCGTTATGAACTCTTGTCATCGCCTCTTCTAATATCTGTCGCAGACTTGATCTGTGCTTTTGGTGTGTCTGGTTAGAAAATACAGTAATGGCTACGACTATATTATACACGACAGAAGAAAGATGTACGAAGTAGTACGAAAAGGCAGTTTCTTCGCCAGTTTTTGACACTATGTACCTAGAAAGGAGGTTTTATCTCAGTTTTCTCACTCAGGGGGGTCAGGTTACCCAGAGTCATTTCGACCTCCCACTTAGCCTCCAGCCGACCACACGCTGGCCGTTCCGTACGTTGCATAACCCACCCCACCAATTAACATACACTTATCTGTTATGTTACTTTTCTGCACCGTTAATTAACATGTATTGTGTTCCAGATTTTGGGTCATTGAATTGAACATGTACATTTCGTTTACTGAATTTAATTCAATTCAATCGCTCGCTGCCGCAAGAACACCGCTTAACGTCGCCTTAGTTTTACTCTGAAAGACTCTGATTACCTGGTTGGGTTAAATTGCATTTATGTATCTCGTCTCAACATACAATTTAAATAGGAGCTAGGACGATTAAAAATGCATTTAACATCTGCTATTATGATGAGATTATTTGTTGTGCGGCCATATACTACAATGAAAATGCTGATTCTATTTGCTGGATTATTTTGCAAATTCATACATGCGTTCCCCAGAATATAATTTTTTGAATGAGGTATATAATATTGCATACATATTGTTTAAATAATACCATATTTTCGTAAAAGCGGTGTGATTACAAATATATAATTGATTTTGGTTGCTACATATTCAAAATTTTGCGTGAGATCTATCCTTGCTTCAAGGTCAAGATCATCAGACCATCAATCTTTATATTTACTTTGCCGTCATCGACAAAACACAGCCTATTGTGGTTCGAATCCTTGTCGGTTTCCAGGTTCAAAACATCATGTATCAAGCCACTCCCTGCTTTAAGAAGCAGTTATATTCCTGTACAACTTTTCTCGTAGCATTTCCTTCCGTTCTGGCAAAATATTTAATTCTGAGCGATTTCAAACCGATGAACGGACTGGTGCATCAGTATCAGAAAGTGTGGATATGGATTCACAGACACTGTTTTGAAACTCGCTCTTAATTCGAGTTTTTACAGAGCTTTAATATCAGTTTTACTTTGCACTGATAAAACTTGTGGCTACTGTGGTGTACAATAAGATAACACGTTGTTCGCATCTTACCATGTAGAACTGGCAGACCTACCTGTAACAGTCGCTTTCAGTGAACTTTCTGGACGTTGCAACTAATAATTTGATTGAAGAATAAGTTTAGGTAAAAGTATCATCTCTCCAAAATACCTTAAGATATATAAATACCTTGCAGAAGCGGGGTTTAGCTGTGACCAGTTAGAAAATTGTTAAGTTTTATTCACACGTCGAATCGAGTGTAGTGGATGAGCGGTAGCGCTTAGTCCTTGCACTCTGAAGGAACAGGGTTCGAATCCCGTCCGGCCATACAGATTTCGGTTTTCCATGGTTTCCCGAAATCACTTCGGGCGAATGATGAGACGGTTCCTTCCCGTTCCTTGCCTCCACTCTTTATCGCCTCGAACGAACTCGACTTCGAAGAGGCGTAAAGCCAAGTAAAAACAAAATTCGCATATCGAAAGGGAACAAACATCTGGTTGTGTGTGTCTACTGGCACTTCAGTTCATAAGTTCCCTTCCCTTTCGACTGCAGGATTTATAATATTGTACAGAACCACCACGGAGGCAATATCATGGCAAGTCCATCTGTAGCAGCAGATGTATTCGGAACTTTTTATTTGTCCATTATAAAGATACTGTTCGCATTCCCTCTCAAACAGTACAAATATTTTACTGTCGAAATCTTGCAGTAAGGGGAGACGTAAGTTGACTTAGTATAATGAGTAGCAATCCTTGCCTAGTCCAGACCGTCTTTATGGTATGACATTCTTGGTAAAATACTCCGCCTTCGCCAAAGCTCTGCAAATGGGCCTATCCCACTTCTATAATTATCGCTATGCTCAGCAATATGATATAGCTAAGTGACCTTGTGCACAGTAAACCTACTTTCACGGGAAGGTATATGAGCTTTACACTGCTCCAATCGTTACGTCTTCCCTCTGCCTCTAGTAAGGTGCGCCCATTGAGTTGGTACACACTTTGACAATAAATTTGGCCACCGCTGAAAAATTCTATCACTCTTATTTTGCACAATCAGGACACAGTAATACAATACTGGCAAGCCAGTATTGCATTACTGTTTCTTGGGATCACATTGATGTCAGATTGTGCAAAATAAGAGTGATAGAAGTTTTCAGCGGCGGCCAAATTTATTGTCAAAGTGTGTACAATGGGACCACGTCGAGTCGTGGACCCCGCGAACCGGCCTTCCTGATTGCGGTTTCCCGAAGTCAAAATACAAATATCACAAACAAACAAAATAGTCATATCACACAGAGCATAAGTTAACTGTTTTGCAGACAGATGACAAAATATCCTCTCCACCTTTAGAATAAGTTCCACAGATTTATAAAAAGTCCTAAGGATCAGAAATGTTATTCGACGGTATTTATCCAGGCTTCTCGTAAGGGAGCGTGCATAAACCACGTAGCTCCTGTGAACCGCCCTTCCCCCCCACGTAGCACGTAGCTTTTTTCCCGATTCCAGAAGACATTTTTTTACCGTTTTCTCTTGTCAGACGATTGTAAATTACATACGGAGATAATTAATTGAGGGAAATAATTATTCGCATGGTGTTGTGAGTTCTGTTCCCCATTTTAACTGTGAAAAATGTTATGAAAGGAAAGCTACGTGGCCTGGCTCGGAATCCCCCCTCCTCCCACGTAGTCCAGCGTATCCTTCCAGCCAACCCCCCCCCCCCTCCTTGGACCTAGTCACGTAGTTTGTGCACGCTCCCTAAGTAATGCCGACACGACACAGCCTATTGCGGTTCGATTCCCAGTCTGTATCCAGGTTTAAACCTCACGTCCAACGAAGGACAACATGCACCCTTAAAGATACTCCCTGCTTTAAGGAGCAATAATATTAACAGAAAACACAAAATTGTATTCCAAAAGATTCAAAGCGATGAACGGCCTGGTGCCTCAGTATTAGGAAATCTGGATAGAGATCCATAGATCTATGGTTTAAATGCAGATGTTGATTCGCATTTTTACAGACCTTTAACCTCGCCTATACCTAGCTCCAATCAACGGTTGTGATTTTAGTTAATACTTAAAAAATATTTTGTAAGTGGTGGAAACGATATCGAAGGTAAGCATTATAAAGGAAGACAAAAAGATTAAAATGTATGAAACAGACAGTAAAGGCTCCTGGTTATAATTGATATGATGAGATGACGATCTTTGATAAAGGATTGTGTCAAAGCGGTTTGAAGTTTTATGATGGAAAAAATTAAATTCTCTTACTACTTCAGTAGCCTTTTTTTTTCTAATTTGACATTTTTATTATAATCGTTTCTACTACCGGTATACCTCACGAGCGTTGTCTCATTTTTGTTTATATGGAGATCAAATTCATCCCCTAATATTTAATTAATGCCGTTAATTACTGTGTTTTAATTCTTCTATACGAATAGCACAGTATAAGCAGCCGCAGCGCACCAGTATGTTCCCCCCCCCCTCCCCCCCCCCTCTTAGCCTGCTGTCAAATTAGTTGCGACGGAGAGGGCGGCACAAAACTCGCTCCATTTTTTGTGTGTGTGTGGGAGGGGGGGATTAGGTTCACCAAGCACTTATTATTCCTTTGGAGTGAATAACCTCGATAACTGTTTACTAGTTTATAGAAGTCGTTAGAGCAAACGGAGTTTGGAAAAGAAAAAAAACTGATTAATACTGAATTAAAATTGAGTAGTCACTGATAAAATTTGCCATAATGAACAGAAATCTGAAAACGAAAGAAGTCTTTGGGGGGGGGGGGGGTTGGCTGGAAGGCTACGCTGGGCTACGTGGGGGGAGGGGGAGTTCCGAGCCAGGCCACGTAGCTTTCCTTTCATAACATTTTTCACAGTTAAAATGAGGAATAGAACTCACAACAGCATGTGAATACTTATTTCCCTCAGTTAATTATCTCCTTATGTAATTTACAATAGTCTGACAAGATAAAACAGTGCAAAATGTCTTCTGGAATCAAAAGGGAAAAAAGCTACGTGGGGGGGGGGGGTTAGAGGCAAAAGCCACGTAGGGCTACGTGGGGGGTAGGGGGGGTTCGCAGGAGGCCCAAATGGAGCTACGTGGTTTATGCACGCTCCCTTATGTTCGAAATACAGTTCTGTACACCTATGTTCATAAAAGTGACTAAAGTAAACGTTTATATCAAAATTAATAATAAATATCTGAGATAAGTGAATATTCATCTCGTTTAGAAAAAATACCAATGTTTGAAATAAGCATTTAAGGTTTTCATGGTGGTGTTTCGAAAGTTACTTCTCTGAAATGCTGCTACAGCGTATAATACTTTTTAAATGTCGAGAATGTCAGTATGAAATATGTGTAATCATTGGTCATGTTAATAGCCATGTTATATGTAGTGAAATGCCGTTCGGCATCTATTTATATATATATAAATAGACGTGTGTTTCCCTATATTTCACTTTTTAGCCACCACTATCTAGCACAGATCACTGGTGTATGTGTGTGGTAGTAGCATGGAGTTTCGTAATTGTGCAAAACGTTGGCTGAATTTCGGTAGCTGTGGGGGCGTGGGAGATGTGGTTGAAAATGGCAGATCAAGGATATTTTCGTATTTCGACCAAAGTCATGTGTGTCCGTATATTTCATTTTGTTGCCACAGCTATATAGCGCAGAACACAGCTATATGTGTGTAGTAATAACATCGAGTCTCCTATCGTGCACTATGGTGGTTATATGTCGGTAGCTATAGTGGCGTGCTCCCACACCACCTATATGGTGTTTGAAAGTGGTCGATCTGGGACACTTCCATATTTCGACCAAACACGTATATGTCAATATGTATCACCTTTCAGCCAAAACTATCTAGCGCAGATCACTGGTGTTTGTGCGTGGTAGTAGCATGGAGTTTCCTGTCGTTAACAACGTTGGTCGAACGCCGATAGCTATGGAGGTGAGTGAGATATGGTGGTTAAAATTGGTCGATGCAGAGCATTTTCATATTTCAAACAAAAGACTTGTGTGTCCCTATACTTCTCATTCCTGCCACAACTATATAGCACAGTGGTAGTAGCATCGACTCCCCCATCGTGCACTATGGTGGTTAGATGTCGGTAGCTATGGGGGCATTGGAGATATGGTGGTTGAAAGTGATCGACGTGGGGCACTTTCATATTTTCACCAAAGACGCTATGTATCACTTTTCAGTCAAAACTACCTAGCGCATATCACTGGTGTTTGTGTGTGGTGGTAGCATATAGCCACCGATAGTGCACAACGTTGGCCAAATTTCGGTAGTTGTGGGGGCGTGAGAAATGTGTTGGTTGAAAATGGCCGATCAAGGATATTTTCGTATTTCGACCAAAGACATGTGTGTTCGTATATTTCACTTTGTTGCCACAACTATATAGCGCAAACCACTGCTATTTGTGTGCTGTAGTAACATCAGGTCTCCCATCGTGCACTATGGTGGTTATATGTCGGTAGCTGTTAATCGAATTTCTTTACAATCACGAACGAAGTCGTGGGCATCAGCAGCGCTAAATACGCTGTAGCGTGTAGCGCGTCGCGTCGTTTGACGGTGTCCGGCGTCGGAGTAATATCAGCGCTTTCACTGTGACACGGATTCCGCCGCCCAGCGGTTTTCACACAGCTTCTGCGCTTCACTAGATAAAATTAACCTGCTAAAAGACACCCGCTGTTAACTGTTACGTGACCGTATGGCAATGAGAGACCTCTTTAAAGGGCTTTCACAGATCAGTTAATGTTTGCTGCGGCAATCGGAATCGATGACGTTTTATGGTGGGAGAGTAATACCATTGTACTCATCACTGAAGGTGAAATTATAGAATTATTTGCTCAGGGCGTGTGCATAGAACAGCTCTATCGGTACGATACAATGTATGTTATTGGAGACTAATATTCCAACAAGCAACATTGGGGGATGGAAAAAAGTATTTACTGCAAATATGGTTAAAAGCTGAATTTCAGACCATGGAAAACAGCAAAGAAGCATTTTGCCAGTATTTCTTGATAGCCAGTCGGTGCTGTTAGAATTATATTAGAGGAAATGAGTAAAATAAGAAGAAATGAGATAATGGCCTCTTAATGATATGAAAAGAAGTATCATACTATTAACCACAATCCAAGGTTTTTATCAGGTCGTTTTTAGAAACGTCAGGTTGTTTTTAATAATACGTATCCTATTTTTTTCTGGAGCTTACATAATTTTTTTAGAGTTCATCATTTAATTTTTTTATTTTTTTTAGCAGATTTGGAAACAAATCAGCAGTAGAATGAAGTATATTTTGTATGACGCTCTTCACTTAAAGTTTTGCCGATTAGTATATGGTAGTATAGTGCGAAATTTGATACCACGGTATAAAATTCAACTCTCTGGTGAGTATCAGTAAACACAACCTACGATACAGGGAGTTTGGATCTGTCGAACAGCCAATATTACTGAAACAGCAACTAATGGAACGCAGGGTCTCAACAAGTATGTTTAGAGTGTCGATTCTAAATTCTGATAAAGAGAGTTGAAATGAGCGAACAGCGGTAATTAATAGATAGTTATAAATGAGGAACGTATTCCATACATTATTCTTCGAGGCACAAACATAAAACCGTTTTATTTCATGGCTCTGTGTTAAGAAACAGCGCCAGGAAAATATTTTATCAATCTGGAAAACGAAAACAAAACTGCATAGTTCCTGGGAGCACCAAACAAAATATTGACCCTGCTGTCACTTTGCGGAGTAGCGTTGTTGAGAGAATTGAACCGAATATTAAAAGGTCTAAGACACCCTCTAAAAGGAATTATTTGTGCAGGTCGAAAAGACTTTACCGCGTGCTTCTTTGGTTGTCTGTCTTACTTGCGCTTGGCATCTTGCCGCCAGCAGTGTCAAATGATACCATTCCGCGCAGTTTTCAGTTTCTCTCGTTGCTGGCTTTCAGCGCCGCTTCGCTACCGAGTCGCAAGAGAGTCCGCTTATGTACACACACAAAATAACTCAAAGTGGGAGGAAACTGGAGAATTACTACTCGATATGGGGATAAAGAAAAATAAAGATCTATTCATTTAGTTTGTGGACTGTTCTTACTTTAAAACTGACAGCATGTTTAAAATTCAAATTATATCTCGAGTAAAATATGAAAAGTAAAGTAAATGCTTGTGCCTTTGTTGGAGAGGAGATTCCGAAGGGCAGTTTGACTGCACAAGTGACAGAACTTCAGTTTGGCGTGCAATTCTCCTCTGTGGAGGCTTCAGTAACCGCTAGTAGAATTTCGAACCACGAAGTCTTCTAGCGTACTTCACGTCAACAACAGATATTCGACAGAACTGAAAGTCAGTTTAATGGGATTCGAATTCAGATGCCTTAACTATGTGACTAGGGTAAAGAACAATTCATAATACGTATTAGTTAATTTAATTTAATTTAATTGCAATGGAGCACACGCTCCGGTGGCAATTTCCCTACACATCCAACTTCCCGCTATCCTTTAACTTTAAATTCTTTTAACGTTTTCGGTAGGTTATTCATCACTCCCCTTGGTAACTCATTCCAATCCCTGACACCCTTACCTAAAAAAGAAAATCTTCCCACACCCTTGTGCCTGAAATCGAGTGCCAGCTTGTGGTCATGGTCATCTTTTCCCTTCCATGAACTACTTTTCATGACTTTTGTGATCATGAGAGACAAATAGTAATCGGAAAGAAGATAGCAAAAAAGCAGTAAAGTAATTAAAAATAAAGCTGTAATTACGATTTGAAAATATTTTTTAACTGGTGAAATGAAGATACAGAGAAATTATTGAATGGCGTAAACAAAATTTCGAGAAGAAGTAGGCTAAAATAACAATAATAAAAATCTCGATTGGGCCTATTGACAGTTTCTTTTCCAGAATGTTTATTTCAATGCTTTCGGTCATTACACCATACAGGCTGCTTTCAATATTTACATTTATCTTACATGTATTTCTTAAACTCTTGTTAATTTGTTGTTAAGCCTTATTATAAAATTACGACATAAAATATTAAAATCTATTATTATCGAAGATTGCCTGATAATTCTTTCTTACGCAACAGAATACATACTCCATTGGTTGCTTCTGGTACAAAATATAACATTACAGAATGATACAAAATTGAGTTGTGCACATTTCGTTCCGTTCCCAGAAGAATAATTACAGGTGCTGATAGGGATATGTTAAGTCTAACAAGGCTAGTACCCCGTGGAGGCTGCAGGCGAGTATAATATAATTGATGTCTGCTAACTCCTCTTGGTCTGCCTGGCAGAACGGGGAATGGATGACTCCGATTTTGCAGAGGTAGATTGAGTAGCATTCGTGTACCAATCTCATATGTATTATGTAGGTTTTATGTTTTCTGCCTAATTTAGAAGTTTTAAACCAGACATTAGAGGGAATGTGGGGTTGAATTAATGAGCAGTACTTTCATCGGAGAGCCTGTATGCAACTATTTGAATTTGACCATCTGCTAAAGAATTTTTTTCCAATGATTGTCGTAAAATCTGGGAAGGGAATATAATAATAATATTTAATTAAATTGCGATGGAGCACACGCTCCAGTGGAAATTTCCCTACACACCCATCTTACCCCTTTCCTGCACCCACCTACATTTGAGTTCTGCAAATTTTAGCTTTAAATTCTTTCAACGTTTTTGGTAAATTATTCATCATTTTCTTGTTAACTTATTCGAATCTCTGACACTTTTACCCAAAAAATAGAATCTTCCTACACCCTTGTGCCTGTAATCGAGTGCCAACTTTGGCCATGCTCATCTTTTCCCTTCCATGCGTTACATTTAATTCTTACACCAATATCATTCCATGCCTCATTATCAATATACGACTTGTACACTCACATCACCTTCTTCCTGTCTTCCAGTGAAACCCATTCCATCTCTTTTATCATGTCTGTTACTGATTGCATTCAGCGATAATTTCCAGAAACAAACCTAGCAGCCCTTTTTTGCACCCTCTCCTATTCCTGTATTTGATACTCAAAATGTGGGTTCCATACTACACTACCATATTCAAGCAATAGACTGACAAAAGTTTTGTAACCCAATTCCTTTACTTCTCTCGTACATCCCCCATCACTCTCTCCAACAAGTGCAAAATTTTGAAACCTTTTCCTACTACATGATCAATGTGTCCTGCCAAGTTAAGCTTGTTATCAAATGTAATGCCAAGATATTTACATTTCATATCTTCAACAATCAATTCTTTCCCCGCCTTATAATCGTAAAAATCCTTTAGTTTTGTATCTAATAAGCTGACTCTTCTTTGCATTTATCTTCATCCATGTTTAGCAACACAACTGGATGTCGTGTCCAGATCGCCCTGGAGCTGTATACAGTCCTCAACCATTTTGATTCTTTTATATAGCAGTATATCATTTGCAAACAATCTAACTTCTGATAGTAAACGTATTGCCACTCTCCACTTTCCTTGGTTAGCTGGTCGAGCATTCCGTTATGCTAGATTACCGACAGTTTCAATTAGCTGTGAAACCTTTATAGCTACTTTCCTTAGCCAAATAATTTTGCTAGCTAAAATGATCTATAACTAAATCTGAAAATCCAACTATTAGGTGACGTTGCGAACATCAGATGAACGGGCACTAATCATAAAAATAAGAAAAACAAACAAGATTAAGCGCAGTAAAAACGAAAGAAATATGAAAAGGTCAATTAACCATAATCGAAAAGGATGCAACAGACTTATGTTTTCTTAGGAAGTAAAATTGTGACCGATGGTCAGTTTTTCAAATCAACCAAGCTTGTTCATGGTTGTACAGCACGAAAATACTTCTTTTATTTAGGCTGAAAAAAAAAGCAAATATCTTAAGGAATTTCACGTATCTATCATATATATATATAAAGAAAACATCGCGCGCACTTGTACATAAAAGATGCTGAAGGGCTAATTTTAACTGATATAAATTGCCCAGTTTTGAATGTCTGACTATTGAATTGTATTTTCCAAGGATAGTAAGACAAACCTCGGTTGTAGATGGTGAGGTCGATTATTTGCATTTTAACAATGAACAATATCAACGGAATGTTGCAAGAAACTATAAGGGAGTGACGTATTTAGTGATAACGTGTCCTGGTATTGTCGATACCGCCTTCGTACGTTTCCTCTGAAAAAATTTGTGCGACTGGCTGTAAATAGTGACGACAAGCGGCTTTATTTGCTGTTCACGTCAATAAACGTATAATGCATTTTAAAAAGTAAACTCTGTATTTGCGTTTTGAAATATCCGCAGTAGGGCATCAGAAATATTCGTTTAGTTTCCATATCACTTGACATTAATTTATTGCTAGTTTACATAATTTATTCCGTCAAACACAAAGGACTGCCGTTTTATCGTCGTTTATTTCCCAATGCACTTGCTGCCATGCAGTTATGTACATACAGTATCGAACCAGTTTCTATCCTGTACAAAACAATGCTATCTGTGTAGCCTACTATCACTATAACAACCTTGTTCTTTCATATGATTAATTTGTCTCAGATTTTAAGTCCGACTTGGGTTAAATTTTAGTCATCTTATTCATTTAAAAGTCATAAGAAACTTTTTCCAAATCCACAAACTCTATAAACGTGTCAACTCTTTACTTGACCTATCGTCATAGAACAAACTGTTTAATTTAATTTTAATTGCAATGGAGCACCTGCTCCAGTGGCAGTGTCCATGTACAACCATTTTTTTCTACCGTTTCTTTCTTCAATCTACTTATGCTATTTATTAATTTCAACTTGAGATTCTTTTAGCGTTTTTTGGTAAATTATTCATCATTTCACTTTGTAATTTATTCCAGTCCCGACACTCTTACCTACGAAAGAAAATCTTCCCACACCCTTGTGTCTGAAATCGAGTGTCAGTTTGTGGTCATGGTCAGCTTTTCCTTTCCATTCATTACTCTTATTCTTCCACTAATATCTTTCCATGCCTCATCACCAATATACGCCTTGTACACTTCCACGACTCTCTTTGCCCTCCACCTCTCTTCCAATGACTTCAATTCAAGTTCCTTTATCATATCAGCTACTGATTGTGTTCTATGGCAATTTCCAGAGACAAATTTAGCAGCTCTTCTTTACACTTCCTCCAACTTCTGTACTTGATAACCAAACTGTGGGTCCCATTCTACACTACCATATTCAAACAATAGTCTGAACAAAATTTCTTAACTTAATTCCCCAACTGTTCTAGTATATCGCATCACCATTCTCTCCAAATGTTATGACAAGGTATTTACATTTCAAGTCTTCGACAAGCAATTCATTCCCATCCTTATAAACGAAATCAATCTATAATTTTTTTTTATCTGTGTACCTAACGAGCTGACTCTTATCTTCATTCCATGTTGATCCAACCAGTTAGTTATCCTGTCCAGATCACCCTGCATCTGTTCACAGTCTTCTAACGTTTTAATTCTTTTATATAGCATTATGTCATCCGCAAACAACCTAATTTTGATAGACATCCATCAACACAATCATTCATTAGATTGATGAATAACAGTGGTCCCAATGCGCTACCCTGTGGCCCATTTCCACTTTCACTTCTTCTGATGCTGCATTTCCTGTTATAACTTTTTTACTTTCAAACTTTTAAGAAATCACTCCGATAGATTTTACCCTGTTTAGCACCATTTTATACCTTACTATGTCAAAAGCCTTTGAAATATCTAGTTCTATACTATCAATTGGGCCTCACTTGTTCATTACATCCGAAATATCTTGCATATACCCTATTAACTGAGATTCACATTAATATCTTTGACTAAAGTCATGTTGTCTACTTGAAAACCATTTACATTCCTCACAGACTTTCCAGATGTTGTTGCATTACAATTTCTCCATTAATTTACCTGCCACTGATGTCACACTGATTGGCCTGTAATTTTCGACCCTATTTGTCACCCCTCCTTTAGGAATCGGTACTACTATCGCACATTCCCAGTCCTCTGGTAAGCAGAAAGTATCAATTTAAATATCGTTTCAAATAAGGTACAATGTAACGTCCTATTATCTTTAAGATATCCAGAGTAATATTATCTACACCAGCCCCTTTATGATTTTTTCAGCTTTCTTAGTTCCTTCATGATATCCTAAGAATGAATTTCAGATTTCTTAGTCTGCTCATTACTGATTGTGGGGATAGGCTCGTTCCTCAATTTACACCCTCTCATTCCAGAATCATAATCCCTAATGCTCTCACTAAATCTCTTACTTAAAATCTCTGCCTTTTTCTCCATCTTTATCTACAATTGTCTCAACACTGTCCTTTTCCCTCAGTTTTCTAACATGGTCATAGAAATTTCTTGCTACATCCGTCAGTGGTTCCCCTGTTTCAATAATAGTCTTCATAAAACCATCTGTAGCCACCTTTTTTACTGTAATTAATTCATGATTTAGTTTTTTCTAGTATTCCCTACTGTCTTCCTGTCTCTTAACTCTGTTTTGTTCTCTTCTCGCCAACCTTTTTAATCGCTTTACGTCCCTATTATAGAACATAGGCTCTGTTCTTTTCTTTATTTTCTGTTTTAGAATAAGTATTTCTTCACCCTTTTTTAATATCTCCTTGAACTCTTCAAACTTCCACTCCAGTCTGCTTGTGCCTTGCTTCCATTTGTTGAAACTTTCCCTGACGTATGTCTTCAATTTCTAAATCTGCACCTTTTTATAATTTTACCTATTAAACCTATTTTCCCCTTCAATTTTGGCCACTGATTTAATGACTCCTCTAATATCCACTAGGACTTATTACTTCAGTAACTTGACACCCTACAAGGCTTTATCGGGCAGATATCCGACATGTTTGTTCCCATTGTGTTTTACTCTACCACTTGTGTGAAGCCTCCTTCCATTACCAAGGTATTTGCAAATCTCTTTTCCCTTATGTTATTAATCTTATTTCTTACCCAACAGACACGGGGTAATATTAAATTCCCGCCAATAATGAACATTCTATTATTTCTTCTAATCGCTGAGTATGAATTTAGTTTCTCGCATACAGCCTCATCTTTATCATTCATTCTTCAACTTCCGTAAGCAGCCAAAATCCTAATTTTTTTTTCTATTTTACTGTCTCATAAATCTACCCCAAGTAACTCGTGGTCATGATTTATAAATCCCAGTGGCCTCCATTATCACTACATATCCTCGTTAGTGAAATCCCAAAAAAGTGACCCTATATCCTCTATCGCCTGTCTTAACGTTGGACTAGGTTTGAAAAAACTAGTGACCTGGTAGCCTGTGCCTAATTGATTCTTCAGAAGATGGCCTACACTTTCTAAAGGCTTGATGCACCTTACCTATTCCTACATCTTCATGAGGTTCTTCCACTCCTGACTCTGGCATCGGGTCAAAACTTTTTTCCCCCACACATTTTGAAGTATCTAGCTTCATCCTGTTAACAATATTTCGTCTATGCCCTGCTGTCAACTCCCAACCATCCTTCTCACGCTGCTAATTAAACCCACCATCTATCCTTTCTGCATATATAGGCTGGGCCTCCACAGGCGGAGCCTCTACAGGCCGAGCCCCCACAGGCCGAGCCTCCTCAGGCTAAGCATCAAGGTTCCCTGATCCTTTTGCGAAACTCTTTGATCATTTCGTCTTTCTCCCTGATCGTTTCGCCCATCCCCCTGATCCTTTCATCACTTATGCAAAGTGGACAAAACTATGGGAGAGCCTCATTTATTTCCCATGATCCCTCTCACTGAAACCACTTCTTACATCAACTACAACCCACACCATTCGCCATGTACCTGTTACAGGCGCCACCTTCCAGCCATCATTTCCCAGATACCTCTAGTACCTTCTAAACGAAACTTAGATAGTAAAAACAATACTCTATGAACTTAAATTAGTTGGTTTTCTAATAAAACTTATGCTATGTGTTTAAATTGTTTTATATAAAGTTGGATTGAAAACTATTCTTTTCATGTAACAAAACTGACTTCTTGAAACTTTATTTCAATCTCAGGTACGATTTTCCATTTATCATTATACTTTAAACTTAGATTTATCAGCGTAAAACTCTACTTCTGTAGTTTTCATATTAGTCAGCTTGCAATTTCTTCTGGAATACGAAAATCTCTTGGCTTCGCTCTTCTGTTGTCTTTTTAATAGAAAAATTAGTTAGTTGTTAACTTCTTCCACTTGAAATTTTAGTAATTGTATCAAAATTTTATAAAATCCTACTGTATCGATTTAATTCTTTCATGACCCTTTAAAATTCTGTCACAAACTGATACTTCTGCGTTATCAACGCGAACATATTCCAGTTTTATAAGTGAATTAATTTTGGGGTGCCTTCTTACTTAGTTTTCCTGTGTATCCCTTTGATCTGTATTCTTACCTGTCTCCTTTAAAATGGTTTTTTTAACTTTATTTTGAGATTACATTCTTTATAACCTTACTTTCTATGGCAGGTACTTGTCCTTCTGTTAAATCAGTCCCTCAACTGAATTAGAGCTTCTCCATTTCTTCCTGATCTGATCTCTACATTTCAACGTACCAATTACAGCCTATGAACCGAGCCTGGTTGGTGAGCGGTAAGACTTGGGCCTGGGATTTGGGAGGACGCGGGTTCAAATCTCCGTCTCGCAAGTCTGATTTTGGTTTTGCATGGGTTCTCTAAAAAACTCGACGAATATTTCGATGATTCCTTCAAATCATCTTTGTCTTGTAGTGCAGTTCTTACATTCTCATACTTTATGGTATCTATTTCATTTTCAACATTGAATTATTCTTATTTCTGGTATTCTTAGGACCAAGCTTCACTTCCGTACTGTACACCATACGTACAATGAGTTTTGTGTCAGTGAAATTTAAATATCTTGGTACATCATTTTATAATAAACTTAGATTTACAGGACGAACTGTGAAAGTGTATGGAAAGGATTCAAAGTTGTTGTTGTTATTGTAGCATTAGGGCGCGTCAACAGCGAGGTCATTAGTATCCTAACTATAGCCAGCTAATACTGTGGCTAGGATTCAAAGTCTTGCGTCTGATAGAGAAGCTGATGAGGGAATGTACCAGGGAAGCTGGGGAATGGGGCTACAAAATCTTGTTCGAGCTCTTACTTGATTATCGTAAGAAATGAATACCATATTATAGGTTCCAATTACGGTATTCAGATGGAATGTAGAAAAGGGCAGCTATATATGTTTACCGTATGAGCTAGATCTGGAGACAGGGAATAGAGAACGCTTGGATATATTGATTCATGATTTGTCTTTTTATTTTTTTACTTATGGCTTTACGCCTCATCGACGTCGAGGTCATTAGAGGCGGGATGGGAGTGGGAACAATGAACGGGAATGAATTCGACCATGGCCTTTTGAAGGAAACATCCCGGCATTCGCCTGGAGTGATTTGGGGAAACCATGGAAAACCCAAATCAGGATGCCCGGACGGGGATTCGAACCCGTGTCCTCCCGAATGCGAATCCAGAGCGTTAACCGCTCACCCACCACGCACGGTTCGGGTTTACGATTGATTCAGCTAAACGGGGATCCGTGATTAAGTTGCTCTTCATCGCCCACGAACTACCAACCAACAAAACTGACTGCCACTGAGAGGCCGAAGACTCGAGAGGGCACTTTAACAATTTTGTTAGTAAGATCACCCTCAGATCGTTTGAAGAGTCACTTTCATGATACCCTTACCGCGCATGTAATTCTGAAGGTAAACGTCCATTACCCACATTAGTGGCATTAGGTTATAAGCCTAGGGTAGACGCCGCCGTGCGGTTTGTCGGGCGCACCTCTTGCGACAGCCGAATGCGGATACCCTATGGGCTCACCCCACCCCTCTCCTCGAAAGCAAACCACCAGCAGTAACGATTTGTGTGTGCTCTTGTTAGCCAGGCTTCCCTACCAGCGTTAAAAGCGTCTTCGCCGGTGTCATGACAACATCCGTTGCAAAAAACTCCAAAGTAAATCATGCCAACTATGAGTAAATCTCATCAAAGGCAACCGACCCCAAAATGTTGGGAAAAGGTGGTGAAGGAAAAAACAACAGCATTTGATTTCAAGCATAAGCCTCTGCGAATAATGTTCATTTGTAGGTAAGGGAACCAAGAACTCGATTAAATTATCGAGGGACGTGCTGAACAAATATTGATAGAACTTAAACAATTAATTCATGTGATGCAAAGTGTGTGTGATGAGAAATTTACACTGGCACTGGCTCCATCGAGAACATAATAACGATGTTTGCACTTACTCTGCTTTGATATTGTTCTTGCATCGGCCAGTAATTTTACTTCTTAAATTATAAAATTCTTACTTCTTCTGTATCTGTTACTTTGTTTAGTATACTATTATTATTATTACTTCTGCAAGGTTCATAAGTATTTTCTTGCTTTGGTTTATATCTCCAATTAGTTTGTTCGATAGTTGCACCATTGTCTGCTGGCAAGACATTTTTTTTTTTTTTTCGCTGTCACCAGTCTGTCGACTGGTTTGATGCAATCCTCCATCCCTTCCTCACTTGTGCTAATCTCTTCATCTCTGCATGCTCCTTACAACCCACTTCCTCAGTTATCTGCTTCATATATTATAATTTCTGTATTTTTCTACAGTTCTTACCTTCGACTGTTCCCTCCACTAACAAAATGTCTCAAAATATGACCTACCAGCCTGTCTCTTCTTTCTGTAAGCTTCTTCCACAAACTTCTTTCCTCACTCATCAATTACAAAACTCGTTCATTTCTTACTTTGTCTGTCCACTTAATTTTCAGGTGAAGGAAAAAAACAACAGCATTTGATTTCAAGCATAAGCCTCTGTGAATAATGTGAATAAATGCTTCAATTTCCTTTCTTTCTGGTATACCTAAAGTCTATATGTCGCTACCATAAAGTGCTGTGCTCCACACATAGAGTTTTAAAAAGTTCTTTCTGATTCCTAGTTCAATATTTGAAACTAAAAGATTTCTGTTATTCATGAAGGCTCTTTTTGCTTGTGCTATTCTGCTTTTAACATCATTCTTGCTTCGGCCATCGGTTGTAATTTTGCTTTTTAAGTATCAGAATTCATTTACTTCTTCTATTGCATCCGATCATATTTTTATATTTAATCTACTATGATTGGTATCATTCCTGCTACATTTAGTCTTGCTTTGATTTATATTCAGACCAAAATCTTCCTTCAGTATTTTGTTCATGCGATTCCGTAACTTCTCAATATCCTCAGCCTGTTCTGCTAACAAGATAATGTCATCTGTAAATCGTAGCATACTGATTTTTTCTCCTTGAACACTTATGCCACACGAAAATTTTTCTTTTACTTCCTTTACGCATGTTGAATATTAACGGGACAATATAAACAGAAAATTGCTTCCTAAATTTCTTACTCTACAAGTAAGTAGATTCGTTTCTTCTTCGTTAATTATAGCCACCTGTCAATGTGGATTATAAATTTTTACTCTCTTCCACTTTCAGTTCTGTATATTATCCAAGCCATTTGTTTTGGATCATATGATGTCACACTTATTGCGTGATTTGTGAAGACTGTCATTTTTTAAATGCCTCCTGTTTCGTAACTTTTTGATATCATTTGAAACACTCTTTTAACTCCTTCTCTCAGAGATTTTTACAGTTCTGCGGGTATCTAATGAATGCTTATTGCCTTGTTTGAATGCAAATCCTTCATAATTCTATCTTAAAACCCTGATCTTCCACATTATCAGTATCGTTACATTACTCTCTTTCCAGTACATTATTATTCTGGCCATCGCCGTTATACAATTTTTCCAACCATTCCTTCCGTCTTCTTAACTCGATGCAGTTTCGCGCAGGGCGCTTTTAATATTTGTACATCTTATCATTATTTAACCAAAATTCTACTTCAGCCTGTGATAAGCCACATGTACTTTACCTACAACAATTTCTTTCCCTACTTCTTCATACTTTTCTTGTAATATTTTTTGGAGGATTCTGACAGTTTCCTGTTTACCTGGTTTCTGAAATATCTATCTATTTTTCTGTATCTTCCTTTGTTTCATTAACTTCAGAATTTCTTTTGTAATACAAGGTTTTTCATTAGCTTCTTTCCATGTGCTCACTATTTCTCTACTAGATACCTCCTAATATCGTTAGGAACCCCCTTTTTGGCCGGAGAACTGCAGCAAACCGACGTGACATTGACTCAACAAGTCGTTGGATATCCCGTCAGCCGTCCATAATAATACTACGAAACTGTTGCCGGTTTAGGACGCTGTGCAAGAACTGGCCTTCCGATCATGTCCCAGATATGTTACATTGGATTAATGTTTGGCGATTTAGGTGGCCAGATCATTCGCTGGAATTCGCTCAAACGAGTGACATGGTGCATTATTGTTCTAAAAATGTCCAATGTTGTTTGGGAATATGAAAGCCATGAATTTTGGCAGATGGTCTCCAAGTAGCTGAACATAACCACTTCAAGTGATTCGTTGGTTCAATTTGAAAGAGGTCGCAGTCCATGCCATATAAAGCCTCAAACAGCTTGCACAGTGGCTTCCATGGCCTCGTTAGGTCTGTGCCACTCTCGAACACTACCAACTGATCCGACCATGCAATCATTTTCTAGTCGAAGGGTCTAAACGTTATGTTCACGACCCCATGAGAGGCGCTGCAATCAATGGCGTTTTGTTACGTGTCGTTCTTCTGCTGCCACATCCCAACGTGCTGTCTTCACGGACGCATCTATCGTGCGTTTCACATTGAGTGCAGGAGCGGCCCTAGCAAGTTTTTCAGCAGGTGCGACGTCTCATTGTGGAGCCCTAATTGTGCAATCGCTTATTCGTGATTAAGGTGTCCATATAGACAGACTAAAGATAACATACATGTTTAACATATTACTAATGTTATAAATGCAAAAGTTTATTTGTTTGGATCTTTGTTAATGTTTCACGTCGAAAGGGCTGAACGGTTTACGATAAAATTTTGAATAATGTATTGGCTGTCTACTTTTATCCAGATTGAAAAAGTAGTGCATATGGGATTGGAATACTAATATATATATATGCGTTATGAATTCCACTCAACCGCGGACTGAAGACAGTCTTTATGTGTTATTAATAACACAAATCTCAAAAAGATTAGTATAGGATAGGAGTGATATGAATAAGAAGCAACAACAGTAAAAAGGAACACTATATGTTACAAAGGTTTATTGAAGCTAACATGGCGCATACAATACTCATATCACGTATACATCAAATTCGCATAG
Organism: Vandiemenella viatica; assembly: GCA_031002005.1. Lineage (NCBI taxonomy): Eukaryota > Metazoa > Arthropoda > Insecta > Orthoptera > Morabidae > Vandiemenella > Vandiemenella viatica. The sequence continues at coordinate 67,364,234 of JARYHS010008075.1, read as the reverse complement.
TTTTTAATTTTTTTAATCAAACAAATGGGGAAATAAAATCATAACTGAAAGGCCTAGATTGCCACCTTCCTCGCTTTTGCCCTAGGGAAAAATTTTCAATAGATAAAATTGCAAGCTCTGACAGTCTGAGTCTGAGTTCATTATAAATAAGTTTAGATATGTTTTAATTTATTGAAACTTCATTCTCCTTTAGCAACAGTTACAGGTATGGTTAGAAAAATTCAAAGTTCTGTCCATACATTCGGAAATATATCCTGCCAACTATTTTGTTTCATAAGTTGAACTTTTATTGGTTCTGCTGGTTCAAGCCCCTTCAGCAATAGTTTCAGTTATAAAGTTCCTCAATTAATTCAAAACCAAATATATCACATTTTTATCCATAAGTTAAACTTATTTCTAAATCAACACAGGATTATTCCAATTCGGACTTTTCAGGAAATGATTTGATAATTTGGAAGAACGATACTGTATCATTAAATCTGGATAGTTCTGTAAATTGAGTGACCAGCACAATCTCGATTGTATCTATCAAATGCTAAAACACGTTCATTAAAAACAATTCTTCTGGATCTGTTGCTATCTCATCTACGGCTTCGTACTAAAAAAAATCTCTACTTTCTTCGGGATCTGACTGGTATAATGATAGGATATGTCCCAGTCTGAGAAGCCGTTATCAGAGCAGACGAATAACCCGGATACTCCTTCTCAAATTCCGAGCTGTTCTCCAGCAATTGTGAAGCGTTTAATAAATCCACTTTCAGTACGCATTGCCTTGCTTACCATATTTATTTGAAACAGGGTCTTATACCAAGTCGCCATTGTAATTATGAACTCATATTGATCCATGATCTGGGTCAGGGATAAAGCCTCTCTTGGTGCAACTGAATAAGTTTCTAGAAGGACGTCATGAACTGAAGAGTAGTGATAACGAACTGCAGCGAGGCTAGAAACTCAATTCGCCAAAAGAGTTTCCTTAATTTTTTTTGGCGACTGTCCTAAGTGCTTCGATACCACTTCCCATCGCTTTATTGATCGAGAGAATAGAACAAATATTCTTTAAAGAAATCCAGTCAAGGAAACCGATTAAATTCATGTTTTGGCAGCACCAATTTAATGACAGCTTCATGGATTAAAAAATGTCCGAAAATATTGGTTTAGAATTCTGCTTTGAACACCTTTGTTTCCTCCTGTTATCTTTGACCCAGACAATCGTTCATATCCAAATCGAACTTCTGCGAAGTATCACTGATAAACAGGCCACAGAGTCCAGCTACCATGTCCCGAAGAATCACTCTCCGGCTTGTAAGCAACGAAACACAGAGTTGGACTTCGTCTTCATTAGTGTCAACAAAAGCAATGTTAAAGATAATTGTTCGACGTTACTGACATCAGAAGTTCAATTCAATATGATTGAAAAGCATTCAGATGACTTAACCATAGTCAAAATTTTATTACGAACTTCATTCCTTTTGAGTAAATTTGCCAAAATAGTAGATATGAGTCTTCTTGTCAGCAATATGGCAGAGATGCTCCATCATCACAGGGTCATATTTTCTTAGCAGTTCCAATATACGCAGGAAGTTAACATTATTAAAGGTAATTAGTGTTTCAGATCCAAAGCGCTTTCTTTGAGCAATAAATTATTGCATGTTAAATTGATTACTTTGGATATTATTCATTCAAGGATAACAAGCCACCGTAATTTTTCGTCTTCATTCTGTATTTACAAATGCTTGTCTACAATGGAGTTTTTTTTACCGAATAAATGCTTCTATCCAACCGAGCAAGGTGTGCTGGTGATTTGAGGAAGTTTCGTGAATTTTGAGACGCTCTGATGAGCAGCTCCAGTCATCAAATCCTTCTCCCAAAAGAGAGGAGACCTACTGTTGAATAAACAACAGAAAAAAAATACTTTATCTGCGGATTTAAAGCAAATAAGTCTTTTTTATGTTTCTCCATTTGGCATCACTCTTTGAAAATGCTTATTTGACGTCCATGATTTTGTATTGGATTTTTTCGTTGCTCGAATAATTATTTCATCTTTGACTGTTGATTCAATGAGTGACCGTTTTGAAATATCATCATAATTTGTACTTTGGAAAGGAGACGGTGGTGATATGTCTGATACACCCCATTCTGCAATACTTTGAACTGCAGGCGACGTTCCAGCCATAGCTAAATCTTCTCGTACGTGCTGCTCTTTATCATCATGAGCCTCATCTGAAGAATTTGTACGAAATAAAGTTTCTTCCGTCACTTGTTAACTAGCTCTGGTGAAGACGATACAGATGCAAGCAATTTTAAAGCTTCTCAGATCCGCCTTGGTTTTGTTTTCTTGTTAAGTATTATGCGCTATTTAGATTTTTTTCTAATTAAAAAAAAAAGGGGTAGCGACATGTGTTTTCTGTAAAAGAAACAGCATACTTTGTAAATATTTACGATACCAACGTTATTTGCAATCACCTAAGTTATAACAGGATAGACGTAGATAAATAGGTTGAATCTCGCCCCGCATACGAATGATCTCCAAGACTACAGCCGAAAAGGCAGGAAACAGGTATGGGAGGCGCGGTGCGGCACCGAAGAGTTCTAATTATGGGAAAAGTTGCGCTTTTCTTGATGCGAGTAACTCGAGCTTACTCGAGTCGCAACTCGAGTTGACTCGTATGACCGCATACGACTATGCAGTACGCTGTGGCTCTTACGTTTATAAACTCTTCTGGCTGAATAGTGTGTTAAAATAATATGTGAACAGCAAGCTGGGTTATTATGGAATTTATTTTTCATGTTTTGCGCTGCCTTTTCTTCGCCCGCTGCGGTCCCACCGCTCGCACTACCCCTGATTGAGTGTTGCTGTTCTTTGATGCAATGTTGCCTCTTTGTCAACACTGACACCTTCGACACAGATATTACTGGTCTCTGTCATTAAGTTGACGTAGTCGATCACTGCGTCTGTGGCGGGAGGTAATACATAAAATTAAATATTCACCGTACAGTTTTGACGCTGTGGATCGAGGGATGTTGAATTCACGAACATTTTCCGAAACGCAATGCCCCATGCGTCTACACAAACTACCATTCCGCGTTCGTAGTTTGTTAATTCATGTCGTGCGGTCATTATAACGTTAGAAACTCTTTCATACGGCTCACGAGTGTACCAATTAAAAGGCACATTTATACATTTTTTTTCCTTGCGGTACTGCCGCCATTTTCCTTTCGCATGACTTTCGTCACTTCAGTGTAATTCTGTCATTAAACTGTTCATGGTAATTCGTGTTAATTATCCTTTATTCCAAAGACTAAAAACTTTTAATGAATCTTATAACTGTGTTTCTTAACCTGTTGTCCATGTGGTCCGCAGGCAGAATATTATACATTTAGATACCGTATTCATACTGTGTAGGGCAATAAACTAAGTAAACGCCAGGAATATTTTAATGACCAGGCAAAAACCTGGCATTTCCATAATGGGAAGATGACAGCATGACAATGGTCTCCGTGTCTAGTTGGCATAAAAAAAAAGCCCTGTTCATCTAAGGATAAGTAAATGGCTGTTTTCTTAGGGTCTTGTAGTAGGTGTGAGAGGACGCTGTACTTTGTACGATTGGTAACGTAAGTGTTGTGAAGTAAATAAATATTTTATTTTATTTCATTTTGTGCATGTAGGTCCGTAGTATAATGTAGCATCCAGCCTATAGTAACATTATTTTTCATTTGGTTACTTAATATTAAGAGCGTGGTCAATACATAATTAACTTTTAATTGTTCATCTCCAGTCTCATAACTTTGTTTCCATATGCTTTCGTTACAATGGTATAGTAAAATACGAGTGGATATGTTAACAATATCATCTTCTTCTTTAAGTTCCTTTCCGTTCCGGATGTCGGCAACCATCTTGGCTGTCTTTGTCTCTAAACATTTGGAGTTGTTCGGTAGTTGTCTTCGAGGTCCACGTTCTCAGATTATTTAGCCAGGAAGTTCTTCTCCTACCAACACATCTCTTTCCTGGTATTTTACCCTGTAGGACAGACTGTAGGGGTTGGTAACGGTTAAATATAAACATAGGTAAAAGTCCATACAGGTTAATGGCACGCAGTATTATTTTTGACAATTTACTTACTGGTCCTCGGGTTGTGAAACTCTGGAATAATACATCAGGCATCTCGGTCATTAATCATCTTATAATACACTGAGTATCAACATTGTCGCCTTTTGAGCAACAGAGCGAAGTTCCGCCTCCCTCTTTATGTTTCTCAGCTCGGTGTTTGGAATATACTACCCGCAGTAATAAATCATTCATCATGTAATTCAGAGAATTACTTGTCCGTATATAATGCAGTGATTCTGCATTCATATGCCGGTGATTATTTCTGATTCATCTTCCACCACGCTTGGACCACTCACGCCTGTTCCGTCCTCTTTTCAGGAAACCTGGCAAGCACTGGATGCATCTTATAAAAGGAAACGTTCAATCACAAGAGTCTTGTCCTAGCAACCAGGGTGCATAACGGGATAGGGAGGTTCAAATTTGGTTGGAAGATGCTCCCAAACCCCCTTGTACTTCAGCAAAAATCAGCTCTTTGTCTACATCTGTACGTCTATCTTGCCGCTATATTTCTTTGTTTATCTTGCAACATTTTACTTCTAAAACATGTCATTAAGACTTTTTTGTTTCTCCTTAACCCATCAATTTCAGTATTTTCTTTGTGACCAGCTGTTTTATGTCCACTTCTGTCCTTATTTTTTTTTTTTGCTGTCATCAGTCTTTCGACTGGTTTGATGCAATCCTCCATCTCTTCCGATCCTGTGCTAACCTCTTCATCTCTACATATCCCTTACAACCCACATCCTCAGTTATCTGCTTCACATATTCCAATCTCTGTCTTCCTCTTCAGTTCTTACCTTCGACTGTTCCCTCCCAGCAAATTAACCAATCTAGTATGTCTCAAAATATGACCTACCAGCCTTTCTCTTCTTTCTGTAAGCTTCTTCCACAAACTTCTTTCCTCACCCATCATTTCCAAAACTCGTTCATTTCTTACTTTGTCAGTCCACTTAATTTTCAGCATTCTTCTGTAGCACCACATTTCAAATGCTTCAATTTTCTTTCTTTCCGGTATTCCTAAAGTCCATGTTTCGCTATCATAAAGTGCTGTGCTCCACTCAGTTACTTTTTTTTCTAATTCCTAGATCAATATTTGAAACTAAAAGGTTTCTTTTTTTTCATGTCCTTATATTATTTATTTATTACGATTTTCATCATCTCTATTTATAGTTATTTTTTAGCTGAGTTAACTTTATCGTTTATCAGGTTCGTGTTTTGAACGAAGTGCCGAGTTTGTACATTTCCAATCTGTCAGTGTTCCTTTTCAATCTCGAAATTTTACCTACGTGATCTTTGCACCTCCACAATCTCTTGCATATCATTTGTCCATGACTGTCATGTTCGCAGATCCAGATTTGTTTATGGAGCTAATAGATTCTCATTTACCAATAACAAAACGTCGTTTTACTAATAGAGCTTTCTGTCATGTTAGCTTCTGGGTTCTCACGTATTTCGAGTTTAAATTAGATGTTAATTTTGGTAATAACTAAGGTTCGTTGTTCTGGAGGATAACACCAATACGATTTCGGTGAATTAATAGTTTTTATACAAGGAAGAGTAGCTACACCAAAGATAATCTGGAATGCCAGATATTAAAAAAGTCAATAATTTTCCATTGTTAACAGATAATGTCGGATTGTTGCGAGAGAAAACTTTAATTTTCGGGCAGCTTATATCCTCGAACTTGTGACATGTGAAGTTGGACCGCAACGGAATAGTTTTAAATATAAGGACAAGTTAAAGTTCTTTATACAAGTTTTACCGTTTTGGTTAGATGATCGGATTATAGTTTGACTTCACTTACTTCTTATGAATTAGACGATTTGCGGATATTCACTCAGTTCGGCTGTTGGTTTATGAGTATTTTCGCTTTTGTCAAATAAAACAACCGAATTCGGTTATTGTTCAGTGCTCTGAAGTGGCATTTTGAACATCGATAATCATTTTTTTTTGTGAGGAAACCACAAGTTTTAAATGTTTCAGGTATTTTTTATTTACTTATTTAGTGAAATTGTATGCTTGTTTTTTGCGTTGCTTTTCTTAAATTGAAAGAAATGTGTAGATATGAAATTCGATTGCATCTTTTTACACGTTTCATCAATAAATAGTCGACCAACACTGCGTTTGTTATAGCACATACATTTGTTTTCATTGGTAATTATTTGTCGAGGAGAGCCAAGGATTTGTGAGCTGCATGCATTACCGTATTACACGTAATAATAGCTACAGTAAAACTAATGGTTTGAAACGTGTTGGAAGCTTAAATGAATCGTAGACAATTTCAGAGACGTAATGGAAAGTCTTGTATTGTACCTTATAAATTATTGAGAGTCGAGATCATCACTTTTTCAGCAACAGAACGTAGTTAAAACGAAGCATGTACTATTAGTGTCATTAAAAAACACTTGGTAAATAGCTGTAGCTAAAACTGTATAATGTAAAAACAGCATAAAAAAAATTTACACCAGTTCTTCCTAAATGAGATCTGCGGAGGCAAATCTATCAAACTCGTATATGAACAATCGTTTTTAAAACTCGTAAATTTATTCTGGAACAAGAATTAACTTACTGGTAGCACAAGTCATCGTACTACGAAGTCCCACGCGACTTACAGTAGATGCGAATAACGTTATTCACAAGTCCCTATTAATCAAATAGGGCGTTGCAGAAGTAGTCTTTCAACGAAGTGTTCTCTGCACGGACACCACATTATTAATGGAAGTACATCATTTTTAAGATATTATTTATTTATTCTTAATTAATTACGAATAAGTTTGTGCCCCGGTTGCAAAATCCGTAACACTCGTTCTGCACTTCACTTCTTTCAACTTTAAATTCTTTCAATGTTTAGGTGAACTGTTCAGAATATCCTTCGATAAGTTATGGAGTCTCTGACTCTCTTACCTACAGATGTGACCAAAGTTTTGTACCACTTCTCTGTACATACCTAACACCCGCTCCAGTAGCAGCACCGTCCCAATATGCCATACCCCATTGAGTATATTATCGAACCGCTCTGTACCTTAAACATCCTATTCCGCCTGTAGCTAATTACAAAATCTTTATTTCTCTGTTTGCATAGCTAATAAGCTGACTCTTTTTTACATTTATCTGCAGTCAATGTTGACCTACTTATCTAGATAACCTGTTCAGATTCCTCTGTAGCCAATCGCAAACCTCCCTCATTTTAATACTGACAACCTATCTTCTCGTCAGAATAGTGAACAGTTACGATCACAATAAATAATGAACTCATTAACCAACTTGTTTAGTATCTCTGCATATTCTCCATAACTCTGAATACCATTAATTTCCTAAAATAGCCAATAGTTTCCTGTTCATGAATGTATCGTTAGCTTCCCTCTTTGCTGCTACTGATTCCTTGTGTTCCTACTGCTTTGCTGTCTCTTGGCTTTATTGTGTTATCTTCTTACCTATCTCTTAAGATTCTTCACCTTCCTATTCCAATATATAAAGTAAATGCTTTTCTTATCTCTTTGAACCGTTCCCACTATACTGGTACCCTCCTTTCACACACGGAACCTTTCGTTGAAATACCTCTTCATTTGTAGGATATAACCACATTTACTTAGCTCTATAAGTATGATCAGGCTTTATTATGAACATAGCCAAGACGTTTTTCCTCCTTGTGTTCTGCTCTGCATTAGTGTTATCGTGTCGTTGTTTTTAGTATAAGAATTCCAAATAATACTTTAAAACATTACATTTTTTCCGTGTAATATTTTCATCGTTAAAATCCGTCCGTGGCACTTTTATTCGCATAAAATTGAGCAGATTTGAGTATCAGTCTGAGAATGATAGCTAGATACGTCTCTGAACCTGCAAGATTGATTAAATAGTCCCTTTTTACGATAATCTTCTTTACACCCGAGAAATCACGGTAACGGTATTAAAATAAACACCGTCTATTAAAAACTGTTTAATTACTGATTCTAGACGGCTTTCGCCCTTTTGGTATGGGGCATCGTCAGTGGAAAGACTGTAATAACTACCACAATCTTCCCACTGACGATGCCACAAACCAAAAGGCGAAACGTGTCAGGAAAAATTAATAAAACAGTTGTTAACAGAAAGGGTTTAATTTAAAACATCTATGCAACAACTGCGGATCGTAGCCCATAACAAAGTTATTATTATCACAATAATGGTAATGGATTCGTAATTCTCCATAAGCCACATTCGGCGATGTATTTCTAACGTGAGTGCAAATTGTTTTTTCGTCTCATTCCTTGTATTAAATTCTCGAGAGGTAGCGAACAAAGAATAAGATTAGGAAGTAAAGTATGAAGAAAGTGGAGATGTGAACAGGAGTGCCACAAGTTAGGGTGTTGGGATCCAGATGAATGCTTGTCTTGATCGTTAGTAGTACCAGTCCATAAAGGAGGGGTGACAAACAGGGTTGAAAACTATAGGCCAATCGGCTTGACATCAGTGGTAGGTAAATTAAAGGAGAGATTAATATGCAACCAGATTAGAAGTGTCTGTGAGGAGAGTAAGTGGTTTTCAAGTCGGCAACATGGCTTTAAACAAGGATATTCATGTGAATCTCAGTTAGTAGGCTATATGCAAGATATTTCTGATGAAATGGACAGGGGAAGTCAAGTTGATAGTGTAGCACTAGATCTTTCAAAGGCCTTTGACAGAGTGAGCCATAAAATGGTGCTAAATAAGGTAAACACTATTGGAGTTTATAAGAAGGTGATTTGATAGGTAGAAGAATTCCTAAAAGGAAGAAAGCAAAAAGTTAGGGTAGGAAATGCAGTATCAAAAGAAGTAGGAGTGAACATGGGAGTTCCACAGGGTAGTGTATTGGGACCATTGTTATTCGTTATTCTAATGAATTATTGTGTTAATGGTTTACTGTCAGACCACTGCTAGAATATGGTGGTGTAGTTTGGGATCCACATTTTGGGTATCAAATACAGGAGTTGGAGGGGGTGCAGAGGAGGGCTGCCATATTTGTCTTTGGAAATTACCGCAGAACACAATCGGTAACTAATATGATAAAGGAGCTGGAGTGGGATTCATGGGAGAATAGAAGGAGGGTAATCATGGAGGTGTACAAAGCCGATACTGGTGATGAAGCATGGAAAGATATTGGTGGGAAAATTAAGAAAGGTGCTTGGAAGGGTAAAGTTGACCATGACCACAAGATTTCAAGCATAAGGGTGTGGGAAAATTTTCTTTCGTAGGAAAGGGTGTGTGGGACTGGAATAAATTGCCAAGAGAAGTAATGAATGATTTACGGTAAACACTGAAGGAATCTAAAATTAGTAGAGGGCAAAAGTAGGTTGGAAGAAGAAAGGAGAAAGGGGTGTGTGGAGGGAGATTGCAACCGGAGCAGGCGCTCCATCGCAATTTCATCAATTATTAATTGTTGGTTTACAATCAGAAGTTATGAACGGCTACTTAGCGACTTAGACAGGATATCTAGTTGGGTATGTCAACATGAAATAAAGACAAATGTCAAAAAAGATGGCTTATTAGGTATGTAGACAGAAAAAATATGGATTTTGTATAAGATGCAGGATGAATTAATAGTTGAAGGCATAACGCGTAAGTATCATTTGATAATAAATTAGGTTGGATACGTTAAGCAGCTGTCAGAGAGAAGTTTTAAACTCCTGCATTTACTTGAGAGGGATGTGCCGGAATTGTTACAAAACCTTGGTATGGTGGGGTGTTGGGGTACACATCATGGGTAAAGAATACAATAGTTAGAGGAAATACGAAGATCCACAGCTAGATTTACCTGTGGTAACTATCTTTGAACACAATCCGTAATTGATATCATAAAATAGCTATTCACTAGAACATAGGAGGCTGGTGAAGAGAGTGCTGGTAGTCTGTCAGGTATATACGTAGTGACGAAGAGAACTGGAAGGATCTCGTAGTAGAAAAATTAGGAGTAGTATGTGGACTATAAACTAGTACTTCATTTCAGTTATTTCTGAAAATTTTCTGTTGTCGATAAGGGTGTCAGAGACATGAATAACTCGCCAAGAAATATGCGGACCAAGTTGCCTCAAACACTGAAATAATTTAACGTAAAAAGTTGTGAAATGCGAAAATAGAGGTGTATGAAAAATTCAACGGAGGCATGTGCTCCATCGCAGTTAAAAATAGCTGCCAATGATAGAGAGCCCTAAATACGCTTTAATGGAACATGTGAACAAGGTGTCGACAGAAAAGTATTCACTGTCAATATAACGTAGTGGCATAAATCTAACAAATAAGGATTATTCGTTTTTCTTTTCATGCTTATTTTTATTATATGTATAATTGATTAACTGCAATTGATAAACATGATCCACAATATTCAGTTTTTATGTTTCGGCTTGTTTTACGTTGCAGTACAACTGCTTTAAGTGGAGATAGTTATTCTCAGGACAGAAGACTAACCGCAAGAACAGGCATATCTGTTTATCCTTCCTGGTCTGTCTGAAGTAGTAATGTTTTTATAAAGCTGTACTGATTTAGAGAGGTAAGGGGGAGGCAGCAATAAAATTGCGCGTATACGAGTATAGCTGTGAATGTGATATGGTTTCACAGCTGAGTAAATTAGCTAACGAAAAGGCTTGTATACAGTTTTAGATTAACATTAGATGTACGAGAGGAAGAAGTATAAAGGGATGCTTGTGTACTGTAATAATCGTAAGGAATTGTTTCGTGATTTGTTGAGAGATAAAATGGAACGTGACATGAAGATGCTGTTACGAGACAGCCAAAGTTGATGGCTAGAAGGTGTGGGATGAAGGATTGATGGGTACTGTGAGTCAGGTAAAGGAAACAGGGGAAGAATTTATTCATAAAATAAAAGAATTTTAAGCATGAAGGGAAAGGAGAACTTTTCATTTAAAATATTAGAACGATTTGTTGGAAATGTATTTGAAAACATAAACTACTAACTTTAATTATTCTAAGCGAGAGGGGTTTGTAATGCAGATTGTGTTAAAACTTGCTCCTTACTCCCCAGAGTGTTGTTTCTTGTGCAAGAGCTTCCAGTACGACGCCTGAGCAGTATGTCTGCATCTGCCCCCAAATTGCTGTATTATTTTAGCATTTAATCCTTTTCATTACTCAACGTTTTTTTATATATTAAAAAAAACACTATCTCCCCCACCCGCTCGGGCTTTCTAGATTCAGTGTTCGTCATCCGGCTGCGTCAGTTATTGTTCCCCCAGGCGGTGGCCCCAGGATGGCCGAGTGGGCCACGATAAGAATATGGCGGCGGTGACGTGTCGGGGCGGGCACAACGGCCAGTCGATAGCGAGCGTGTGTGCCTACAGCCACGCCGCCCCCAGGCACTCCGCCGCCGCAGCCGCCTCCGCAGCCGCCCCCGTGGGGCCCCGCAAAGCAGGTTGAGGGGACGGCGTCCGCGCATGCGCGCGCTCCCAGACGGCAGCTGCTGCAGCCGCCAGCCTTGTGTGTCTGCACGCTTCTGCCTTCAGTATAGCTCTGAGCTCGGCCGCGTCCTCTCCAACGCGCAACTTGCGACGTGGCCGCTAAACCCGCTAATCTACAGCAGTCTTCGTCCGGAGAACTGTTAGTCCATCAGTCTGTAAAGGTAAAATAGGAAATTTGCTCCTGCCCCGTGATTGTAGATAGAATAATCGTTGGCATCGATTATCGTCGTGTTACGTAGGACACGCTAACCCGTTTAACACTGCCAAGGACACGCAGAAGACTGCAGCCGTCTGCACGCTGGTGCGGCCGAAGGAAAACCTGTCTGCGTGTCGCCGGAGTTTTGTGCCGCTGCTGCCACCTGTTGCGAAGTGAGGGGCGGCGGCTGCCCTGCGCAGGGCCCCCCTCCACGCGGCCCTTCCTGCGGCTCCCTGGACGCGCCAGTTGCCGGGAGGTCTTCCTGGGAGGCTTATCTCGAGTGCGATAGTGTCGTGCTGAGCGGAGCTGCAGGAACGCCGACATCTTGTGAATGTGTGCGTGATCGATGTGTGCCAGCGGAGCGTAGTGGGCGCGCCGTGACGTCATCAATCCTCTCCGGCGCGACAGTCTCGTAAGTACTGCTCGGCCAGCCGCTCTCGGCGGTGATGGTCTATTTTAAAGGTCGACTGAGGTGACACGTGAGAAGCGGTGACGTCATGCAGCGTTAGTCATGTGTCGACAGCAGGGTAGCTCCTACTGACGTGCTGACCTGCATATTCGAGAGAACGAACCGTGTAAATATTCTGAAGCTTATCTGGGCTACCAGTGTTCGCGTGTTAACAAGTATTGACTTCTCGAACTCGTTGGTTATTGAATTAGCTACCACTCTCATTGACGTACAGTATATTAATCCGCGCTGCAATCGCTAGTGCAAAAATTTACTTGTAAGTCATTGTCGTGTTTCATCGTGAGTACACTAATGTAGGCAGCTGAATGTATCACGTGATGGTCTTATCTCCGGGCAGGTGTCCATCCTCTTGCAGCCACTATTCATTCTCCTTTCGTAATCAGCTTGTATTTGAAACTGTTACCTAATTTAAATATAGCTCTTACAGCAATACATACTGCTTTTTTGAAAACCTAATACATAATCCTCATGAACTAAAAGGAACAATCATAAATTGTCATCAGCATTCAATAGATGATATAGTCTCCACGAATATATCTCCACCATATCTTTTGAACGAAATATTTATTTGCTTCTTTATTTCTTTAAATATCTTTAGTATGGAAGATAGTTTTAAGAGGTGTATATACTTCTAGAAAAAACTTTTTCCTTCTTTGTTTCCAGCATTATGTTTGTGCTAAAAAGCTCTAATTGAATTTTTTTTTATTTAATGTAGTAGCTTATTGCAATAAATGGAAGCAATCCATTGCACTGCTACTGTTATAAAATTCCGTTCACTGCTGAGAGTACAATTTTGAGAGCAATGCGAAAAACAAATGAATTCATTTACAACAAAAAAAGATTTTTCTTTTATCGGCGTGAGCTATCCAGCACTGTCTGTCCTTGGAATAGAATGAAGGTCTAGTACAAGCGCAAGTTTGAACTAGAACAGTCCTAGAAGTTTTGTTTCTTGTGGCCTTTTGGGCACGTTATACTAATAGTACATATGCATTATTCCAGGTTGACCATTAAATTACTTTACTGGCGAGCTTGAAGTTAGAACCATTTACACACTATTTGTTTCTACTTTTTAAAAACACATTTTCTTAATATTCATCGATCTTGGTAATTCCAGAAACAAATCCACCCCACATTTTATTTGTTAGCGTTTCTGTTTCAGTGCTCAGCTGATTATACTGTATGTGACAGCGCAGTTTCTGTCGTAGTGTCGGTTAAATATGGACCTTTTTTGGCTATAAATATGGAATACTTGTTATGAATTGTTATGATTGTCATCTTCTTACGGAAATAATCAACTAAAGTTGAAAATTCAAAGGAACCGAGGTTCAGTGTCGTTAATCTGTTGAAAATCCTAACAACCTGGTTACTGAGCTGTAGCATTTGCATCTGTATTCTTTTGCGTAGAGAGTGGTAGAGTAATTATAGTGTTTTGTGATTAGTTCGGTATATTTGGTTCGAGATTGATCTTTTTTTTTTAACATTTGCAGTAAATTTGGGTTATGTTATTAACAACCACTTGAAAACTATTAGACAATAGCGTATTTATAACTGTGTTAATACTCGTGTCAAATCCATCTTTGAGCGCCTTGTTCATTGCCTGTAACTCTTCTCTCCCTCTGCGCTGTATACGTATATGTAATTTCACTTCCGTTGTTTGCTATACCTCGTTTCTAACAGAATGTGACGTGTGAAGGAATGGAACGTGATACTCGCGATAAGGACAGATGCTGAGAAGACACTCATTGTCCCACAAGCTTCCTCTTCCAAGGCCGCCTCTTATAATGGGTGTTTCTTGAGGAGCAAGAGTTCAGTACTCTCTGCTAGATTTATGGTTTGATTTATTTTATTTTTTTGTGTGAAAATAAAATAATCTGCAAAGATCATCCCGCCGAGTGGTACGTTGTCACTCGTCATGGTGCATCCTCATTGTAAATTGACAACCACTCACAAAATCATAGTTTTTTTGTTAAATTTTTTTAACGCAGAAACGCGTTTTAGTGTCTTACCTATAAGTCTGTAATAATTACCTGTCATGCTGTTTTATGTTGCACGGATTATCTGTGACAAGCACATGCTATCCACTTTGGCATTTTGCAGTTTATTGTTATAGTAAAAATTCCTTTCATTCGTTCAACAGCAAGTACAAAACCTATAAAGATATTAACATTAAACTAAATCCTCGTATCGGACTGTGGGCTTCAAAATTTTAAACTTACATTACGATGCTAAAAGGAAATGTGATGCTGACGAGCTACAGCGCCTGGAGCAAAAATATTAGTATAAACTCTAAATCTAATCAGATCGAGACTAAACTGTCCTCAAAATTTTCTTACAGATTGACTCACAGAAATTAAGAGGAGCGTTGGGTGACGCAGAACATTAGGATCCGCTATGTTCTCTAAATACAAGTATTGCACGTTCTCGATAACTCTCAGTATACACATACATTGAGAAGGCAATAAAAGATATATATGAAATTGGAGTATTGTTAACAAACACATATTATGAAAAATATTATTAATTAGAGGGCTGAGCTTGGTGTAATGAAACTAATTTTTCAATATTTTGTGCCACATTTGTAATCAGCAATCTTAAATCGCCGTGTTTCACGATTGAGAATCTGTTTCTTTTCTAAGCCAATCAATTGCTGACTACACTAAGTCGTCTTTTGGCTACATATTATCATTCCTGTGCAATTAAAAACTGCTTTGATGGAGGCCTTAAAGCAAGAAATAACACTAGAAAGAAGGGGGCGGTACCGCCCACCGGTGGGACCACTACGTTAAACCGTAGGCCGTCAAAACTATAGTAGTTGTGAGACATAGAGGATAGACAAAGTTAAGTGGATGGGAAACATGTGACAGAGACTTGTTGCATTCCTTCAATTCACAGACCATTTTCTTGCGACCTGTAAAATGTGTTGTTCCTGAATACCATACGATCATTACAGGCGGGGGGAGGGGGGGGGGGTGCTAGGGGGCTGAAGCACCCCAAAAGTTTTTCCAGGTCCACCCCCGACATTGTAATTTTGGACCTTTTTTTCTTTAGCTCTACGGATTTGAGGCCCGAGGAGACTATAAAGCCTCCCCAAAACCCAAATCCATTAAAGGCAAGACCTCCCCAACCAAAATCCTCTCAAGCCAAGCCCCCCGCCCCCAAACCAAAATCCGCTCAAGCCCCTCCCAAACCAAAATCCTGGATCCGCCCCTGGATCAGTGAACGTGTATCCTCAAATAATTGACAATCTTGTTCTTATTTGCCTAATTAAAGCAAGGTATTACCACTAACCAAGATGCATGCAGAATATCGACAGTGGCGTTTCGCGAATGTTTCTTCGCTTTACTCAGTTGGTCTCTCTCTTCCAGCCTAGCTTTTTGTGGATCACAGGCAGTTCATTTTGCAGCGTTTTCGGACTAGTGTTTGTTTATTGGACTAAGAATCGCCCCAAGTGATGGATCATATTATCTGTCTTCAAGGTGTGGCTGGATAGAAAAAGTTATCGCAGTGATAACCCATGTTCATAAGGCAGGTAACTACGAAGACAGCAGTAAAATAGGTATTTCGCGATAATATTTGCTGTATCGAGACTACAAATAATTGTTGAATTCTTAGCATTCCTGCTGGTATGTAGACTTTATCAGAGTAGAACAAGTGAATTTATGTTGGCTGCTCTTATCTACTGGGCAGGCACCATCAGCTATGACTTGTCGAATAATTATTGACTGGAAGGCTTCGGACAGCTCATACCTTTCTCTTGGTGCTTCCTCAGGAATGTACGTGGCTCGCCTTCCTAGAGATAAGAGTCCACGAAGCTTGCGCAACAGCGAGCGAAGACGAGTCGCAAGGGGAGCTAGCGACGCCATTAGCTTCTGGTCGATACCAAGCCACCCTTCTGTATGGGGCGGTGTCTGAAAATCAACAAAGAAATTACACATCACGGTAAAGTTCAGTGTGAAAACACCCTCTGTTTAGCAGGATTAAGTATTATTGGCGCTTAAAAATTTAGACGTACTTGATTCCTTGCTAAATCTAGCAATGAACTTAAAAAGTTTTTGCTTGATTGTACGTATTGGTGCGTTAATATAGGCAAGCAGTTTACAGGGGGATTGAGTTGAAGGAGAAAATTATTTAATTGAAAGCTGAGATTCATATGAAGTATCTCTGATTTCTTTGGCGAGTCGTCCTTCGCGCACATTTGCACTAATAATCCTGTAGACTACGATACTTCACAACCATCCTCAGGATTTTAGTGCCGAGTTGTACAAGCTGCACTTTAAACAATGGCAATATTTTTTTTTAATCTTCACTCATATGAGACGATTTACAGTATTAGGTTTGATAGATATGGTAAGAAGCTGCTTACAATATTGTATTCATATCCGCTGAGGTCAAAGCATACAATAGGCGCACTTTCACACGGTTGACGTGTCTATCTCAACACATTACAGGAATAGTTATCTCTGTAGGTAAGATATAATTTTCTACTGGCTTGCAGCAAATCAATCGTATAACATTACATCTCATATTTGTTGACAAGATATATTATTTGTCGGAAGTTAAAATGTAATCACATCTTCATCTCTACAATCTACATTTCAGTTGATATTATTAAGCTAAGGAATGAAAAATCTTGAAGTCTAGTGTGCAAGAATTTTGAACGGTATAGAGGTCACATCCGGGTTGAAATGTATCCGATGTCGGCGACTTAGGACCTGCATGTGCCCCACCCTGAAATTTTGCTTCTCTTTCACAACCATCCTAGAGTCACTCTCTGTACTATAACCCGCAGTTCTATAAGTACTATTCAACGAACCCTTGCTATCTCTATCCTGTTTTCCTTAGTGAAAACTTTGCAAAGTAATCATATATCCACCTGTTACTTGTCCAAAGGTTGCTCTAGGTTTTAATAAACTTGTAACCTGGTAGCCTGTGCTTAACTGATTCTACAAAACTGGGCCTACACCTCTCCCATATCTTCTACAAACCTTTTTATTCCTACTTTTTCTTTCCAAGCCTTTTTCCTAAAAGTCTGCTGCACCTTATCTAATCCTAAATCTGCATAGAGGCTTTTTCCGTCCTGACTTTGGTAATAGTTGAAACCTATTTCCCTGCTCTATTCCTGAAGTATCTGACACCTTCATCCTGTTTGAACCATTCTTTTTAGACCCACCATCCTACGCTGAGCATGAATGAGCCTGATCGTTTCTCCCATTTTCCTGATCTATTCGTCCTGCTCCCTGTTTACGTATTTCACCCTTCTGCCTGATGGTTTCTTCGTGTTCTGAAACTTTTATAGCCTTGAAATAAATTGAACAATACGTGGAAGGGCTCCTTTTACTTCCTCTTTTACATTTCCACTACTTTCCCCCAGTGAAACAATTTTTTACACTATCTGCAATTCACTTCATTCGTCACGACAGTGGCCGCACTTCCCCGAAATTATTTCTCTCTCTAGAAGTCTTGCTTCCTAGCTTTATAGCTGCCTTGCTCAGCTGCAAAACAATAAAACCAAAGACTGCACATAAAATATCTACTGCATTACCGACACATGTAACAAGTACTAGTAGCTTATTTTACTGAGTTGGTTTCAAGTTTAATAAACAAAACCACTACACTCGAAGACCAAATCCTGCAGACACAGTGTACTGACCTGTTTGCAACCTCCTTAATAATAAAACCAAACAGTCTCCATTGTGGGATTACAACTTAAATACATGTCTGTTATTCAAGTGAATACACAGATTTCTGGTTCCCTCTGATTATCAGTTAAATTAAATTATTTCCCCCTTAAATCTTTGTATACAAGGCCGTTGTTTGTAGTTTACAGTCACACGTGTTTTGCATTTTAGTACCACAAGTACATTTCCGATGTAATTAAAACTAATAGTTATTAAAACACATAAACAACCAGTGTAACAATTATCACACTTTATTTAACAGTAATTCGGTGTTTGTAGTACATAAGCTATCATCAGCATTTCTTGGTTAATCCTTACCAGCGCCTTTCCGAAATAAATAAACCCAATAGCTTTATTTCACAGTATTACAACACTTAACCAAAACAAATAAATCATCATAACAATTTCTACATGTTATTTAACAATAATTTATAACAAACTACTGGAGAATCTCTCGATTTTTTTCCCCGTACGAAACCAGAGAATTTTATGGTTAAACTATGCATAGAAAACAAAAATACGTTTCTAAGAGCCCCTCGCAGTACCTCGAGGTTGGTTCGCACTAGGCTAGTGGTTTAAACGAGTGGCGAGTAGTTTAGTAGTTAAAATACTCGCTATTGACCAAAAATCGTTCACACAATTGTCGATTACGGTACATATGTTCAGTGGTATTTTCAAGATGAAAGGGCTGCAACGGAATAAAATGAATAAGCTGATAAACCTTTTGGTAACGGCTATTTTAGAAGAGGTGATTGAAGAAATTTGTGTGATAACAATGGGTACGTAAATGGATTAACAGAAGAGATGAATTAGGAGCTACAAATTGTCTTCTGAAGGAATTGGCATTAGAAAATCCCAAAAAATACTTTGATAGTTTGAGAATGTCCGAAAGTTGTGTAAATTGTCTGTTAATTAAAATGCAGTCGCAAATTCAGCGTAAAGATACTCAATTAAGGTGTGCAATTCCGGCAATTACAAAATTACAGACAGTTCTCTATTTTCCTGCTACTGGATGTAGTTTGAGGACACTCACACGTATATTTTGACTCGGAAAATCAACTATTCCGAATTCATCACAGAAGTCTGTGAAGCAATCAGTGAAACATTAAAGGAATTCATCAAGGTAACCTGATGTTTTTTTAATTTTCAATTTAATTTCCTTCTCACCAAATCATGGCATGTTCGTTGTATTTTCCAGATCAATATATGAAGATTGCTTCATTTGTTTGTTTTTATAATGTGGAGACTTAATATTCCACAAGCACTCATTTACTACATATTTAGAAACAAATTTTAAAGTTGTTTCTTCGCTCCAGCGAAACGACATTTTTGCGGCGGCTAATGAACTCGACTTACCATAGGTTTAGCCCATGAGCTAATGAGCAGAGGGCGATATAATACATTAGAACAAAACGGATCGACTCAACTAAACTACTAGCTAAACTGCTCGACTAAATTTTCATTGTTCATACACGTCTAGTTACTGCCTTTACGGCAAGGCAGTGAATGTTGAGGCAGACTCTGAAAAATATAATTTATCTCTTTCCTTGGAGCCCGATTTCGTTCAAATCATGCAAAACAGACAGCTAGCTTGTTTATTGCTGTCATGATATTCTGACTGTTCCTAAAACTAGTTAATCTCCTTGGGGACTAAGTAAAGCTTGATCCTTGATACCAATTACATAGCGTTTGATAGCTCGGAGGAAAGTCATGCTGAATGGTTAAAGCGTGTTCCCGCCTCTGATGCTAGTGGCCAACTGGCTAATTTTGGTGGTGGTTATCAAATGATGTGTAGAAGGATGAAAATCTAATAGCAGTTTATACCTAGTCACAGTTACGTATTCCTTTACACGCTGTCGTTCTTCTTATTATTAGAGTGATTTTTATTATTTTTTCATTCATAGATGCCAAAAATTTGTTTAATGTGTCTGAAATGAATATAATTCAGTTTTTTTTTTTAAAAAAAAATGTGTTTTGGTATTTCTGCCAGCCAAATTTAAGAGATCGCTGTTGAAATTCCCGAGTCACATGGTTAAAGCTACTAAAAACCCCGCGCACAACTTCTTTCTATTGGGAATAATACTAGGAAGTTAAATTGACAATAACCCAGAAAATTCATGTAATATTTTCTATACCAGAGTGCGGTCTTATCTTTTGTCGAAATTGGTTCTTCTTCTTGTTCTACCTTGGATTATGGAAACTGATACTGAGCTCATAAAGGAAACGAAGTTCCCTCTGTTTGTGAGATCTGTTAACACCTTCTCCCGCTTTGCCCCTGTAGGTATAATATGAAATATTGCCTTGAAAATTAAATCACTTTTTACCATCAACTTTGAAACCTGAATCAGAAAAATCTTCTCTTACATACGTTTTTCCTAAATTCTTGTACAAAATACACCGGTACTATTATTATTATTATTATTAATAATAATCCATTATAGATATAATTTAAGCCTTAAGCAATGGCAGATTGAATTTGTTGATCACCTCCCTAGGCACCTTATTCCATCCCCTGACTCCCCGACCTACTCTATATACTTCACATCTACATCTACATATATACTCTGCAATTCACAAAATTGTGGGTGGCAGAGGGTGCTCAGCACCAAAGCTAATCTCTTTGCTGTGCATTCCAATCCCTAATGGTACGAGGGAAAAAAGAATTCATATAAGAATCAGTCTGGTACCTTATTTCTCTAATTTTATCTTTCCTGTCCTTCCGACTCAAATAGGTTGGTGGAAGAAGTATTTCACTACACTCAAAAGTGAAAGTGGGAGTACGCATGTTTACCAATAAGTTTAAACGAAACGTGTGTCATCTATCTACCAGAGACTCCCAACCTAATGTACTAATCAGTTCTGTGACGCTTTCATAGGACTGTAGCAAGCGGTAACGAATCGAGCGGCTCTTCTCTGTACTTTATCTATACTTTCGATCAACCCCTTACGAAACGGGTCCCAAATGCCACAACAATAATCCAAATGTGGACGCACAAGAGATTTTTACGCTATCTCCTTTGTTTATTCATTACAATTTTTCAAGATTCGACCTATGAATCGCAGCCTAGAATTTGCTCTACCTACTAACGAATTAATGTGTATGTCCCATTTCATGTTCCTTTGTACTGTTACTCCCAAATATTTCATTGAATCGACCATATCAATAACTGTATTGTTTAACTCGTATTTCTGAACAATTGTATTCTTTTTGTTATTTATGCTCATTGTCTTGCAATTTTTACAATTTAGAGTAAGTTGCCACTCAGCGCACCAAGCCAAAATAACATCCAGATCGCGCTGAATTTCTAAGCAATCGGCCAAATTTCTTACTTCCCTATAAATAACCGCATCATCAGCAAACAATCTAAATAGGCTTTTCACTTTGTCTCCGAGATCGTTTATAAAAATTAAGAAAAGAAGTGGTCCTATTACACTTCCTTGAGGTACACCCGATGTAACATCTAGATTAGAAGAACTTTCTCCTTCAACTACAACATACTGCGACCAACCAGTTATAAAATCCTTTATCCATTCACAAAGCTGATCCGATATACCGTACGATCGAAGCTTCGCTAAAAGGTAACACACAGAGTCAAAGGCTTTCTGGAAATCTAAAAAAATTGCATCTACTTGTGAACCTGCATCGATAACTAGCTGTGTTTCACATGATCTTTTCTTCCGAAATCCGTGTTGATTTGTTGTAAGAAAATTATTATCATCTAGGAAATTGCTCCATAACTCTACTACAAACAGATGTTATAGGTATGGGACGATAGTTTCCAGGATCACTTCGATCACCTTTTTTGAAAATCGGAGTTACTTGCGCGATTTTCCAGTCTGAAGGTACTTTTCGCTCTTCTAATGATTTACTGAATATATCAGACAGAAATGGCCCGATTTCCGCCGCATACTCTGAAAATACTCTTACTGGAATTCCATCCGGGCCCGGTGCTTTCCCCCACTTCAGGAGCTCTAATTGCTTAATTATACCTGCAGTATCTATTCATGCCAGGTGAATGCTGGAATGCTTCCTTCAAAACGCCATGGCCGAATTTCTTCCCGTTCCTTTCCCCCATCCTTCCCCGCCTCTAATGACCTTGATGTCGACGAGGCGTAAAGCCATAAGAAAAAATCTATTTACTTGTCTTTTCCTATTGTTTAAGACATTACGCCTCGTCAACGCTGAGGTCATTTGAGACGATAAGGAATGGGGGCACGGAGTAGGAAGGGATTCGGCCATGAGCTTTTAAAGCTGTTATTCACCTTATATGATTCCGGGATATCATGAAAAAAAATATGAAAAAACACAATCTCGATGGCCGGATTATGGATTCGAGCCTGCGTCCTCCCGAATACGAGGCCAGAGTTTTACCGCTCACCCACTACCCTCGGTTTCGAATGTCTCAACTCAAGCGCTAATCTATGGTCCTGATCCTTTCTTCCATTCCTTCCTTTCCACAAGCTGCTTCTAAATCTTTTCCCAGTATCTGCGTCTCATCACCAGCATATACCGTATACGAACCATTCTCTTTATCAACATTTCTACTCAACTGACCCCTAATACAGCTCCTTTATCACTTAACTAACAGATTACACCGTGTCCTTGCAACATACGTATCTACAGTTTGTCCTCGTTTAGGTTACCTTTCGCTGGTTTCGATGGTTCTTCACATTTCTGTCATACGAAATGCAAAGCTGTAAACGCTTCAGTCACCACAAATTTAAGTTCTTACTGCATGCTCTTAACCGCCGGTTCCATAACATTTACACCTTGCAACGCACGAAGCTTTATTCCGGAAATAAGTAGCCTTACATCAAAGTGTTGATTGGAAGTGTCGAACCCAGGCAATGAAATTTCAGCAACTTGTTAGCATTATTATTATTATTGCTGTCGTCAGTCTTTCGACTGGTTTGAAGCAATCCTCCGTCCCTTCCTATCCTCTGCTAACCTCTTCATTTCTACATACCCCTTACAACCCACGTCCTCAATTATCTGCTTCATATATTCTAATCTCTGTCTTCCTCTCCAGTTCTTACCTTCGACTGTTCCCTCCACTAACAAATTAACCAATCCAGCATGTCTCAAAATATGACCTACCAACCTGTCTCTTCTTTCTGTAAGCTTCTTCCACAAACTTCTTTCCTCACCCATCATTTCCAAAACTCGTTCATTTCTTACTTTGTCAGTCCACTTAATTTTCAGCATTCTTCTGTAGCACCACATTTCAAATGCTTCAATTTTCTTTCTTTCCGGTATTCCTAAAGTCCATGTGGAAAGAAACAAACTGATTTCTGGCATAAGGGACTAGGAAAGTTATTTGTAGGCCCTCGTTCCTCTACCTACAAATAACTTTCCTAGTCCCTTATGCCAGAAATCAGTTTGTTGCTTTCCACAAGTAGTTTCTACCACTATTTATCCAGGCCTCATTGTCAATATCTGCCTTCCAAAAGCCCCCGATTCTCTCTACTCGTCTCCTAGCCTGCAATGACTACAAACCCAAATCTTTCATCATTGAATTCAACTCGTGTCTATCCCTCCAACTCCAGTATTTGATACTCGTAAGGTGAGGCCCATATCCTACAGTGCGATGGTCGGCAAGTCAAAATGAGGTTTTTGAAGGATTAAACAGCTTTTGAGGTGAACAAAATCGGTCTACAAGGTTTTTTTTTTTTGAGAGTTTGCAACAAAAAGAAGTTGTTAAATGACAGTTCTAGAATAGCCAATTCCCAATTATTATTATTAAGGGGTCCGTGACTTGTCTCTGAGGGTTTCGCCGTTGAAAAAGGTTGGGAAAGGCTACTCTAAATAAATGGTCGCTATATATACAATGTTTTTAGGCCGGTCGAGCGACTAACAGGTCCCGCGTACTGAACGGCGTCCACTGCGTTCTAGAAACCGATTGTAGCCGACTTTAGGCGACGAGCGGCTGATCCTACCGGAGTTATAGTCATCGTTACGTATTCTATGCTCCACGTTCCTTTTCGCTTATACCGCCGTCTTTGTTCGTTTTAGCTATCTATATGAGTAATGAGAGATTAACCAATGCCGTAAATGAGAAAATACCGTTTTGGTATATGAGAGACAAGCGTGCAATTCAGCAAAAATTGTGAGAAAAAGTTGCAAAATAAATTCGTAGTAAAAAAGGTAGGTTATTTTGACTAATATAGTACCGTAGGTACTTCAAAATTTATGCCCTGTATACGTAAACTTTAATGATACTTTTTGAAATTGCAATTATTACGATTAATCTACATTTACATTAAATACGGAAAGTACACCTAATAGCTACGCTATTACACCTGATAATAAAATATCTCCAAAATTTTTATTTGTTGAAATAATAATTTAGAAAATATATTAATCATGCAAACACTAGGTATACTACTGAACCGGAAATCTCCACAAACAGGGGCTTCTGGACAAGATAATTGGCAAGATACCGAAAGTAATTTGGGACTCCGTAACTCTGAGTACCAGAGCAACAACTCCCATCCCATCAACCACCAACAATTGGATCCCGCACTACCATCTCCACCCAGATTAAACACAGAAAAATAATTCATAGCAATTCTAACAAACAGTTTCTTGAAATCGAGAGAGAAAAATTACAATATTAGCAGTGTCGTTTAGGGAGAGAGTAATATTTAGTTGATATCCAGGCCTTTTTATCCTCAGCTGCTTTAATAATAAGGTTTCTGTGAATTATCCGTCTGGAGCAGCTAACTGCACTAGACGTAGAAGTCACAGAAACCTTTGTAATATTCAGTTTTTGCAGTCTACTCCCGTTTTTGAATAATGTTCCTCTTCATAGGGAAATGGCAGTACGGAATAAACTGCAGCAATTTTTCACTGATGAGGACACACTTCCAACATCTCCACACGCACCTTCTCCATTTTCACCGTCCTGGTCCGCTCTCTTACACTCTCCACACTAGATTTTTAACCACCTGAACCCGATGACGCTGTTCACCCCGACCTCAATGAAATTTCTTTGTAAACTTTTAAAATGTACCATAAAAAACACGGTGTTGCTCGAGTACTGTTTGGTAAGGAATGTAAACTTTTGTTTCTGTTTTAGTTAGTAAAAATTTCAAGAAATTGTCTTTTTTTTTTTACTTATGGCTTTAGGCCTCGTGGACGTTGAGGTTATAAGAGGCAGAAAGGGACAGGGGCCAAGGAACGGGAATGAATCCGGGCATGGCCTGGAGTGATTTGGTGAAACCATGGTAAACCCAAATCTGGATGGCTGGACGGGGATACGAACCCGGTTCCTCCCGAATAAGAGGCCATAGCGCTACCACTCACCCACCATGCGCGCTGATTAATTTGTGAGAAACTCACAGATAGCTTACTTTTTTTGCTTTTATGCGTTTTATATATTACTTTGTATTTTATAATTTCACTTTGCCTTGTGTTTTATAAATGTTATGAAATATTTCGATTTGTCAAATTACATACCTACCGTGCTTTCAGTTCAGTGGAAAATAGATTTTATGAAATTAATATTTACTATCACTCACCTTAGTCATTGCTGTTCCGTAAGTGTTTTTGTCTCTTTGAAATTAGACTCGTAGGTAACTGAAGCCTTTATAGCATTGTAAATACACTGATGGTAGACTTAGGTCTAAGAATTAATTCCGAAAGTAGCTCTACCGCGGACGACTGGAATACATTAAAGACCGAAATAACGAAAGCTGGTAAAGAAACATTAGGCTTTAGGGGACAAGTCGCCCGAAAACCTTGGATCACAGAGGAAATTTTGGAGCTGATGGCTCAGAGGAGAAGGTACCAAAATGCTCAGGATGAAGTACGAAGAGAGCAATATAGGCAATATAGAAATCAAATAAATAGAAAATCGAAAAAGCATAAGACAAATGGCTAGAAAAGTGTGAAGAAGTAGAAAAGGAAATGGTCATAGGTAAAGTAGATGTTTCATACAGGAAGATCAAACAGAATTTTGGAGAAATGAAGAAAAGAGGCGTAAACATTAGAGCTGCTAATGGGAAACGTCTTTTAAGCTCAGACGATAGAGCTAACCGATGGAAGGAATATATTGAAAAACTTTATGGTCAGCGTCAGAATGACTTGAACAATAGCGTAATGGAAAAGGAAAGCGATATCGACATTGATGATTTAGGAGATCCTGTTTTGACGACAGAATTTAATAAAGCTCTGAATGACTTGAAAGCAAATAAGGCAGTTGGAAATGATGAGATCCCTGCAGAACTTCTTAAATCCCTAGGAGAAGAAGGAATCAAAATATTATTCAAGCTGATATTAAAAAGTTATGAAACAGGAGAAATTCCAACTGATTTTAATAAAAATATCATCTTCAGACTCCCGAATAAAGCAGATGCCGACAAATGTGAGAATTATCGCACCATTAGTCTAACATCACATGCTTCAAAATTACTGACCAGAATAATATACAGAAGAATGGAAAGGGTAGTAGAAGAGATGATAGGTGACGATCAGTTTGGGTTTAGGAAAAATCATGGTATGAGCGAAGCAATTCTGGTTTTAATATTAATACTTGAACGACGCATCAAGAAAAACAAAGATACTTTTTGGAGTTTGTTGATTTAGAAAAAGCTTTTGTTAATGTTAGATTGGACAAGATGTTCAAAATTTTAAAGAAATCAGGTCAAAAATATCGAGATAGAAGAATACTTTATAAACTATATAAAAAGTCAAGTAACTATAATTAAAGTAAAGAACCATGAGAGACATGCATCAGTTAAAAAGGGTCTGAGAGAAGGTTGTAGTCTATCCCCGTTAATATTCAACTTGTATGTAGAAGAAGCAATAAAGGAAATAAAAGAAAAAATTTCATGTGGCATAAGTGTTCAGGGAGAAAAAATCAGTATGCTACGTTTTGCTGATGACATTATCTTGATAGCAGAACGAGCTGAGGACATTGAGAAGTTACTATCATGAACAAAATACTGAAGGATGATTTTGGACCAAATATAAATCAAAGCAAGACAAAAGTGGTGAAATGTAGCAGAAATGATACCAATCACAGTATATTAAATATAAAAATAGGATCGGATGCAATAGGAGAAGTCAGTGAGTTCTGCTACTTGGGAAGCAAAATTACAACCGATGCCGAAGTAGGAATGATGTTAAAAGCAGAATAGCACAAGCAAACAGAGCCTTCATGAAAAACAGAAATCTTTTCGTTTCAAATATTGATCTAGGAGTTATAAAAAAAACCTTTTGAACACTCTACGTGTGGAGCACAGCACTTTATGGTAGCGAAACATAGACTTTAGGAATACCGGAAAGAAAGAAAATTGAGGCATTTGAAATGTGAAGCTGATAATTAAATGTACAGACAAAGTACGAAATGAACGAGTTTTGGAAATGATGGGTGAGGAAGGAAGTTTGTGGAAGAAGTTTACAGAAAGAAGAAACAGGTTGGTAGTAGGGATTGCAATCCAGCAAAGCGGGATCCCGCAATCCCACGGAATCCCGCATCATTTGACAGCCTGGCGGATCCCGCACAAAATTAAGCGGATCCGCAATCCGCAAAATCCGGCGGAAACGCGTGTCAGTCTGCGTGACTCGCTGTCCCACTCGGATTCTATCGGATATTTTGCACTGTTTGCCTGTACTCTTCCAGTTGGCGTTTGACTCATGTGAACAAGCTTTTGTTTTTGTCAACCTTCGTCATTCGTAAGTAAATAGATACACTTTTACGTATTCATCAAAACTTACGTTTGTTTCGAGTAGACATTTCTGTAATTTGAGTTATGGTGCGTATTTAGTACGATTTTCTAACTAAATAATTATTTTTTAAGTGTCGCAAACGTTATCTGAACTATACGGTTACAGCTTTTTATTCACGGTTTCATTATTCCCATTTTCTGTATTTGCAGATAAAGTAATTGTTAAAATTTTCTAATTTGCGGCTGAAAATTTGATTATTCGTTGATATGAAACTAATGTTATCGTAATTTTAACGATCGCGTACCTATTTATTTAACAGCTATCAAAATGAAATTGTATATCCTTATTGTTTTTTTGGCCGCTGCCTCAATGCGTTTCTTTGACGAAAGCCACCTGCTTACATGTGCCGCTCAGGCTTTCGATTAATCCCTCTTCACCTTGTTACTATTTCGACTAAAGGTAAAAAAAGTTATAATGAAATTTTCACGGGTGTATCGACGAATTGTGTTGTAGGAACACCATATTTCGACGGCTGCCTCCACCGTCTTCCTCACGTGTGTAATTTCGTATGTTTGCAATGAAAATCCGGAGATACAACCTATGAGGACTTCACTACAATCATTCGGCGAGAAAGTCTCCTTTCTTACTAAAAAATAATAACTTCCACTCTAAAAACGTCGTTACGCCACATAAGTAAATCTGAAATACTTGACAGTTTACGTGTTGGTGAGTAGTTTCTTTTAATAAGATTGAATCAACTGTAATATCAATCAAGGAATCAGGAGATATAATAATGAATCACGCAAAAAAAGGCCAAGTCTCGTGCTTGTGCAGTGACAAAAAAGTTATGAGATCTTGTTCTGAGCCAAGTCTACACTTTACAGAGTATATTCACTTCACTTTGTGAAATGGAATGCTTTTCTCGGTGTTACGGAACGTTTATTTAGAATTTAAAAAAAAAAAAAAAAAAAAACTATGGTAACTTGGCCATTAAGCAAACCATATTTTTAAACTTATGAGATGTATTGTAAGGCACACAATTGACCTAAGACTCAATATTTTCCATTTTTATTATTTATTTAAAAATTGGTTTAGATTAGAAAACAAAAATATAAAACCTCGAAATACACTTAAGAGACGCTAAAAAGTTTTAATGTCATTTTGCCAATCAAAATATTGTTAACTGTTAATATTTATCATTAAAAATTATTGATTAATTTAATTATTATTTAATTTATTAACGTTTTAAGTAACGATGTTTTAAATTTATGCGTTAAAAAACTGTTTGTACCAATTCCGCACTGATCCCGCGGGATTGGCGCAAATCCCGCGCGGATCCCGCGGGATTGAAAACACTGCGGGATTGCAATCCTTAGTTGGTAGGCCATAGTTTGAGACATGCTGGATTGGTTAATTTGTTAGTGGAGGGAACAGTTGAAGTTAAGAACTGTAGAGAAATACAGAGATTAGAATATATGAAGCAGATAATTGAGGACATTGGTTGTAAGGAAAGATTGATGACTTCAAAGAAAAGAAAAAATACACTGAAATGAGTCAGTGCTCAATCTGTGATCTTATATATATATATATATAATACAAATAGACGTGTGTTTCCATATAATTCACTTTTCTGCCACCACTACCTAGCACAGATCACTGGTGTTTGTGTGTGGAAGTAGCATGGTGTTTCCTGTCGTGCACAACGTTGGCCGAATGCCGATAGCTGTGGGGATGTGTGGAGATATGGTGGTTAAAAGTGGTCTATGCAGGGCATTTTCATATTTCGACCAAAGACTTGTGTATCCTTATACTTCTCTTTCCTGCCACAACTACATTGATGTTTGTGTATGGTAATAGCATCTAATCTCCCATCGTGCACTATGGTGGTTTGATGTCGGCTGCTATCGAGGTGTGGGAGATGTGGTGGTTGAAAGTGGTCGACCTGTGCCAATTTCATATTTCTACCAAAGACGTTTTTCTCATGGTGTATAACTTTTCAGCCAAAACTATCTAGCGCAGATCACTGGTGTTTGTGTGTGGCACTAACACAGAGTCACCCGTCGATCGGAACGTTGGCCGAATTTCGGTAACTGTGGGAGTGTGGGAGATATGGTGGTTGGAATTTGCCGATCAAGGATATTTTCATATTTCGATCAAAGACACGTGTCTCCGTATATGTTACTTTGCTGCCACAACTACATAGTGTAGATCACTGGTATTTGTGTGTGGTAGTGGTATCGTGTCTCCTATCGTGTACTATGCTGGTTAGATGTTGGTAGCTATGGAGGTGTGGGAGATATGGTGGTTGAAAGTGGTCGACCTGCGGCACTTTCATATTTCTACCAAAGACGTTTGTCTCAGGGTGTATCACTTTTCAGCCAAAACTATCTAGCGCAGATCACTGGTGTTTGTGTATGGTATAAACACAGAGTCACCCGTCGATCGCAACGTTGGCCGAATTTCGGTAACTGTGGGAATGTGGGAGATATGGTGGTTGGAAGTTGCCGGTCAAGTATATTTTCATATTTCGATCAAATACATGTGTCCCCGTATATGTCACTTTGCTGCCACAACTATATAGTTTAGATCATTGGTATTTGTGTGTGGTAGTGATATCTTGTCTCCTATCGTGTACTATGGTGGTTAGATGTCGGTAACTATGGAGGTGTGGGAGATATGGTGGTTGAAAGTGGTCGACCTGCGGCACTTTCATATTTCTTCCAAAGACGTATGTGTCATGGTGTATCACTTTTAAGCCAAAACTATCTAGCGCAGATCACTGGTGTTTGTGTGTGGTAGTAGCACAGAGTCACCCATCGATCACAACGTTGGCCGGATTTCGGTAACTGTGGGAGTGTGGGAGAAATGGTGGTTGAAATTGGTCGATCAAGGCTATTTTCGTATTTGGACCAAAGATATGTGAGTCCTTATATTTTAATTTGCTGGCACAACTACATAGCCCAGATGACTGGCGTTTTTGTGTGGTAATAGCATCTAGTCTCTCATCGTGCACTATGGTGGTTAGATGTCGGTAGCTGTCAATTCAAATTCTTTACAAACACGAACGTAGTCTTGGGCACCAGCTAGTAATAATGAAATTTATGTGGATCCTTCTCCAAATCACCATTTAGGTGGTGGACTTTACCTAATGAATTCAGTTTTGCTAACACTGAATTAACCCAACAGAACGATTTGTGTAATGTTTCGTCAGGTAAGGACTTTCCAAAAAATACATGTGCTTGCAGTGGACGACCAGCCTAAGCAAAGAAGTGGAAGTGCTCCGCGAACAAATCACTTTTTATGTATCCGATTAATTTTGGAACATTCAAACAGTTGATTGTTGCTTAGTTTCCGGCTCGTACGAATATATCCAAGCTTATGGGCGCCGGCAAGATTACTTTAAGGGAGGTGCATCTGTTTTTTTTATAGATTATATATAACTCTTATTATATATTAACTAAAGATACTAAATATATTGACAAGGTGTTGAACAAATTTGGACAACAACCTAGGCGCCTCAAGTTATTATTCAGACAGTGAATTTAATAATAAAATATTTGTTTCTTAATTTTTTTCTGTGTCTTTTCTTTCATAGGAGGAGGGTGCAACTGCAACCCGGCGCCCATGTACAAGCTTCATCTTCTTTCACGTTCATTTTGAATTTCCTCTAGAATTTTTTTAGTATTCCTTTTCACCAATTGACACAACCCTCTTTCTGATCTTCGATTAAATTATGCGGAATAAATCGGAAACGTATCTTTTTCACAGCTAAACGTTCATGCAAAATCGGATGTACCTCAGTCTTCGATATGCATAAGGGTACCTCCATCTCACGGTAAATCATATACCAACCATCTTCAATCACGTTGCGCACGGCATCGATTTTTTTTAATTTATGTAATTGCAATGGTGCGCACGTCGCGGTGGAAATTCCCCCACATATACATTTTCCCTCTTTTTCGTACTCACCTACTTTTCTTAATTTTAAATTACTTCATCGTTTTGGGTAAATTATTCATTTGCCTGGGTAATTTACTCCAGTCCAAGACTCCCTTATGTACGAAAAAAAAATTCCGCACCCTTATCATTGAAATCGAGTGCCAGCATGTGGTCATTATCATATTTTCCCTTCCATGCACCTCTCTTAGTTCTTTCATGAATATTATATCAAGGCTCATCAAGTCTTCAATAGTTGAATGAAGCGATTTGAGACATTCTTGTTGAGTTAGGCTTTTATTACAATCGTAAAAAATCATCCAAAGAAAACCTTCACCTGAAATTTCCATTTTTTTCACAAAACTTTTTTTTTTTTTCAAACGCTCGTAAATATATATAATTTTTAAGGCTTTACGCCTCGTCGACGTGGAGGTCATTAAAGGCGGGAAAGGACTGGGGACAAGAATCGGGAAGCAGTTCGGCCATGGCCGTTTGAAGGATTCATCCCGGCATTCGCCTGGAGTGATTTGGGAAAATCGTGCACTGTAAACAGACTACTCGGATAATTTCTGAGCAGACCCACCGCTAGCTGTCTGAACGCTCTTGTGCAATACCGATTATTCCCCCCCCCCCCCCTGTCTAACTACAGCCAGTGGAGGATCATCTATGAATTTTCCGAGCCGGACCATAAAACTCTGAGATTGTCGCCCCCATTGTTGCCAACCCGATTGTCGCCGCCACATCAGTCCATCATTCGATTTGCCGCCCCCCCCCCCTTGGATGTGCCGCCCGCGTTCGGTGCACGTCTTGCACGCCCGCTTACGGCGGGCCTGTTTCTGATCTGCCACTGCTTTAACAACAACACATTTTACAACAATAGAAATAGCAATAGTAGAGTCTACCATTTAGTGGTCGTTTGTAAAAACTTAAAAGGCGACCCTTGTTCTCTAGCAAGGGCCTGCGCAAACTTTCTTAATCCCTGGCACATCCTCTCACCATCCTTTCCAACAGATGCAGTACTTTGAACCCTTATCTATAACCTGCGCAAGTTCGTTCGGGTTTCTCAACCACCCCATGTTCTGATAAATGAAATTTACGGTTTGACTCATCTTTATTGGGAATTCCTGCATGTTCAGCATATACAGCACACTGTCTGAAAATTTCTCTGTTCACAAGATGTTTCATAAGTTTGTCTTAGAATTACTGATTGCCAGTTATGATTGTGGCCGAGAACTTGCTGGTCAGGATAATCATGAAGTCTTGATAAAGGTCTTCATTGCTTAGGACCTATCTTGGTAACGTTCTTCTCGTCGAGCGTCTTTATTATTATACCGTGCCCATGCCCCATTTCCTCAAAATTTACTTCACAGCTCAAACACATTACCTTACCACCAATCGTCTTGCAGTTCGTTTCAGCACTACTAATCCACATCATCGCTGCACTCTTTAATTCCTATATATGTGCGTTTTTAACTTGTTAATATGGCAAAATTTGCCTTATTGGTGTCGGCTCAATTGAGTATACTCTTAAAAATTTTGAGTAGTATTATACCCCATAAACTTCAGATATGAACAATGCAGCGAAAAAACATATACACATACGGATTCTGACCTTCGCTTACAACTTAGAATCATTTAACACATTTTTCCATCGGAAGTAGTGTGGAATTGTCTGTTCTCGGCCAAAAGATACATTGTATCAATCTATTGTTATGCTAATTAGACTATTGTTCTAATTGGATACATTGTATCATTCTATTGTTCTCCACCCTCCCACCTGTCAATCATTTTCACACCTATTGTTCTCTCCCCTCCCACTTGACTAACCACTTGACTTGAGTGCCACTTCACTAACCTCAGCTCCCCCAACCCTAGCACCAGCTGCCCTTGGGGCCCCCCTACTATTGCTCTTTTGCCAGGCCACTTGTTTGAACACCTGCCTTCCCCAACCCTAGCACCAGCTGCCCTTGGGGGGCACCCTACTATTGCTCTTTTGCCAGGCCACTTGTTTGAACACCTGCCTTCCCCAACCATAGCACCAGCTGCCCTTGCTGTGTTGCCAGACCACTTGAGCAACCACCTGCCCCCCCTCTAGCCGCACAGGTGTGACGCAGCCGCACCAGGTGTGACGCAGCAGCTGTCCTCGCGTAGCGGCGGCAGATCCGTGGCGAGCACTGCTGCGGCAAGCGGCGGTTGAACCGAGGCAAGTGCCGCGGCAAGCGGCGGCTGAACCGCGGCAAGTTGCCGCGGTGCGGCAACATGCCGCGGCTGAGTCCCGCTGCAGGAGTGACGTTGCGGCCGCACGGCGCCGCGGCGCAGCTCGTCGCTGCGGTTGCAGCACCTTCGGCGGCTGCATCCGTGCGGCAGCCGTCAAACGCGACAGCCACAAACACCGCAGGACTCCAGCCACGGACGGGACAGCGAGCAGACGTGTTGGAACCTCGGATTCTATTGTTCTTTTGTTAGAACACTGCGGTGACCAACTGTTCTCCCTAACTCCAGTTTCATCGTATGGAGTGTTATGCCTCTTCAGTCGTCTCACATCGTGATCTTTACAGGCGACAGAGGATTGAACGGGAGAGAATTCAACTATGGTCCTTTGCGGGAACCACCCCGGCATTCACCTGGAGCGATTGCGGAAAAATCTTGTAAAATCGAAACGTGGTTGGCCGGACGGGTATTTCAAACCGCGTCGTCCTAAGTTCCAGACCAGTACAACCTGTATCAATCCAATTGCGTATAGGAACGGAGCACACTTACCTTATTTCACCTGTCTAATGTTGATGGCTGCAACGTTGTATGACAGATCAATTTTTGAGAAATTGAGGGGAAAAGGCTTTAAATCCCCCTATATCTCTAAAAGAAGTTAATCAACGGACTCATCATAGAAATAAGAAAATAAGTTATTTCAACCTTGTACCAAGCCTTGTATGAGAATGGTGAGTTAGTATAAGATCCAACCCCTTCCCCCTCCCTCCCCCCCCTCTCCTACACTAACCCCAGCTTCACCACCCTAGTACCAGCTGTCGATTCTATTGCTCTTTTGCCAGGCCATATTCGCCTGGAGTGATTTGAGGAAAACGAGAATATGGATGCTCAGACGGGGGGGGGGGGTTTCGAACCAGCGATCGTTGTTTGACTGCATTCAATGGACGGGAATAAGCAATATACTCTATATTGAGCGCTTAATAAAATGCGATTTAAACCAATGAGGTTTCTTTCTTAAGTTAAGAATTAATGTCTTTAAACATACGACGAAACACATTTCTGAAAGCTCATTTAACGTAATATTAAGCACGTCATTTCTACCCCAATCACACTAAGTACGATGATAAAATTTATATAGCGTTGATTGTAAAAAACTGAGCTTTCTATTTACCTAAAAATACTTTTTTAAAAACTGCTATTTCCGATAGCTGATAACAAATTTCGTTCGCTGAGCCAGAGGCTGAGCCCCCAAGGAGGGTCCATTCTCACACAATGCTTCCTTTTGTCATCGCCACTCGAACGCACCAGCTGTACAGCCCTAAGGCTCAACTTCATTTCGCGTAATATTAAGCTTTTAATTTCTACTCTTGGCATAAAGCGAGAAAAAAATGTTTATATCGTGATAATTCTATGAAAATAACCTTTCCAATTAAACTATAATATTTTTTAAAAAAACTTGTACTTCTGATAGTTGATCTTAAATTTGGGGCTCTGAGCCACGCTTTGTATTGCTGGGGGGTGAGGTTTCTATAGCGTATGTGCCGCTACTGCGGGGCGTTTTAATATTCCAAAAAAAATAAAAAAAATTTATGAGGCGGTGGGGGGGGGGGCGGGCTCGGCCACGTTGTCTACACACACACACACACACACACACACACACACACACACACACACACACATCGCGTTAAATGCGCGGTCATAGCGTGCCAGTATGGCGTTACACATTGGACGGGGATAAGAACCAGAGCCCTCCTAGATGCGTGGTCAGAGCGTGCCAGTATGGCGTTACACATCATTGTCATTAGAGGCGAGGAACATTTCTACCGAGAGTGGTGGTGTAACGGTTAGCGTTCTCACCTCGCATTCGAGGAGGACGGCGGTTCGAATCCCCGTCCGGGCATCCATATTTGGGTTTTCCATGGTTTCCCAAATCACTCCAGGCAAATGCCAAAGACAAAATTCGTCAAGAACACAGGCAAGATATGAATGGCAGGCCCCCGGTTCGAAATTCCGTATCGGTGGTGGATACTCATAGGCATGTAACCAGACATAGCTTACTGTGAAGTATGCAAGGTTCCGCTGCGTGAACGCTACTTCGTTGTTTGCAGAGTTTAATTTTCTAAACAGCCGCTCACTCTTAGCGCGCACAATTAAAAGTGAAGTACTTTAAGCTTCTGGTTGAAACCTTACCGAAGGAGATATATTGGAGATAGGGTGGCTAGTTCCTTCCATCCTTATCTTACTTAAGGGCACCTGCAGTTTAACGTAGAAAAATTTGGGGTTTTTCCATGGTTTCCCAAATCACCCCAGGCAAAATGCCAAGTGCTTCCTTCAAAAGACCATGGTCGAATTCCTTCCCATTCCTTGCCCCCATCCTTGCCCCCCCCCCCATCCTTCCCCCGTCTCTAAAGACCGAACGGAGCTCCGTTACCTTATTTCACATATCTAATGTTGCTGGCTGCAACGTTGTATGACAGATCAATTTTGATACGGAGGTGGGTAAAGAACGTGTTTGAAGTGTGTAACTTATATGTAAGCAACCAGGTTAGTATGGATATCACCCGAAAAATTAATGCTATGGAAAATCCTTTTTTTTCTGGCTTCACCTCGTTGACGTCAAAATAGTTAGAAGTGGGAAAGGACCGGGGAGCAAGTAACTGGCAGAAATTCGGCAATGACCTTTTGAACAAACCAAGGAGAAAATTCAGATGTGGGTGCCCGGACAAGGATTCGAAACCGCATCTCCCCGAATGCGAATCTCATGTGTATTAGTGTCAGGCCACTAACTAAGGGATCACCATCGTAAGTGGATAAATTATTAGCGTACCAGTATGGCTTTACACCTCGTCAACATCGACATCATTAGAGGCGGGAAAAGGATTGATGCAGGGAACGGTCACCTGGAGTGATTTGGGGAAACCATGGAAAACAAGAATATGGATGCTCAGACGGAGATTCGAACCAGCACCCTTCTGAATGCATGGTCAGAGCGTTAACACTCACCCACCACGCTCGGTAATTTTCGTGGACAATACTGAAAAATATCTAATCTGAGAAGTAATTTTTTTTGCATGGTGCTTCGATAATTATGAAATTTCCAAACATCTGAAATGACTGGTTACGCAGATATTGCTGCTACCAGAGACACAGGGAAATAGTGTGAACTTTGACAAAACATCTTTAGCTGGGGCGCTGCATGTTAGAGACTAATACAGTAACTCTAATCAACTACACAATCTTGCTACTTATCCCCGTTTCTTTGGCAGAGGCATATTGCATACTGTACGGATATTGAGTGACCAAGACTTACTAACTGCGATAAGTTCGGCGAAAGACGTTTGTGACGGCGAGTGTTTTGAACAAAGTTTTGTGCGTATTCTTACGGCTCATACCGAGCGTGGTGGGTGAGCGGTTAACTCTCTGGCCTCGCATTCGGGAGGACGCGGGTTCGAACCCCCGTCCAGGCATCCAGATTTGGGTTTTTAATGGTTTACCTAAATCATTCCAAGCGAATGCCGGGGTGTTTCCTTCAAAAAGGCGATGGCTGAATACCTCCCCGCTCCTTGTCTCCAGTCACATCCCGCCTCTAATGACCTCGACTTCGACGAGGCGTAAAGCCATAAGTAAAAAGAAAAAAAAATCTTAAGCCCAGTACGTTTTCCTTTACTTTAGAATTACCGTTAATATTTTCTATTGTAGAGACTAAATGCTGATCAGTGCAGAAATGATTACATTCGTCCACGTTTCAGACGATGCAGGTTTAATTTCGAGACTGGTTGATGAATTTTTAATGTTCGGCAGTGTCATACAGGTAATTTCGTGTATTTTTCTTCAATGCATTCCACACTTACACTGATCGGCCGGAACATTATAACTACCAACCGACTATCGATATAAACCCGTCCAGGTGAAAGCAGCGTCACGAGGAATGGCTGCTAGTCAGACACACGCATGCTGCATGTACTATCAGTGAGCGCGCTATCAGTGTTTAAAATGGGGAAGGCTTGCGATCTATCTAAGTTTGACCCATTGCAGATTGCGATGGCCCAGAGGCTCGGCACGAGCATTTCGGAAACTGCACTATATATCGGGTGTTCGAGCAGTGTTGCGGTGAGTGTCTTCAACAAGTGGCGAAACGAAGGTGACGCCATGTCCAAACGTTGAGTGGTTGGGCGGCCACCCCTTTTTACACATGTCGGACGTCGTAGGCTGGGCAGACGTAAATACAGGACAGGCGGCGGGCGAACTGTGGCGGAACTAACATCAGACTTTAATGTTGGGCAGAGTGCAAGTGTACCTGAACACACAGTGCACTGAACACTTCTAACGATGGGCCTCCGCAGCCGACGACCTATGCATGTGCACCACGACATCGGCAACTGCGACTGAAATGGGCACGACACCATCGTCACTGGACGTTGGCGTAGTGGCAGATCGTTGCATGGTCTGATGAATTCCGATACTTTCTTCATCATGCCGGAGTAAGGGTGCGAACTGGTCGTTTTCTACGGGAACAGCTTCTTGTCACCGGTACTGCGGGGAACATTCACGTGGGGGCTCGTGCAAGGCACCGTGACGACCGATAAGTATCGTACACTGGTTGCAGACCACGTACAGCACAAACCTTCATGACGACCATGTTTCCCAATGGCTGTGACATTTTTCAACAAGATAATGCGCCATGTCACAAGGCCAGAAGTGTAACTTAATGGTTCGAGGAATACAGTGGCGAGTTGTAATTGATGTACTGGCTCACCCAGCTCGCCAGATCTGAACCCGATCGAACACATCTGGCATGTGATTGAATATGGCGTCAACCAAACGAGGTGAAACAACGTATATGCATGCAGAAACTGACATTACATGGAAGGCAGTCTGCATTCATATAACTTTCGTGGATTAGGAACATGAAAACAGGTAAAACATCACCACAATTATGTAATTTCACTATACAAAAGATGTCATCGGTTTAAATGGTTAGAAGGTATCCATCATGCCATACGATGTGCATTGAGTGCATCCACCAAAATAGAAAAACCCACGGCATGATGCGGTGTATCGTCATAAATGAAACTCATTCTGTTCACGACCCTATATGACAACATCTGATATATCTGTCGAAAGTCACACTAAAGTATTTGAAGCTGAACTAAATAGAGCATGCAGAAGATGACAACATCACAAGTTTACGACCCTCCGCAAGGCCGAAACATAATGCGCTCAACTCCAGACGAAACATAAAATATGTTACATATCAGTTAGTATGTGCCACTTTCGATGAATTTCATTTAAAAAAGTGTAAAAATATTTAATAGCAGTCCATACCATTTATGGTTCTACGCCTCGTCGACATAGAAGCCTTTAGAGGCGGGAAAGGACAGTGGGCGAGGAACGGGAAGGAATTCGGCCATGGCAAATGAAGAAATGATCCCCCGGCGTTCGCATCGCGTTATTTGGGGGGAAACCATTGAAAACCCAAATCTGGATTCCCGGACGGGGGATTCGATCCCTCACCCTCCCAAATGCTAGATCAGATCTTTATCGATCACGAGGCGTGATAGGACTGGTGTGACTTAATTACATCTGGGGTGCATGCGAGATATAGACTGAATGTGACTGTGATTCGGTGTGATATGATGGCTCCACATATCAACATCGGTTCTGCTGGTTTGAGCAGTTTCATAATGTTTGCCTGCACCTACAGAAATTCGATCTAGAGATACTTATATAAAATTCTTTAACTCTATGAAACCCCCACATTTTCAAACAGTATGGTAGGTTTAAAATACGCTTTAAATAGTTGTATAAAGCGGAGTAGAGAAGTATCTCGTTGACCTTTCTACACTGAGGCTGTATTGATTTCATTACGAATTCACCATTCCTCAGTTTAGGTACCCTAAATTACAAGATTTATAACCCTGGATACTACATGGATGTGAAAAGTGTGAATAATACACACATAGAAAATTATCAACTGCCTGCCATTCATATCTTACCTGTGTTCTTGACGAGTTTTGTCTTTGGCATTTGCCTGGAGTGATTTGGGAAACCATGGAAAACCCAAATATGGATGCCCGGACGGGGATTCGAACCGCCGTCCTCCCGAATGCGAGGTGAGAACGCTAACCGTTACACCACCACTCTCGGTAGAAACGTTCCTCGCCTCTAATGACAATGATGTGTAACGCCATACTGGCACGCTCTGACCACGCATCTAGGAGGGCTCTGGTTCTTATCCCCGTCCAATGTGTAACGCCATACTGGCACGCTATGACCGCGCATTTAACGCGATGTGTGTGTGTGTGTGTGTGTGTGTGTGTGTGTAGACAACGTGGCCAAGCCCGCCCCCCCCACCGCCTCATATATTTTTTTTTTTTTTAATATTAAAACGCCCCGCAGTAGCGGCACATACGCTATAGAAACCTCACCCCCCAGCAATACAAAGCGTGGCTCAGAGCCCCAAATTAAGATCAACTATCAGAAGTACAAGTTTTTAAAAAAATATTATAGTTTAATTGGAAAGGTTATTTTCATAGAATTATCACGATATAAACATTTTTTTTCTCGCTTTATGCCAAGAGTAGAAATTAAAAGCTTAATATTACGCGAAATGAAGTTGAGCCTTAGGGCTGTACAGCTGGTGCGTTCGAGTGGCGATGACAAAAGGAAGCATTGTGTGAGAATGGACCCTCCTTGGGGGCTCAGCCTCTGGCTCAGCGAACGAAATTTGTTATCAGCTATCGGAAATAGCAGTTTTTAAAAAAGTATTTTTAGGTAAATAGAAAGCTCAGTTTTTTACAATCAACGCTATATAAATTTTATCATCGTACTTAGTGTGATTGGGGTAGAAATGACGTGCTTAATATTACGTTAAATGAGCTTTCAGAAATGTGTTTCGTCGTATGTTTAAAGACATTAATTCTTAACTTAAGAAAGAAACCTCATTGGTTTAAATCGCATTTTATTAAGCGCTCAATATAGAGTATATTGCTTATTCCCGTCCATTGAATGCAGTCAAACAACGATCGCTGGTTCGAAACCCCCCCCCCCCCGTCTGAGCATCCATATTCTCGTTTTCCTCAAATCACTCCAAGCGAATATGGCCTGGCAAATGAGCAATAGAATCGACAGCTGGTACTAGGGTGGTGAAGCTGAGGTTAGCTCTGGTTCGAACCCCTGTCTGAGCATCCATGTTCTCGTTTTCCTCAAATCACTCCAGGCGAATATGGCCTGGCAAAAGAGCAATAGAATCGACAGCTGGTACTAGGGTGGTGAAGCTGGGGTTAGTGTAGGAGAGGGGGGGAGGGAGGGGGAGGGGGTTAGATCTTATACTAACTCACCATTCTCATACAAGGCTTGGTACAAGGTTGAAATAACTTAGTTTCTTATTTCTATGATGAGTCCGTTGATTAACTTCTTTTAGAGATATAGGGGGATTTAAAGCCTTTTCCCCTCAATTTCTCAAAAATTGATCTGTCATACAACGTTGCAGCCATCAACATTAGACAGGTGAAATAAGGTAAGTGTGCTCCGTTCCTATACGCAATTGGATTGATACAGGTTGTACTGGTCTGGAACTTAGGACGACGCGGTTTGAAATACCCGTCCGGCCAACCACGTTTCGATTTTACAAGATTTTTCCGCAATCGCTCCAGGTGAATGCCGGGGTGGTTCCCGCAAAGGACCATAGTTGAATTCTCTCCCGTTCAATCCTCTGTCGCCTGTAAAGATCACGATGTGAGACGACTGAAGAGGCATAACACTCCATACGATGAAACTGGAGTTAGGGAGAACAGTTGGTCACCGCAGTGTTCTAACAAAAGAACAATAGAATCCGAGGTTCCAACACGTCTGCTCGCTGTCCCGTCCGTGGCTGGAGTCCTGCGGTGTTTGTGGCTGTCGCGTTTGACGGCTGCCGCACGGATGCAGCCGCCGAAGGTGCTGCAACCGCAGCGACGAGCTGCGCCGCGGCGCCGTGCGGCCGCAACGTCACTCCTGCAGCGGGACTCAGCCGCGGCATGTTGCCGCACCGCGGCAACTTGCCGCGGTTCAGCCGCCGCTTGCCGCGGCACTTGCCTCGGTTCAACCGCCGCTTGCCGCAGCAGTGCTCGCCACGGATCTGCCGCCGCTACGCGAGGACAGCTGCTGCGTCACACCTGGTGCGGCTGCGTCACACCTGTGCGGCTAGAGGGGGAGGGGCAGGTGGTTGCTCAAGTGGTCTGGCAACACAGCAATAGTAGGGGGGCCCGAAGGGCAGCTGGTGCTATGGTTGGGGAAGGCAGGTGTTCAAACAAGTGGCCTGGCAAAAGAGCAATAGTAGGGTGCCCCCCAAGGGCAGCTGGTGCTAGGGTTGGGGAAGGCAGGTGTTCAAACAAGTGGCCTGGCAAAAGAGCAATAGTAGGGGGGCCCCAAGGGCAGCTGGTGCTAGGGTTGGGGGAGCTGAGGTTAGTGAAGTGGCACTCAAGTCAAGTGGTTAGTCAAGTGGGAGGGGAGAGAACAATAGGTGTGAAAATGATTGACAGGTGGGAGGGTGGAGAACAATAGAATGATACAATGTATCCAATTAGAACAATAGCCTAATTAGCATAACAATAGATTGATACAATGTATCTTTTGGCCGAGAACAGACAATTCCACACTACTATCGGATTCCTGTAGAAAGTGATATGAAAGTTTTACGCAGGGTGATTCCTGCTGTCTGTCACTACACTGGTGGTTGTTAATATGTCCCAGAGCTGGAGAATACATGTATTTTGTGTGGGATTTATACAAAATATGTAGTTTTTATCATTTTGCGACAAATTCTCTATATCCCCAATATTTATAAATGTTAGGAGTTTTTACTAGTGTTTGCACTAATTTCCAAAACGTTTTTAATTTCTATAATATTTGTGACATTAACGGGAAACTCTATTTCCTGCAGTCTGCAGTTGAAGTTCCCGTTATTCAGAAACTCCTCTAAGTGGTTTTTCCTCTGTGAGAGTTCGGTGTGTGGTATGTTGGTGAATTGGTGTCTGGTTTCAATGTGTGAAAGAAAGGGATTAGACGTCTGTGTTAGTGTATCGTGTGGTTTAATTTGGTTTGAGAGTTTTGTTTGTGTGAACTTGCCTGCGAGTCGAAGCAATCTGCCATCAATTCTAAATGTTTTAATGTTTTTAGTAAATCTCATGTAATTAATCCTTAATTGTGGAGTTCGCGGGGCTGTGGTCGAAACTGTATGCATTCCTACAAGAAACTCGGGTTAAGCTGCCTTTTTTACTACAAAGCTGTCAATAGAGTTTATACAGACAGTCTCTTCAACAAGACACCAACACAAAGTCACATCAACGACGATTTCAGTCAGAACTGTATCATGTTAAATCAGTTGAAGTATCGAAGCTGGGTTTGCCTAGATTAAACGATAGACGCTGTTATGTGAACGGAGATTTTCATCGGTCATCTTTTTATGACACTATCCGGCTGCAAACCCGGGAAGACTGTATTTACCACGGCGGAATAAGTCTGTTAACGTATGATTAAGT
This sequence comes from Vandiemenella viatica, assembly GCA_031002005.1. Taxonomy (NCBI): domain Eukaryota; kingdom Metazoa; phylum Arthropoda; class Insecta; order Orthoptera; family Morabidae; genus Vandiemenella; species Vandiemenella viatica. Next base: position 67,321,021 of record JARYHS010008075.1, on the reverse strand, counting down.
GTGTGTGTGTGGGGGGGGGGGGGGAGAGGGGGTATTAATTGCTGTGCACTGGTTTCTTATAGTTTAAGGTTGAATGTAGTAAACTCTAAGACGTACATAGTAGGCCTACGTTTGAAAAAATAGTGATCAGCCGTTCTTTAGTGGCCACCTTTTCATTAGTGACCTGATGGTGGTTTGAGTAAATAGTGGACAGTACAGATGTATAAAATGTTCTCGAGCTTCCCACCGATAGGAAGCGCCTCAATTTGATGCGACTTTTCGACTTTATCTTCCGGCGAAGTAGACAGATGTTCAGATGTGAGCTGTGCAAAGAGTTGATTTATGTGTTTATCGGTGCACTGTAAGTTAGTTATATTGTGAATGAATGTCTATGATGCAGGCAAATTATAAGTATGGGTTAAAAGGTACAAGTGCTTTTGTCTGTAACACACTATAAAGTATAATTTAGTGTTTTTAGAAGTCAGGTGTTTCATTGTTTGTGAAGTATCAAAATTATTGTTTGTAGCAGTAAAGTATGAAAGAAAAACAAAACGTATAGAAAGCGACGTGAGTCTAGTGGTATTGGCCTCCTGCTTTCGCCGCTTGAGGTTGTTTACCTAGTCATCAGAATGTGTAGACAGTAGATATATTGCTAATAGTGATTAACAACGAAACCATGCTTTACCGTAGTGGTAAATCTTGCGTGAGCGTCACATTTCCTACAGCGCACCTTCAGGAAGTATGGAATATGGATCGCTTCGTGTGAGTTGTTAACTCCGTTTTCAGAAACAATTTCAAATCCGCACCCACCAATATGGAATCTCCTAACGCTTTTCTTCCTAGGAATGAGGTTGCGCCAAGAATAGAAAGCGTTCGAAACAATATTTCACTTTTTTCTCAAAGAAAACATGTTCCTAATTGTAATACTTCTATCAGTTAACTTTTATTTATGTAGACTATTGTCTGCAGCTATAACCGTTGTTAATTTTACTATATGACTTTAAGTTTAATTAATAACACTCGTACCTTAGCAGATGTAACCTGTGTGTATTGCTGTAGTTTCAATCTAAAATACATAAATAGGTGAATCACCCAGCTCTATGGCGTAAAATATACGATGTGGAGAGTTTATACGACCTGTTTAGAATAGAGTTCCATTAAATGCAATATCCAACATTAGTATGAAATATTTATATTTTTATTATTATTTTGTGGTTTAGAGTTTTAGCACTTTCCGATTACGCAACATTCAAGTGACCATGAAGTCATCATAATGTGTCCTTTACCGTGTATCGTATAGGTAATAATATTTCCTCGCGATCATGGAACAGTTTTGGTTACGGCATATTTTGGTTTTCCTGTGAGGAGTGCAGCTCTATTCGTCATCCATGTCCATGTTCTTTGGTTCCGTTAACGCGTTAGGGGGCGTCCATTAATGACGTGAGGTGTTTTTCAGGAATTCCGGAACCCCTCCCCCCTTTCTGGTGAGACTTGGTGACATCTGTCCGGACTCCCTCCCCCTCCCCTAAAATGACGTGAGATTTTGATGAGACCCCTCCCCCCTGATAATCGACCTCGCAGCTTCAGAGGGCGGTTATACCCCCTCTAAAGTCGACATCTGCAGCCGTTTGTAGACTTTTTTTTTAGCTCTACTGTGAGATCTCCGTCGACCACCTCCCCTTCTCCCGTGGTGAGATTTCGCCGGAACTCCCCCTCCCCCTATTTCAAATACGTAATTAATGGACGTCTCCTTACCTTTCTTTTTCTTTTTATTTGGTCTCAAGCGCCAAATGGCACTATACAGCCGTCAGTTATTTATACAGATAATTGGTATAGTACTAATGAGTAAAGCATTTTACATGTAAACAAATCATTTTACAGAATAATAATACATAAATCAAGGATTTTACATCAGCTGGGATATTTCTCAAATAAATATACCGAGCGTGGTGGTGTAACGGATAGCGTTCTGGCCTCGCATTCGGGAGGACGGTGGTTCGAATCCCCGTCCGGGCATCCAGATTTGGGTTTTCCATGGTTTCCCAAATCACTCCAGGCAAATGCCGGGATGCTTCCTTCAAAAGACCATGGCCGAATTCGTTCCCATTCCTTCCTTGCCCCTATCCTTTCCCGTCTCTAAAAACCTCGCTGTTGAGAGACGAAAAGCAATTAAAAAAAATCAAATAAATACATTCATGTTTATAAAATCAAGAATTGGAATGACAAGTAAATAGAGCACTCTGTACCAACGGTAGGGGGTAAAGGCACGTCGTGCACAAACAATAATTACAGCATAATTAAAACGTAAAGGAAATTCTTATCTACACATTAACATTACTTTCTTTATAAAACTGGTTATTTATATACACATACAGAAATTAAAACATTAAAAAAGGACTTATTTGCCTAAATGTTAACATTAATTGTTTTTATAAATCTCGCTAACAATTTATATATAACCACATTGTTGCCGTGCAACAGACAAGAAATACTTGTCGGAAAAGGTATTTCGGAATTGTTTATATCTCTCAAGGATTTAGGCCTATGAGCATTATATTTTGGACAAGCGAAAAATATATGGTTTATATCACCTACTTCGGAATTGCAGTATTCACAGATATCTGAATTTAAGATGGTTATACGATGTAGGTGCTGTGCAAATATACCGTGATTAAAACGTATTCTGATTATCGTGGTGATAACCCCTCTAGGTTCCAAGGAGCTGGAAAACCAGGGAAGGGGAGGAATTAGGGGCTGGATATTGCCATAATATTGTCCCCTTGTTTTTTTACTGATGTCCCATTCATTCTGCCATTTGTTCAATAACTTGATTTTTATTTGTGGTAGATAGTCTGTGTATGGTAACCGCGTTTTGAGGATGACGCCTATTCTAGCTGCTTTTTTTGCCAACTCATCTACTTTTTCGTTATAGACAACCCCTGCATGCGCCTTCATCCAGAGGAAATTGATTGCCCTGTTTCTTCTTGAGCATTCTACTACCTTTTGTGCTATATTTACTATAATCTGGTTAGTTCTCTTGTCCCAATATTTGGTTTGAATAGGAGCGTGTTCAACACGCTCTTATTCAAACCAAATATTGGGGGAAGAGAACTAACCAGATTATAGTAAATATAGCACAAAAGGTAGTAGAATGCTCAAGAAGAAACAGGGCAATCAATTTCCTCTGGATGAAGGCGCATGCAGGGTTTATCTATAACGAAAAAGTAGATGAGTTGGCAAAAAAAAAAAAAGCAGCTAGAATAGGCGTCGTCCCCAAAACGCCTTTACCATACACAGACTATCAAAGTGGCCATACGATCGCTTCATCCGTCCAAATGGAGCGATTTCACTCCATTATCGCGTCGTGTGTGGGGAAACTGATGTGGATGACGTGGAGTGACATGATTATTTGGATATCCGGTCACTCCAATATCTATCAGTTTCGTCCATCATGCCACCAAGCCAACTGACGGTGTGTGGGGAAAACCACGTGGAGCGACACCATCACTCCAGGCGGCTCGTGTATGGTGAAACCGCGGTCCAAACTCTTCTCATTCTGTCACCGACCACCGAGCAGACAACATCGGTGCCTTGAGTGGACTATGCACCATTGTACCATTTCTTTTTTGTTTTGAATCTTCTATAGAAATATTTGTTTTGCTACAAGTTAAATATTATTTTGAATGTAGAATTGAAAATAAGACAGTTTTAAATATTATTAAGTAACAATTAGAATGATTATTTTCTTTTTTTACTTTTAAAAAAAAAAATAATAATGATGTCGTTTCAATAAGACTTTGTGCTGGAGATTATTGAGAAGGATAAGGACTTACCATGCTTGTAGGATCTCTAATCCAGACTACCATGACAAAATATAAATAAATGTTGCAATAGATTAATTGCTAATATTATTTAAAAATAAAGACATAAACGCCAACAGAGAAACCGTGTAGGAAAAAAAAGATAATTCTTTACGGTCTTCTTTTAAGAAAGATCATAGTATGATAAGATTAATTTTATATGAGCCTACTTGTTTAAATATGTTGTTTTACTACATTTGACGTACCTGTCACTATTTTCAGCCTGCTAAACTATTTCAGTTTTATAAATCTGTTTTATAATCATTTTGTAGTATTCTTAAAAGTTTTCGTAATATCACAGGGCTTATTTTTCATAGTTTCGCACTTTTTTGGACGTTTATTTTAATTCTCAGGATTTTTATTCAGTATTCGACAGTTTGAATATCCTTTAAAATTAATTCTGGCTCATTTTATTTAGTACTTGGCATAACTAGATTGTTGTGTAGCAAATTGACAACCTATTGTTCCCCAAATTTGATGATAGATTCTTATGTAACACGACGATACAAATCGAAAATAATGAATAAAATTTTTCGACATCTCGCTTATTTCGCGAGATATACTGTCTCAAAAGTGAGGTTGTTATGTCATGATGCAGACTGGGCCAAAAGATAATTTTGCTGTACATGCAGATTGGATGTTTTATTTTTTTACTAATCGTTGTGGTTAGGTTGAAACCTGAACCAGAATAAAAACGTCACCAAAGGCACAAGGAATTATAACCTGTAACTAATTTTTGATAGTTGATGTCTAGAGAACTAAGGGAGATATCAAAAAATTTTACTCTTGATTTTTGATTAGTTTCGTCAATTTACATGAGAATCAATCATCAAATAGCATCATGGCCATAATAGTGCTGCCCACCTCAACACACAAAATTCAATTTAAACCACAGTTACAACAAAATTGGCAATATCAGGATCCTTACTTCACGTAGCATAAATTATCACAACTAATTTCAACATATGCCTTCAGTATAAACTGCAATTGAACTAACACATGTGCAATAAAAAATTAATTGTAACGCGATGTAAGCTTGACCTGAAACTTATCTTGTGTGCTTCATAATAGTAGTAATAGTTGTCCAAAAAAATCTAAGTTCATGTTCAAATAGGTTATATTTTCACATTCTATTTCAGTAACTGATAAGAAAGATTTCAAAATCTAGAAAAATAGTTGTAGTCATATTTACAAAAAGAAACAAGTCATATCTGAAATTTCAAAAATAGCATAAGTCAATGTTTAGAACTTTTAAAAAATGAACACTTTAAAAGACCTCATAGTTTCTGAGCTTACTTAGAAGATATTGTACTGTTAGTGGCCTATATAATTTTGCTAGCAAAATCAGTGCATTCATAAGTCAGAAGCTAACAACTAATAATAAATAAATTGTTGGTTCTCTTCTGGTACACACCGCATTTCAACCTTCCAACATTTCCATTAATATTGCCACTACAACATCAAACTATGTAGACACACCTAAACACATGAAATGCATTGCGAACTACATTTCGGGCAACAACGTTTAGTAGCTTGACAGCACAAATTATCACAATTAATTTCATCGTACACTTTCAATGTAAACTGAAACTTGAATAAAGCATGCAGAATACCATATTCACTGTGTCGCGATGTAAAGTTTCCCGCTTAAATTAAACTTTCAGCACTTGTCTACAATAAGGCTAGCTTTTCAGGTGCAAAGTAGTAACATATGCTAATTGTCTACACTACACCAAAAAAAAATTGAGAACGATATGATCCTATTGAAAGCAATGAATAATTTTATAGCGATAGACCCTAATGTTGCAGTTACCTCTCAGATACTTCAAGAACAATAATAAAATGTAACTTACTTATGAAACGTAATTCCAGGTTGTTTCCTATCTTGTCTGTTTGTGCAACCATATGCAACACAACTTGGCATTATAGAAAACTTTAGAATATTAGAAAATGAAATATTCTCAGCAGCTCACACAGTGCAAACAGCCCAATGTTTTGGGGTTCCTATAATGTCCGCCACGCATGCGCAGTAGGAGACGAGTTTTTATATGAGGTTTCACGTATTTAGCGTTATTTCGTCTCCATATATTCCTTCCTCCATGCTTTATACATTCCTTGTGCGGGGGCAGAAAAAGGCACATCCTACGTCGCCTTCTGGGGCAGTTTTAGATCCATCGATATCCACAGTGTTACTCCAGTTTTCCGCAAGATACCTCTTTGCTAACAGATTGAAGTTTAAGTATTGCTTATCCTCAAGAGTCATATAAAATACCGGTAGTTGAATCATACTGAAGATGGAATGGTATTCGTATGGTTTATTGGAATTATTTTGTCCGTTAGTTCTTCCCACTCCTTGTAGACCTCTGGGAGTCGCAATCTTCCTCTATTATTCCACCAGCTACTCAGCTCTTTACATTTAAGGATAGTTGGGTGGTTCCGGTATGCTAGTCTCTCAACAATGAATTTGCCCGACAGCCATTGTCTTCTGATGTTCAGAGGCATCTTCCGGGCTTCCGCCAATAGGGCATTGGTGGGAGTAGATCTCATAGCCCCGCGACAGGTGAGAATATAACTATATTGTAGCTTGTCTAACCTGGACAGGATTCCGGAGCTTGTACTGCTGTACAGAATGCATCCATTGTCAATTTTGGATCTAATTAGCGCTCTGTAGATCATCAAATGCATACTGGGATTTGCACCCCACCAAAAGCGTGTCAAAGATCGAATAATATTCTGAGCTTGATTACAAGAGTTGACTGATGTGCGGCATCCAACTGAGTTTGGCGTCCATTAATAATCCCAGGAATATTGCATTAGATTTTTACCGAAAAGGAGTAGTTTCCTAGCCTAACTATTTTAACCACATCGAGTTCCATCCGTTTTCTGGAGAAAATAACGACGGAAGATTTCTGTGTTGAAGTTTGAAGTCGATTTGATTTCAGCCATTTGTCTATTTCTATCATGGTTGCGGATAGGTTATTTAAAGCCATCTCCAATAAGACCGCCAAAGAGTATATACAGATGTCGTCTGCATACTGAAGAATTCGGGTGTTAGGACATATTAGTCTTTCCAGATCCCGTGTATAGAGGATATATCGTAACGGGCTGAGTATGGCACCTTGGGGTAATCCAGTAGTAAGTATTCTTGGTCCTATCATTGGGTCCCCATACCGCACAAAAACCGTTCTTTCCAACAGGAATTTGCTTATGCCATATATAAAAACCTCTGGTAATCTCAGTGTACTTAATTTTTTTAATAGAATAGGAATTTGTAAATTGTCGTAAGCTGAGTGGATATCTAAAAACAAGGAGACCGTAAAGTATCTCCTTTTCAAAGAAGTGAAGATATCCGTTATTAGTATACTTAGATTATCCTCCCCCTTTACGAAAACCAAATTGAGACTGAGACATCAAATCATTAGCTTCCAGCCATCATTCGAGACGATTCTTAACAAGTTTCCCGAGGGTCTTCTCCACACACGACAATAGAGCAATTGGTCTATACGAGGATTTTTACCAGATTTTAAAACTGGGAGTATTATCTGGGTTGTCCATTCTTCCATTTGTCCATATTTCGTTAAATGTGCTAAGAAGTAAATCCAGTGCTTTTGAAGGGAGATTTTTTAGCATTGCATAATGGATGTTGTCTATTCCTGGGGATGTATTCTTGGTTGTTGCGAGTACGTTCTTTAATTCCAGGATGGTGAAGTATTTCATGATAGGGTGTGAGTAATCTTCAGCTTCAAGACGTTTCCAAGGGATGTTCAAACAAGAGGATGGTGCTATTCTGTCAACGAAGTCTTCCAGCCAGGCTGATGAGTGTCGAAGGGTTCAACTACACTTAGTTTTTATAAGATCTGACTTTCTTCCAAACATCGGAAAGAATGGAGTCTTTATTTAGGCTGTTGCAATATTTTACCCATTCCTCCTTTTTTCGATGCTTTAAGAACTTTTTGTCCTAGCATCCTCACGTTTAAACGCCATGAATCGTTCAAAGTCTGCTCTTTCCGATATCTATTCAGGGCTAGCCTGCGTTTCGCCACCGATTTCGAACAATCTTTAGGTTTTTTACGGAAACCAGCTGTTTTACGGCGAGGGATTGACTTGGCAGCAGCTTTATTGATTGACGAGATCAGAGCATCATATCTTTCCTTTACAGTCAAATTAGGGTCCAGCTTGTCTAGTTTCCTCTGAAATAACAAAGCCGTAAGTTGGCTACGAGGCTTCCTGGATTTTCCATTGGCTATTGGAATAGTATCTTTTTGGTAATCTTGTTTCAATACCAACACTTATGTGTATTGGTAAATGGTCTGAACCCATTTAATCTCCCAATTATTTATTTTGTGGAAATTTGCCGACGCTATCGATACTTCCACTGCAGATGGACGTCTCAAAAGAACTGGGATCATCGCAGGGGAGCCATCATTTACTATTATAAGAGAGTTATCTTCTATAGAATTCAACAATGAACGACCGTCAGCATCAGAAATTTCGTTGCCCCACGCAGAATGACGTGAGTTAAAATCTCCACTGATCAGAAAGGGGGAACGAAAAGAAGTCCACAAGTGATTCCATTCATTTTTACTTATCTTTATTCTTGTAGTTTTATATAAAGACATTATAGAAAATGTACCCATGGGGGTTTTAATTTCAGCTGCTACTGCCTGGAGTTCTTTTACTTCCGAGTTTAACTGAATTTGCGAAAACAGATATTTTCCTCTTTTCAATAAAGCCACGCCTCCTTTGCCGTCATCTTTCTTGATACATTGTATCCCCTGAAATGAGTGGGAATATGAGGATTGAACCATATTTCACTAATAGCGGCTATATGTCCCAATCAGATTGTTCTTTTAAAAGGCATTCTCTGTTAGCTATTGCAGACCGAACATTCCACTGTAGAATTTTAAACGCCATTGGATGAGGAAAGAATTTTAAATAACATTTTTCTTATTTCGTCAGGATCTGGGTTTTATTCGACCGTGACCTGTCCACAACAAGCAGAATGAAGACAAACGAGCAGTTTGTCGAAAAGTTGTCATTTTACGACTCTATCCGGCTGATCTCCTGTGAATAATTCATTTCATTTTAGAATGAGGCTAATAATCTTGTCTATGGTGGAGTCCACAATTTGATTTTTACCTTTGTCCTCACTATGAGGCCGACGAGGGTAACGATTGTTGGGAATAGGTTTCCCCGGCAAACCACGAGGATCAATTTCATATCGGTAGCCTGTTTATCTGTTAGATGAGGAGAGTTGACTAATATTTTACGATTGCTTCTGACCATTAGCTCCTTTCTCCACACTTATCCAGCGTGAGGGTGTTGTTTGATAAGTTTACGAAACATTAACAAGAGGTTCTAAGGGTTTTATAGTTCTAATACTTGGAAAACGTCTATGCTGATGTTCTATACTTCTGTCAACAGGCATATTTCCTTCAGACAGTGGAGGGAATTCCATTATATTTTTTACCGCAGGTGGGAAAGGTGATTGTGGAGAAGACTGGAAGAAGTTTTAGGTACAGAATTTGTATAAGACCTTTTCTTCAATAGACCTTCAGCATCTTTAAAGGAAATTTTATGTATAGTAGCCTGTTCGTTGACCCATTGTCTGAACAAATACTCTGGACAGGTCCGATCCTTAGCCACACGCTGACCGGTACAGTTTACACAAATTGTTTCATTGGATTGACACTGCTGAAGAGGGCGAGAACCTCCACATCTAGCGCAACGCTGGCTGCTTCTACACTGTGTACTAAAATGATCGAATCGAAGGCATTTATAACATTGTTTGACAGATGGAACATAAGGGCAATTTCACATCTCATGTCGTATAAGTAAATAAATTAAGGGACTTGTTGACTATCAAAAGTTACTATACATGTCTGTAGTTTCACAGTTGATGAATTATCTCGTACCAAACGCTTTGTTAGTCTTTTAACATTAGTTCTGTTAACTGAAGATTCAATATCGGCCATAATCTCTGCTTCCTTTAAGCTCACGTCTACTCCTCAAATAACACTCTACTTTTTAACTAGAAACGTAGGAATGTAAGTTTCTAAATTCGAGCAAACTGAACTTACTTATTAGCTACCGAAGGGCTGTCTTCTTCGATTTTAATTCTATTCTTCCCTGCAGAAGTGATGTTTACAACATGGCCTTTTATTTCAGGGATATTGAAATGTACAAACCTACCAATACTCATTGGGTGTAAATTACCAAGGTTACGATCTTTACTCGCAACATACTTATAATAAGGACCTTGTAATGATTTGCTGGTCTTGGAAAGACTGGTTGCTTACTCGTAGGTGGTGTTGGCTCCGTCTGCTTGGCCGACGCTTGTCGAGGGACTGCAATAACAGGAGAAAGTGTATCAGTCTCCGGGGCTTCCACGGTCCGGGTGGCATCTTCAACTACAAATATTTTCTCTGCTGCTTCAAATGTAGTTTCACAGACTCGTTTTCTAGTAATTATTGTGGTGTTGTCTTCTTCCGATATATCATCATCTGCAATGTCCATGACTGCCGCGACATCAACAGGCTGATTTGCTGCGACGAGGACGTCTCCGGCCGCAAGGCTAACTTCTTGGTTATTCACTGTCTCATCACCCAGTTAAAAGTCTGGGCTACCCCCTTCTTCCCCATATATTCCACTGGACATAGTGGAATATGAATATAAATTTGCGTCGATGAGAAACTACCAAAAGCACGAAGAATGTCACAAAATGATTCACAATTATAAATAATAAAAAGTTAATGCTGCAGGCTCACAGCACTTCGTTCACTATGTGTGGCAAACTTTACACAGTCAGACAAAGTTACACTCGCCCCCCTTACCTACCCCTTGCGTTAGCTTGTCTTTGTTATCGCATTCTTTACATCTGTCAATCGTCCAGCGTCTTATAACGTGCAGCTTGTTGCGATATTTTCATTTACTTCATAAAATGTAGATTGTACTTTTGGACGTCAGTAAGCTGTTCGATATATTATTCAATATATGTTTTTAATAAAACTGTGCATGTTTATTCTCCATTTTATGCCTGTGCCGTGATACGTTTATCAGCTTGTAAATTTCCCTAACCAACTTGTTTTGTTAAGTACATCCACTGATTTCAACATATGTAACGTCCAGGATATATTGTCTCAAAATCAGAAGTGAAGAATAATAGAACTGCACTCTTGATAACAGTACAATAAAAACTTGTTTCGCTCCTACGGAGACAGTACGCAATCTGAGGTGTCAGTTTTAGTATCATAACTTAGATGATTCGAATGTTAATGTTCTTAAAAACATAAAGGCTCTCATTTCAATTCTATAAAATACAGAAAACATGAAACAGACTTAAGTAGCAATACTGAAGTAATTTCATTTAAGAGACAATTTTATTAATACAGTATCTAAGTTCCGACCAGTGATATTTTACGTGTGCATATCCAATCGAGCTGTTCAATACCTTCTGGTGAAACTAACATTTGGATGCTTGGTACAGATACACTCAAATATCGCTGTAATGCTTTCTAAAACACTTTTTTCGATCACTTTTTTTTTGCTTCAGTTTTTGTTTTTTATTAGAAAAAAAATTGATTTGACTTGCCAGAATGATAAGGATTTCCCCCCCCCCCCACCAGGTACTTGCGGAGTTTAGCTGGTTTCATACGTTTGTTCACGAGAATATCTAAACACACGAGGACACACAGAGGTTGTTGATGTGGGGTGACGGCTTCTGAAGTTACATATCCATACTGGAACTATTGATTGTAATATTTCCTAATTTTTTATTTTTTTTTTTTTAATAGAGAGATCGGAGAGAGGCTGATAAAGTAGATGCGCGTGCCAATTGCTCATCAAGTTCATTAAACCAATGACCAATTATAAACACTATAAAAGAAATACTGACAGCTATAACAACACGCTTAAGTGGATACTGTCACAGCATTTTTGAACACTTCAAAAAGAACTAAAATATCCTTTCTTTAATAATTTCCTGGGTTTCACATGGTGTGAATGGTGCACCATACTTTGAGGACCATTGACGTAAGGAACTTTTTGCCGTGAGAACTCGAAGTGGCTATATACGTATTCTACATAATCTCAATTGGCAGATCTTGACCGCTATTCTTTTAATCCAAGGGGATAAATGGGACCTATAGTTTCATGTGATATCAGAAATATGCAAACGATGAAACAAATCTAGTTTTGACAATGTTTAGGGTCAGATCATGAGCCTGTAAACATTCAGTCCGAGACCCAAAAAACTTCATCGCATCGCCAACAGACTTGTTTCTTTTTGTTGTATTATATATCTCCAAATTGTTTTGATGCATGCCTGCAGTTTCCTATTATAGCGTACTTCTTCAGTCTGCTTCATGTACCCTTTGTTTTCGTTTGCAGTGCTATCCTTCAACTTTCCCTACTGTTAACAAATTAAGAACCTCTTTAATACGTGTTTATTAAATTCTTCCTCAACCCTTTTTTGACCATCAGTCATTTCTAAAACGTGTTCTTTTCTCACTTTATTGGTCACTTAATATTAGAGATCCGTCTACAGTACATTTCAGGTGGTTCAGTTTGACTTTTTCTTGAACTCTTTAGCTCCATAATGCTTGGAAGTTCTCGATAAATGTGTGTTGCTGCCTGTGTCCAGCAGCTGGCGACCGGATAAAATTGGAAGCAGCCACGCTGCCGCTGCCGCCGCTATCGATTGCAGGTGGGCGCTCTCTGTGTGTTGCAGGTCCGCACTATGGCGTCGCCAGACGTCCTCGACAGTGATGACGACGGCAGCCTGCCGCAGTGCAAGATCAAGCGCAACTACAACTGCACGCACTGCAAGTACTTCACGCAGAACCCTCGCTCTTTCCTCTACCACCTGCGGGACGAGCACAAGGAAAAAATCCGCGTGTACGAGTGTCCCAGCTGCCTGTACGCTTCCAAGCACAGTCAGAAACTACAGAGGCACGTGCACATGGTTCACGTGATGGGCAAGGGCAAGCGCAAGTCCGCCAAGTCGCCGAAGAAGAGCAGTCCACCTGTCCCCGAAGAACACACTTCTTCCTCTCCGCCGCTGCTTCCCGAGCCAGAGGTAGTGATCAAGGAGGAGCCCGTCAGCTTCGAGGAGGTAACTTTCAATAATCAAAATATGACCCATCATCGTAACTTCAACATTCGTGTTATATTTTGGGTATATTCCAGTGTCCATTTTTCACTTTTGTGAAGTTTTGGCTTCGTACACTCTGATGAGAAAATTTTCAGACTCATTGATTAATATTTCCTCTTTTAAAATCCCAATCTGATTTTAATATTTTATTGCCCTGATCCATCCTTTTTTTAAGTATGTACTAAGTAACAAACTGTAGTTACAAATAGTGTTGCATAGTAATTGAGTTTAGAAATGTCGTGATGTTTCTTGTATATTTATTTAACTTTGTAGAAATTCTTCCTTTTGATGATGATACTGCCTTTTTAAATGAACATAATGGAAACGGAGAGAAACTGGAGAATGTCGTTAAAAAATAGTAGTCGTAAGCATAATTATGTATGGTTTGATCTTCAGATCATTGATCTTCATGACACTGGGTTTGAGAGTAATGCAGAAATTTTTTTTTGACTTCAAAATGTGTATTGACGTCTGAAACATCAAGAGAAAATATTTAAAGTTGCCCTTTCTGTGCAATGAAAGTTGTAGCATCAGATCGGAAAACTAACTAATAACAAAGACATTTAATTAAAGGTGGAGTCCATATGTGATGCTGGTACTTAAAATAATGTTCTTGCCTTGGTAAAGTGATTTAAATTCTTTTAGAACATGGACAACATTGAAATTTACGGCAACCTTTCAGTAAATAATTGCGTTTAGGCAAAAAGATATACTTCCGAAGAATCAAGTTTATGCAAACACGATACCTGTAGCCTATTTTTATTTTATTTTATTATTTTTTTCGTTGAAGATTATCGTTACTAGCTTTTTACACACGTGATCTCAAGAACGAGCAGACTACGTTTCAATGGAGAAAAAAAATCCTAGGTACAGGTAGATCGTAGTCAGTAGCAATACACCATGCGCATCAGATAACAAAGTAGTTATGAATAATGACTGTACTATACAAGCTTAATCTTGATAGTAAATGAATCGGGTTAGTTTAAATAATTATTAGATTCATTGTATTTATTTTTTGCAGTTTCGTTATTGACATTATCTCGAATAACTGATTTATAAAAATCTGAATCTTTCAAATATTAATGATTCATTTATAAGTCATTTATACACACTAGATTGTACCAAAAAAATCTGTACACTCTCCTGGAGACAAACAACTACGACACCATGGAGAAATTGTCTCATTTTACGTCTCCATGCGACTTTCGCTTGGCACTTTCAGCCGCATGTTACATGTTGTCAAAACGATGTTCTTCGTTCGGACACTCCATTTTTGGAAAGAGAAAGAAGTTACTTGATGATATCTTGAGAATAGAGAATATATCAACAATCTGGAATCCAAGTTTAACTGCTTTCGAAAAGGGACACTTCCATAATGGTCTGCAGCGTTTTGTGCAAACAGCAATATTCCTCCACATTTTATCTCCAGTACTTCAGCTAATATCGCAGTAATAGATATTAGTGACAACAGGAAAGAGTCCGCTGGCCATTCACAGTATAATCGGTAGGATTGCAGTTCTTACGTTCACTTTCTTACAAGAGACCCAACCAGTCTTCTTACCACCTCAAGCCATTCTGTAAGATAGTAGTACTTGCTTATTTACAATTTAGAAATTACAAAGACTGGTAGAATCAGCACTGAAATGATTTTAGTAGCAGAAATTATTTGAAAGCTTTTGCAAGAAGTCTGAATGCAAAGAACAACTTGTATTGCCAGAAAATCAAATAATATTTGCTTGTAATGTTTTATATTGCCCCTAAATTTTCAACATACCTTACAGAGAGAGAAAAAAAGCGAAAGTAACAAACCTCCGATGCATATAAGACCAAGTATCGGAGGACGATTTCCACACTCACCATCCTACGCTGTCGGACAAACACTCGTGCGTTGGTCTGAGATTCCTACGACATCCATATCCAACATGCGAACCGATCATGTTCCATGATGAATCCTACATTGGATCGAGGTAGGTCCTACAGGGTGGATTGTGAATTGGCTGCTTTACTTTTTCGCGTCTCAGAAACTGCATACAATCACATTGGGGCAGGCCCGCCGCTAGCTGTTTGAGCGCCCGCGTGCAATACCGATTATGCCGCCCCCTGTCTATCTACAGCCAGTGGCGGATCTAGGAAATTTCCGAACCGGGTCAAAAAACTGTGAGATTGCCGCCCCGTCGAACATTATTTGCCGCCCCCATTGTTGCCATCCCGAGTGTCGCCGACCGACTGAAGAAACTGTTGAGCTAAAAAAAAAAAGGTCGCCCGCTACATAATACGCCGCAAATTTCGTCGCGGCGGACAATGGAGTGGCAACTATCGCGGGTCGGCGACTGTCGATCTCTCGTTTTGCCGCCCCCCTCGATCTGCCGCCCGCGTGCGGTGCACGCCTTGTACGCCCGTTTACGGCGGCCCTGCATTGGGGACCATCTCTACATCTTTGTCTCTTTTGGGGCTGCGAGAATGTTTTCCTTCTAGATCTACAGTTTACTGTGGAATCCGGTTTCTGGTGTAGTATGTTGTCAATATTATGACCGATATAGAAAATATACATCATTTTATTTCTATCTTAAGTTTATTGAAAGGCAAGGATCCCATAGTGGTTCTGTTATGAATAACTGGTCGTTCATAGTTTTGGCTGGAGTTTAAAGTGAATGTAACACCAAGCACTCCTTTAAAACAGATAAGCATTGTTTATCAATATCTTCTGCTCGTAATATCAGTTCTGTAAGGAGGTAGCTCTCCATAAATACCATTTTCTTTAACAAAATGATTTTACCGCTGTCATTTGCTGAACTCTGAGCAGTGGCGTAGCTAGGTCAACAAGGGCCCCGGTGCAAAAAAATTATTTTGGGCCCTCAGGCCAGATGGGCGACCTTTTTTTTTGCTTTGTGTTACTGGTAAGGGCCCCCTATTCTGAGGATGGAGCCCTTGAGTTGTGCTTAGAGGCCCCCTGAGCAATGGTTGGGGCCCCCCTGAGCAGTGAGAGGGCCCTTAGAGAGGGAAAGTCGCCAGTTTGCCATGAAGGCTCGTGGGCCTCTGAACTACGCTTTGGGGCCCCCTGAGCGTAGGGGCCCCGGTGCACTGCACCGCCTAGCCCCACAGTAGCTACGCCCCTGACTCTGAGGCTCAATGAATTCAATATGATCCCCGGACTGTATACGAAGCGACAAGATCACCATAAAATTTTTGAAGGTCGGCTTTCCCTAATTCTCCCATTTTTTGTACTGTTCTTGCTTACGCATACATTGTATAATGTTATTTACTTGAATGTGGTGTTGAAAAAGAATTATGTTACCACACAATAGCCTCTTGTAAACTTCTTGACTTTGCTAGGAAAATTGCATTTTTCTGCTATTCAGGATGGAAATTACTATGCAAGTTATGGCAAGGCTTATTTTGAAATCTCCTCGTGCTCTAAATTAAAATACTGATTTGCTCTTTTGCATACTAAAAATGTTTTTTTCCCTCTGATATTGAGATATGCTGTGAAAATATCAGGTCAGATGGTGCGACAGTAGATGACTTTTCATCGGAGTCAGCAAAATAAATTGGTGACATAGGAACAAACGAGAAATATATATTATTGCGCGGTGCTCACTGTCAACAAGGAAGCGCTGTACATCTGTGGGGGAGGAAAGTACGATCACATTGCAATTGTCACTGCGAAATGTGTTCTCGTCATGGGATATGTCATAAACCTGATTGAGTTTCTGTAGAAATAAAATGGACATTAACGTGTTGCAGGTGGAACCAGTTGACGATCAGGAGATGGATACTCCCTTCAAATGCCCACAGTGCCCGTTTACCAACAAGAGCAAGACGCTTGTATCCCGCCACGAGCACAACGTTCACCTGCGAAAGAAATTCTTCCGGTGCGGAAAATGTAATTACATGACTCATCTACGCGCTCGCTACACTAAGCACGTCAAGTACCACTCGATGCCGATGATCAAGTGCGACATGTGCGACTTCCGCACGCCATACAAGTGGAACTTGGATCGCCATTACAAAAACCACATGGGAGACGGTGCCTTCCGCTGCTCACTGTGCAACTTCACTGCGGATATCAAGCAGAGCCTGACGGTGCACGAGATGAACCATCACGTGCCTCCAGCCTGCGCCGGGGTACTGCCTCCCCGCCGCCGCAACAAGGTGGGCGCCAGCGACTCGGCGCCGCCCCCGACCCCGCCCCCGCCGGCCGCCCCCACGCTGCCGCCCCCGCCGCCTCTCAAGCACCTACACCCTCGTTCCCCCTTCAAGGTAGGTCAATACACCGCATTTAGAGAAACTAGTGGTGGATGTGATCTGCTTATTGAACCAATGAATCGAAGTTTTAGCAAAACATTAGTTGAACAGTTCAATTTTATTTATCACTCTCCATTTACCACATATTTAAATTTACTTAATTTAGTGGAAACGAATATAAGAACCTTTTCCATATTAATCTCGTTGTCTTCATTATATAATCATCATTCTGATTTGTTTCAACTACACTGTCTTCCTGTTTGACTTTATTTGCTCTGGTTTTAGAATTAATCAAATTGAGCTGCATTCAACTGATATATTCCATGATTTCAAGTTTGTTTTCGCTACCAAATTTTAAAATTGTTCCTTTACTCTAATATTCATCTGAATACATTTTATATGATACTAATGATTGGTCTTTCTTAAATATTTTATTTTAACTTATTTCTAAAACTCCTTTTTGTGTTCATATTTTCCAGTTACCGTATTTCTTTATTTAGTATCACTTTTGTTTTGATGTGTTCTGTTTCAACATTATTATTATTATTATTTTTCCTGACAGTTGCATCTTTCTTACACAATACTCTCATTCATTTGGCTTCAATTTTCATTTGTTTTTTAGATTTGTTTTAATAAGCACAAGGTGTTCTGATTCAGTGTAACACCATGTATACATTCATTCAGCAGACTTAGTTTTCATTACTTTGCAGTTTTCATTACTTTACTGTACCTTCTCTATATCCATACATCAGGGAGGCTAAGACAATAAGATTACTTATTTTTTCAAGTTTGCTTGTAATTTACATTCAATGTAGACTTAAGATGTTCAAATTCATATTGATTAGTTTTCTGTAAAATCTCTGAGATTATAATATAGTTATTATTAATTGCAGTTCAGCTTATTCTCAAATGGCAGATAACTACAAACTTTTTATGTTTTATGCTTCTTTATATTTAAATTCTCTTGTTGTTTGAAATGACTTATTGGGCACTAATGACCCCACTATCGACGCGCCCTAAAACAACAACAACAACAACAACAAATGACTTATTCAAAATCTCTGTCAATAATATAACTTCAGACCCTTACCAACAAATAAAAAATTTCTCTTCTACCTGAAATTGAGTGCTAATTTATAGTCAAGCACCTATCTTCCTTTCTACATATCATTGTCAAATATCTGCCCATTCCTAACCACCATAATTTGCCTATTAAATACCTACCAATATCTTCATTCGAATACTGAGTGTATTTTATGGTAATTTCCACAAACATATCCTGCTGCCATGCTCTCCAACACTGTGGTACTCCTGGTTTCACTTTCACATTGTATGACTTTACATTTCATACCACGAATTCTTACTTCCTATCTGTTAAGAATTCCTCTAACCAGCAATTTTCACCAAAGTTTTCTACCATATTTATTTAAGGCAAGTTCATATCAGTACTGGCATGAGTAACCAAGATAAACAACTGGTGGTTATAGGCATGTCTGAATAAATATGGTAACTGTATTTAATCCTTTTTTCTTTTTCTACACCCTATTCCACCGAACTCTTAGATCTTTATAAATGCGAGATTCACCACTGAGAAGATAAGATCTTTCCACTTTATTTGGCAGCCAATACTGTCCTCTAAGGCAGTAACTATGCAACACTGTCACTCACTTGCTATCTGCTGCTCTGTAAACTAACTATCCTATTTGAGGCCCTTTCCACATTGTTTCTGCACTGATCTGAGCTCTCTCCATGTGCTCTACTAAACTGTTACTGTTACGCACTGTTCTGTTTGCAGCCAACGCCACAGTATCTTGTGTTATTAACTGCTTCTTACCTATTGCATCAGCATTCTCAATTTGACTGGCCACTACAGTATTATTTCATCACTGGTCTAGTTCCATCTCTCCCTCTCATGTGGTTGACTGCTTCTTACCTCAGCACCTGAATCTGTCCAGGGGCGTAGCTACCACAGGGCTAGGCCGTGCAGTGCACCAGGGCCGTCATGCTCAGGCAGCTGAGGGGGCCCCCAAGCACATCCCAGGGGGCCACCAAGTTCAGCCCAGAGGGCTCTGCTCAGGGGGCCACCAGCAACTTGACAGAGCCAAAAAAGTCGCCCATCTGGCCTGAGGGCCCAAAATAATTTTATTTTGCACCGGGGCTTTTGTTGACCTGAATCTGTCCTTTCAGACACGAGCTGCTCTGTATACATTCACAAAAACATACGCCACTCTTCTGCCCTTACCAAGAACTCTATTATTGCAACATTTAATGAAGGGTGCCAAAAGATAGGTCACCCTTTAGACAGCTGGTACAGACCATACATTTACACACAATGAAAACAAATCCCTGAATTATTGTATTATCACATATTCCAAGATACAGTCTGTCATATTCGTCAGAGAACTCCAAATCTAAGTAATCAACATTTTCTTGTTGCTTAGAAAGTTGTCACAATGGTTTATTTAATTTTTTATTATTATTTGTCACGACTTACACTCAATTGTGGTGAAAAAAGGGAAAAATTATGGTGTTCACTAATTACCACAGTGGAAGAATGAGTGATGACGATGAATTCTTGGAGAGAAAATAAATAAATGTTCACAGATTAGAGATGAGAGTAGAATTTTCAATATTGGTTTCAGCTGGGAAGGAAGTAAGATTACTAACACAAGGGAACAGAAATTTGCAAATATTTGAGTAGGGGAAGGAAGTGTCACATAAGTGATAGAGAAGAGCACAAGGGAACACAACTGTTTGATATATTCCTAATAAAGCTTGATTATAACCTTTTAACTGAAGGAGTAGGTTACAATGACGTTCAGATGGATTTTAGAGGGTTCAGTAAACCAGTGGAAAAAATTGAAGGTGGTAATAGGTACAGTTATAAAAAAAGAGCTTGTGAAAAATTTACAAAGAAATACTAAAAGAATTTAAAATTAAAACTCACAAAGAACAAAAGTAGTTGAGTGGTGATATTATAACAGCTGGATAACATATTTTCATTTGTGTACCAATTTAAAGCATGAGAATTCAAGTGGACAACAGTCTGGCAGATTTACATAGAAAGTTTTGTTTTATATTAGGACAAAGGGTGTTTTTATATTCTATTGTGCTATTAATTCATAATATTTCTTGTTACAGGTCACATCATTCAATCCATCCCTTGGGACTAGTACACCAGACTTCACAGCTGCTAATGGATGTTTGAGTGATGAAGCTATTGGTGATATCAATAATTTATCTGATGTTTCAATAAAAAGAAAATTGCCAAAGATAAAAATAACTCCAAAGAAAATCAAAGTTGTTTCATCACAAGAACAGAATGAGCGTCACAACTTTCAAACTGACTTTATTCATCCAGATGATATTATTCAACACAAGAATGGAAATGTGTACATTAAAACATTAAAATGTAAGCTTTGCAATTTTAAAGCAGCTTGGGAGGGAGAATTATCACGCCATGAAAGCAAAGTACATGGTTTTCTTGGAAATCCACCTAAACCGTTATCCTGTAAAAAAGTTGCAAGACCTGTTCCTAATCTGATACCGATACAAACTAAGACATCTTTACCAAAAAATAGCCATGCATTGCCTATACTGAGAATTCCAACACTTACTACATCTCATCCTCCTGTTTTTAAAATGGAAGAACCTGACTGCTTAGAAAACACAATGAGTGACAAAGATCTGAATGAAATCTGTGCAAAATCTTGTCCAAATAGTTCACTAAAAGATTTTGCTTCTGTCATTGATGATGCAGATGCATTTAAGGTATCAGAAAGGGAAAGTCAGTCATGCCTGGAAGAATCACTAAAAAATATAGATGTTAATTTACAGGAAACATTTCCTGATTTGAAATATGATTCTTCATTGGCAGCCTCACTGAGGAAGAAAAATTCTTCCTTCTTAGACCAGATTAAAGAAAAGCTTCTGGTTGGGGCCAGAGATTCTTCCAGCTTAGTTTGTAAATTTTGTGGCCATGAATCCAAATGTCTTTCGGAGTTTGTTAGACATGAAAATCTCCACAATGGCACAAACGTCAATACAAATTCTGCAGGGGCAACACTGCCAAGTTCTGTGGGTTGTGCAGAACTGTCTTCAACCAGGTGCCAGAGGTGCAGACAACGATGTAAGACGAGTGCTGATTTGCTTATGCACCTTCAACTGTGCACAGAAACAATCAAAGATCCCAGTATATCTGACACTGATGGTACTCTTAAGCTTGACGCTTCAACTGAACTATTTGATGAATCAGCAATGAATGAATCACATGAAACTGCAAAGTTGGAAGTGCATCCTATGGTAAACAAGGTCTTTGTCTGGAATGACTTCCCAGCAAATGACAGAGAAAATGAATGTCAGTTTTCCAACATTGTTCAAAAGCAGGATGATTTACCAGGTGAAATAGAAAATGACGAGATGAATCAATCCCCTTCTGTACAAAACAAGTCACCAAATAGTGAGGCAAGTTTAGTGGGTTTTGAAACAGCCCCAGGATATGGAGCTGTTGGCTCCGTAGATGCTGATTCTCCAGAAAATGACAATTCCTCTCACTGCTCTCCAGTTGGACCACTAACACTTAAAAAGGTATGTTTTAATTTGATCAGTTACATGGAAATTTTGTAAAGAAAAGATATCTCATCCCCTTACCATGGTGCTATTCAAAGCCAATGTTCCCAAATGCTTCATTTTTATATACACTCTTAAATTGAGTTTTGTTTTCGCAAATAACTTTTATTCAAGAAAAAAATTGTAAACAACTTAATTCTGGCTAAGAGTACAAAATTTTGATGTGATACAATTGTAAATTAAATTTGTAGTTAGGGCGTATAAATTCTTTTCAGCTGTTTGATTTGCCCCAATAATGTTACATACAAAAACCAACAAACATTTAATAATGATAATTGTAATTTCATGATATACTACATTCTCTGGTGACATGGAGCTCAAATTCTGGAGGAAGCAGTTGGTTACTGCTGTTTTTATATTCCATAAACACTAAAACATTTATAAGCACCATGAACGTAAAGACAAGAAGATTGAATTATTCATGCAGGTTGTGACAATTTTTGCTCTTTCATAAACAGATTTTTCCACCCACAGAATTGAGTCTTCTTTTGTGTTTACTGTTATTTCTCTTCTTCATCTTTGGCAAATGGATGTTGCTTTCATTAGCAGCTTTACATTTTTACTCAACGGTTTCATTGTATATCCCTATGCACTTGTATCCTAACATTTTTTAAAAATGTAGGTTGTTTACAATTATTAACCTTGTTTTTCTGGTATTAGCAGTTATGTAGGCATGTAAAAAGAAATGCCAATTGTATTTTCAAATTTTTAATGAAATTAAAACTTTTTGTCACAAAAGGTTGATAGAGAGGATTCATGCACTACCAGTATCATGCTTAATACTTACCCTAAAAAATTTTGGAGGTCATTGCAGTTCCTGTTGTATAATGACAGTTTGAAATCTGATTCAGAGGACTGAAGTCAAGGAACACTGGACTCTGGTTAATTTGATTAGAAGTGTAGCCAAGTTTTAGCTTGAGCGAATAAGTTTTGATACACATTCAGTATTAAAACTACTGTAAACATATTTCGCAGGTTATGTACTAAGACTGTTTCTCTATAAATAATTTTTGAAAGCAGCTTCAAATTTGTTTTGGCATACTTATACTAAAGTCAAGAATTTGAGTACAAAGAGTTTGTTGGGCCATGAGACAGATTGAATGGTAGAATGATATAGAGATGGCTTCCTCATCATATTATCCTCACTCTGTGCTTTTTGGTTTACCTTTTACGTAACATAGTTTTCTATAACGAATTCTAGCAATAAAATTCTAAGTCCATGCACATGAAGTTACAGGTAACAGCTAGTTTAAAATAAAGCTAAAATATAAATGATGGTTTTACCAGAAATGAGGATGAAGTTAAAAAGAGGGAGTGAATCATTGTAGACTGAGGCCAGGGAATTTCAAATGTAATGGATGACTTGGTAAACAGTTCCCATTTGCAGAATAGCTGGTGATCTCAGAAATGGTTCTGATATCTCAATGAGCCAGTTATTGATGTCACTGAAGTTGAGCATAGGTTATGTATGGGCTACGACCATTCGTCTTAATGTACAGCTGTCTTGTGGTGAGGCTGATGTATCGATGCAGTTGACTGATATGTGAAGTGAGTTGAGATGAAGTCCATTTGCAGGGAAGGTTGCCTCAATGGTGAGGTTTGCAAAGATCCTTGTTGCTGTATTGTATTAATCCCTTACAGAGGAATGGTATGTGGGATGTTTAGGGTTTAAAGGTATCTATTTTCATAATAGAAAATTCTTATGTTTTAGCATTTTGTTGTTGCATGTATGGGGCTAGTATAATGAGTTCTGATAGTAAGTCATCTCATTTATTGGGTGGAATGGAGGAAGTCATCCTCCTGAAAATGAAACTGGTTTTGTCCAAATCCTTCCACCCTATAATAAATGAGCGTGACCTTTGAATGCAGCAAACTTAGGTGTAGTTGCCCATTTTAAGCTTTCTGTATGTCTTTTTTTTTTATCACATTATTATCGGGTCAGGCAAAATGGTGTCTATTTAAGTTAAGATTGATTTTTTTTTTTTTTTTTTTGTTGCTACACTCGTTTCCCTTCCTCAGTTCTTGCTTGAATATCTCAAATTTGTGGATTACTTACACTGTTAAACATTTTAAGGTAAAAATGATAGAATACTGATAAATATGTATGGTGATTATTTCCTTGGATCTGAAGTCTTTGTAATTACATCAGATCTAAACTCAATTAATATAACAGTAAGTAATTGCTTCCACAAATTTACTCATCACAATGGTCTTGGTTTGTAACTGCATATGAATTTTTTTAGGGTAATTTCTTATTTGAATTAATAAACTTGAGAAAGTAATTGACTTATCAATACCATGGGTAACATTTTTCCTTTTTAACTCTGTTTTTTTCTCCATCCAGCCCATCTTAATATTGTTTAATCTTTTAATACTGCCTTTGACTTTCCATGCTTTATTCTCCCTGGTAGTGATTACTCTAAAAATATATTTCACTTTCCTGTTTCCAATTTCCTGTCAGCATCTTGAGTAAGATGCAATGTCTAAGGCTGGTACTTTTTTTGGTTCATGTAAGGTGTACTTGTCAGCACACTTTCCATCACAGTTTGAAGAATATATTTCATCCTATCAGCTATGGCCGAATGAAAATGTCATCACCGACTGAGTGTATTGTCATTATTGCCTGATCAGATCCAATGTTCTTTTGAACAACAATTCTTATATAATAAACAGTTTCAGTGGTTTTAATTTGCTTTAGGTTGCCATTTTGTCCTCTAATGTTTATAACTAGACATTTTTTTTAAAGAATTTTATACTGTGAATCCTTTTAGTAAATACTTTTGCTAAAAATAGATATATCAGACCTGTGTGCAGTCAGCATTGTCAGGTATAAATAGTAAAAAGTTAATGCTTGTAGTTGTGTTCTCAAAGAAATGCCAAGATAAGTGATTCTAGTTCATCTTTCATGTGTATTTCAAAAAAGTTGGGGATACTTAAAATATTTTTTCTAATTTCTTAAAACAAATGTGAGCGTGTGTATTTAATTTAATAATCATGCAGGTATGGCAGAGTCCCACTAATCTGAACCCCGATAATCCGAATGTTCGGTTAATCTAAACATGGCAAAAAATTAGTCTAAGTATGAAAAATGGTAAAAGAATTAAAACACAGTTCATGAAAATACAGTTCATACTGTATTTAACTGTGTGGTTAACTGCTGTACATACACACAATTTTAATTTACACAGTACAGTACACACGTATTATAAAAATTAGGAAGAAAACATTAAGTTTAAACAGTGCATAACCAGGGGCGTAGCTACTATGGGGCTAGGTGGTGCAGTGCACCGGGGCCCCTACGCTCAGGGGGCCCCCAACCGCAGTTCAGAGGGCCCACGAGCACTCACGGCAAACTGGCGACCTTTTTTTTTTAGCTCTAAGGGCCCCCTGAGACATAGGGAGCCCCTCTTAAAGGTCCCTCACTGCTCAGGGGGCTCCTCAAACACAACTCAGGGGCCCCTACCAGCAACACAAAGCAAAAAAAAAAAGGTCACCCATCTGGCCTGAGGGCCCAAAATAAATTTTTTGCACCAGGGCCCTTGTTGACCTAGCTACGCCACTGTGCATAACAATGAAAGAAAATCTGTCAAACTTAAGATAGTAGTTACAATGCTTACAAGCACCCATTTTATTCCTACTGTTTAGAAGACAAGAACTCAGTCATTGTTTTTTGGCGTAATGAAGACAGTCTGTTATATGACGCAAAGTCATGCCATCGTCTCATAAACATTAAATCAGCAGGTGTAGCAGTGGCCTGTTGCTCCAAATAGCGTAGCATGAGATCAAGGGCTTCTGCTGTGTCACTGTGTGGCACCCACTCTCCTTTGTCACATTCTGCCTCATTGTCACTTCCATCACAACAGTCCACTTCTACCAGGTTTTGAGTCACAGCAGCCACTAATGTTCTCCAAACTTTCACCATCCGCTGCCATCCATTAATCTGTGTCTCCTTCACAGGCTTCTTCACATCCAGGGATTGTCTGTACCATTTGTAGGAGTTCCTCCTCTTCATTTTCAACTGGAATGTCCTGAAATTCAAGTGATGTCCACAGTTTTCTCCAAGATTTTCCTAGAGTGTTTTCTGAAATATTCTGCCATGCCTCAGTGGCCCAATAAACAACATCCTTCACATTCATTTTCTTTTTTTCTTTCATCAACTAAAGGAATGTTATAATCTTGGATCAGCATTTCTGTAAATCAGTTTTAATGTTTGCAGTACGCTCTGGTCCATCGGCTGTAAAAGTGGTGTAACATTCGGCGGCAAAAACTTTGCCATAATTTCTTCACCACATAATTCCTCAGTGCTGGGGTGAGACAGCACGTTATGAATCAAAAGGATAGCACAGGGAGGCAAATGATTTTCCTTAGAAAACTGTCAGACAGAGGGAACAAACTGGTTATGAAACCATTCTTTGAACAGCTTACCATCCATCCAGCTTTTTTCTGGTTGTGATAATATATGGACAGGGACTTAATGTTGCAGTTTTTAAAAGCTCTGGGGCTAACAGATTTGCCGATCATCATTAAACACAGCTTGTGATTATCAGCAGCATTGCTGCACGCTAATAAAGTCACATGATCTTTGTGCTCATTTTAAAGCCAGGAGCTTGGACTTCTGTTTTTGATGCCAGGCTTTTTGTTGGAAATGCCCTAAAAATAAGGCCTGTCTCATCAGCATTATAAATTTGTTGGGGAGAATGATTTCCCTCTCTTATCAATTTACCAAACCCAAGTATTCCATTGCTGCATCATGGTGAGAAGAAAGCTTCTCTTCAGTAATTGTTAGCTGACGAATCCTGTGACGTTTTTTTAAATCTGTCCAACCAACCCGTACTCACACTAAAAGACTCATCACCATTTGTTAACTTGTTCAGGTAAACAGCTTTTTTCCTGAACAATTGGTCCACTCAAAGAAGTTCCCCTTTCTCTTTCCTGTGTAAACCAGAAGAAAAGAGCTTCATCCACTTTATCATACTGGGACTGTTTCAAAGTCTGCTGAATTTCAAGTGTTTTTCCTGAAGACATTGCACAGGACTGTTCAAGCTTCACTCGGTTCTTCCGCCAATCACAAATGGTTGCCTTACCAACACCCAGTTCCGTCGCCAGTTTAGATGCCTTCTCACCATTGTCTAACTGCTTCAATGCATCCAATTTTTTCTTTGGGTGTTAACGCTGTATGTTTCCGTTTACTCATGACAGCAATACAGCACTACACCCAAATGCATACAATACAACTTTCAAGCGTGACAGCGATCAATAGCTAACATTAACTGAGCATTTTGCGAGCCGGCTGACAGTGCACTGACCTCGAACAGTTCAAACCTCTCAATAACAAAGGGAGGGAGTGAGAGTGAGCCATTGTCCCCCCCCCCCCCACTTGTTCCCAATTGTTACCATGGTGCACCTACTTATATGCTTGGTATACTTCATTCCAGAAACTGGTCACTGCAATTCTGGCTAATCCAAACAAATCGGTAATCCGAACAAGGCCCGGTCCCAATTAGTTTGGATTAGCGGGACTCTACTGTAGTACCTACCTTAGAAGAGGTGTGATATTTCAAGTGTTTGAAAATTAGTATGCCTTAAAATATACTGTTCTGTATAGATTAAATCTTTTTTAGAAGAAGGTATAGCAATGTATATAAATCTACAGGGCACTTCCTTGGACATTATTACGTTATTATTAAATTTATACAAGATTATTAATAGTTCTTATTAGGATAAGTTTGATATAATTTTCTGTGTGTTTTTTTTTTTTTTTTCTAAAAAATATTGGAAACATATTTGAACAATTACTAATTAACCTGTTGGTTAAAACACTATCTCAACCATTACCTCTTTGCAGGTTTTCAAGTGCCCTCATTGTACATTTTGGGCATCAACAGCATCCCGATTTCATGTACACATTGTGGGTCACCTCAACAAAAAAACCATTTGAGTGCTCACTCTGTGCATATCGATCTAACTGGAGATGGGACATCACAAAACATATTCGGCTCAAAGCAGCACGTGATGAAGCCCATGCAACTGCAAAAGTACTGATGA
This sequence comes from Vandiemenella viatica, assembly GCA_031002005.1. Taxonomy (NCBI): domain Eukaryota; kingdom Metazoa; phylum Arthropoda; class Insecta; order Orthoptera; family Morabidae; genus Vandiemenella; species Vandiemenella viatica. The sequence goes on along the minus strand of JARYHS010008075.1, from coordinate 67,293,112 downwards.
CAGATGAGACAGGGCGCCGTAACTACAGCAAGTACAATAAGTACTTGACAGCGATGCGTATGCGTGAAGCTCCAACACCCTCACGTGTTACTCTGCCAGCACCACCACGTCTAACACGTGCACCAACACCAGGATCCTTGCGTCCACCTCCACCCCTAAGAGCTGCTCATCCTGTTGTGATCCCAGCCCCACCACAGCTTCAGCCACAGGAACCACTCTTAGACAGAACAGAGCACTCGCTGAAGAGATCAGCTACCGATTCAGATGAAGGCACTACTCTTGAGGCCAAGAAGACACTCTGGAAATGCAAGAAGTGTAACTTCCGGTAATTATGATGTAAATTTAACTTAGTATATTATTCAGCTAAAAAAATTGGTTTTTCTGTATATAATGTCAAACATGTAGGGCATATGATGATTGCATAATGGTTCATTTTTATAGTCTTAAATCACTGTTGTAATAGTGTCACATTAAAGCAGTGACAGATTATATACACAGCTGAGTGGAAAACTGTTAATCTGTTAATCGTTAATTAACGAAGTTAACAAAATTGTAAAAATTTAACTTTTAAGTTAACCTAAAAAATCGTTAACTGTCTTCTTAACTTCCATTAAATTGAACTACCATTAACTTTAGTCCATTACATTGATAATTGATGTATTTGGTTTGTTTGAATTGCACACCACGCCACGCTCGACCGTTCGGCGAGTCGGATGGTGAACGAATTAGGCAATATGAAGTGCAAGTGTGATGCATGTACAACTGTTATGCTAGGCATGGCATGGGTGTGAGCAGGAAAGTTATAGTTTTGGAGCGTTTTTATTTTATGTCTGCAAACCGAAGCTCACTACTTGTTTCTAATTCTTTTGGTGATTGATGTTAATATTTTTATAATCCCAACTTTTTTTGCCGCCTGGAAAAATGTCACTTTTTAGTTGCTACTGGTTTGGTGTTAATTCATGAAATAAATTAAACTGACATTTAACTGAACTCTTGAATCCATTAGTGAAAGCTGTGACGCTAACAATAACAACTAGAAGATTAAAAATCCTTGGCCACATTTATGCCATTATGTTGTGTTTAAATCAATATTGGGGGAACAACTGATATATGAATGCAAACTGTGTTTACCTAAACTTTCTACAATCAAGGCTCACGTGTCTAGCCTTAATAATCTTAAACAACGTTTGAAGGGGATGCATATATCCAAATGTGAACAGTTTGAAGAGAAAGTAAATCAGGCTAACTCGTGGAAAAAAGAAAAATAATTCAAAGCCTTCTACAAATGCAGTGGCTTCTTCTAATGTAGATGGCAGCAGAATTGATTTTATTTCACCTCCATCTGCTAATAAAAGTTTACGCCAATAAAACTTTTGGCACTGTCATATTCCAGTGGTGTGGACCGATGTATCATAAACCTTTCATTGCCAACATAATTCCGCTACATGTTGAAGAATCCGATACATTTAAGAAACTGGTAAAATGATGAAGAAAAACTCAATTTCCAAAACGACATTTTCACTTCACGATACACAGCACCTTGGTATTGCTTGTAGTAATACCAATTGAAAAATACAAATATCAGATTCACTTTTGGATGGTTAACTTTCAACGGTTAGCTTTAACTGTCTTAAATTTCAAAAAAAATGTAACGATTTTACGATTATTAATTTTTTGAGTTGCGGATTAACAATTAACGATGTTAACTTTTTGGTTAACTGTGCCCACCTATGTTTATACAGTGGCTTGAGATAATGTGGAATTGAAAAATGATAGAGAAAGTAAACTCTCCATTTACTGTACACGAAGTAGTTCCTGAAACAGTAGTCCTCCTGTTTATGTAGCTTAAGTGACAGTCAAGTTTATTTTCTCTTCTATTCTTTTTTTTTTTTCTGTCATCAGCCTCTCAACAGGTTTGTTGCGATCCTCCATCTCCTTCTATCTTGTGCTAGCCTTTTCATCTCGTAATACAACCCATGTCCTCAATTATCTGCTTCGTATATACTAATCTCTTTCTTTCTCTGCAGTTCTTACCTTTCACTGTTCCCTCCACTAACAAATAACCATTCCTGCATGTCTCAAAATGTGACCTACCATGCTGTCTCTTATTTCTGTAAGATTCTTCCACAAACTTCCTTCCTTGACCATCATTTCTGAATTTTACTTCCTAAGTAGCAAAATTCACCAACTTCTGCTATCACATCTGACCCTATTTTTATATGTAATCTGCTAATATTGGTATCATTTCTGCTACATTTCATCACTTATGTCTTGCATTGGTTTATATTTAATAAAAAATCTTCCTTCAGTATTTTGTTCATGATATTCAATAACTTCTCAATTTCCTCAACCTGTTCTACTAATAAGACAATGTCATCAGCAAATCGTAGCATGCTGATTTTTTCCCCTTGGGAATAGATTACAACCTTGTCTCACACCCTTTTTAACAGATGCATGTCTCTCGTGATTCTCTACTTTTATTATACCCACTTGATTCTTATAAAGATTATAAAGTATCCTTCTAACTCGGTATTTTAGACCTGACTTCTTTAAAATTTTGAACATCTTGTCCCACCTAACATTATTAAAAGCTTTCTCTAAATCAACAAATGCTATTTTTTTTTTGATCCGCTCTTCAAGTTTTAATCTCAACACCAGAATTGCTTCTCTTGTACCGCAGTTTTTTCTAAACCCAAACTGATCTTCACCTACTATCCCTTCTACTACACTTTCCATTCTTCTGTATATTATTCTGGTCAGTAATTTTGAAGCATGTGATGTTACGACATTTAGTGCGATAATTCTCACAACTGTCAGCTTGTGCTTTCTTTGGAAGCATGAAGATGACACTTTTATTAGAAGCAGTGGGAATCTCTCCTGTTTCATAACTTTTTGATATTATTATTATTATTATTATTATTAAGAGAGATTTTCCTCACTACAGAGGTTTTTTCTCCAACACAACAATAAAGAATTCAGAACTTAGATCTTGACTTCATCTTCTCAAAATATTCCTCCAGATATTTCGATCGTGTATATCTTCTCTTCTGCACCAAGTCTTCTCATTGCTGTTTGTACATTTTGGAGCCAGGTAATCACGGGCCGTCCTCTTTTCCTCCTTCCTTTAACTTCCCATTCCTGTAGTAGTTTTGGTATCCTAGTGTCTTCCATGCTTCTTACATGGCCATACCATTCCAGTCTTTTTCGTTCTATAACTTCATACATTTCTTCTTTCATTTCCATTAGCCTTATTATTTCTGTATTCCTTACTTTTTCTTTTCTTGATATCCTTGCTGATCTTCTCCAGAAATCCATTTCTAATGCTTTCAGCTTCTTGATATGTTTGTGGTTGATTGTCCAGCTTTCTGATCCATATAAGACTATACTTTCAAATAATGATTTAAATATAATTCTTTTTGTTCTATTCATAACTCTCTTGCTCCATAGAAGTGAATTTAGCATCCTGATTACTTTCCGGCCATTAGTAATTCTTTTATTAAGTTCCATATTCGATTTTCCTTCTATTTCTAAAATTGAACCCAAATAGCAAAAATTATTTACCTTTTTAATTTTTATTCCATCGATGTACAATTCATCCAGATCATTTGTAAGATATTCTGTTTTTTTGTAGTTAATCTTCAAGTCCCATTTTTTATAATCTTTTGACAGTTAATTACATATGTAATTTGCATCCTCACCGTCTTGTGCTATGACGACTTGATCATCAGCAAATAGTAACTGATGTAGATATTTTCCATCTATTATTTCTAAACCCATTCTATTACACTTTTGAGACCATGTTCTCAAACTAACATCTACATAAATTTTAAATAGGGTTGGTGACATAGGGCATCCTTGCAGCAGACCTTTACTTTTTTTTAAATTTTTGTGATAATCCATGACCAGTTTTTATTTGGCATGTGTTATTCATGTACATATGTTGTATTATTTTTACTAAACAGTTATCTATTTGTGACATATGTAATGCTTTCCATAACATATTTCTTGGGACAGTATCATACGCTTTTTCTAAATCTATGAAAATTAATCCTATATTTTTTGATTTTTCGTTGTATTTTTCCAGAATCTGTCATAACATGAAAATGTGGTCTATACATGACCTACCTGTCGTAAATCCACATTGTTGTTCTTGAGTCTTATACTGTGTTTCTAATCTACTTTTTATTAGTTTGGCAAAAAGTTTCATCAAGGAATTCATAACACAAATCCCACAATAATTTGAACATACTTTGCAGTCCCCTTTCTTGAATATGGTAGTAATATAACCTAATGTTATTTCCTTAGGTATTGGGTCTCCAAGTAATATTTTATTGAACAATTTTGTTATAAGCTTTACAACTTTATCACCACCATATTTCATAATTTCCAAATTGATTCCACCTGGCCCAGGAGATTTCCATTTTTTCCTGTTCTTAATGCCTTAAGCAGTTCGTCTTCTGAAATTTGAATGTCATCACCTTCCTGCTCATTGTCTTCTTGTAATCCTTCTTCTAAATATTCTTCTCTGTCCTCGTTCTGTAATGTCTGAAAATATTCTTCCCATTCCCTTGGTTTTATTAGCTGCAGATTACTTTTGCTTTTAGTTCCTTGTCAAAGTCCTTTTAATACAGACCAGGCTTCTTGCGATTTCCCAAATCCCAATTTACAATTAACAACTGCACATGTCCTTTCCCATATTTCATTTCTTGCTATCCTTATTTTCCTTAGCCCTTCATTCCTTTTGTCCTTATAAATATTCCTTCTTTCTTCTGACTTATTACTCAGCCAACGATTGAAAGCATTCCTCTTTTCTTTTACTGCTTGCTCTATTTCTTCTGACCACCACTCTGCTTCAGGTTTTAGTTTCTTTTCATTTATTCCCAACACTTCTGCTGCTATTTTTTTCATCTTAAATTTTATATACTCGTATATTTCTTCAGTGCTTCCATCAAATGATTCATCTAATATATTTCCCATTCTAGTAACAAATAAATTTCTTATACTTTCATCTTGTAGGCTATTAATGTTATAGCATTTATTTTGATCCTTCTCAATATGATTCCTTACTGTTGCAATGTTGTTACTCCCTAGAATTTTCTACGGCCAGAAACATTTCATTTTTACCAGATAGTGACCAGATCCACACTGGGCTCCTCTGTATGATCGTACATCACTTGCCTTACAGGTGCTTGTTTGTCTAATGATAATGTAATCTGTTATAGATTGAAGTTCTCTAGTATTCTGTTGCCAGGTATATTTGTGAATATCTTTGTGTTTAAAAAATGTATTTGTAATTTTTAGATCAAATTGTTCACATAATCCAATTAATCGTTCTCCATTATCATTACATTCTGCTTCTCCGTGTTTTCCCACTATCTTGCAAGATTCTCTTGTTCCTACTGTTCCATTCATATCTCCCATCAAAATCAATTCTTTCCTTCCTGGGATTTTTTCTATGGTTTCTCGAAGAGTAGTCCAGAATTTATCTTTCTCACGGTCTATTGCATCTCCCTGGCAAACAGTGTCATTTCAATTACTATAATTTGTTCACTGATAAATTCCCAATTTGTGATCCTTTTTTTCCATTTTTTCTGTATCATGATAGAAACTCCTGCTTTAGCCCTTGCATCTTTGGGTACCCCACTTCAAATATGTACATAGTTACCAAGTTCTTCCTCTCCTCTACCTTTTCTCTTAGTTTCAGAGAATACAGTAACATCCATCTTAAATGCGTCAAGCTCCGTGGGCAATATGTTCACTTTCGTAGAAATACCTTGTACATTCCAGCATCCAAAAGCCATTTTCCTTTTTCCATCGCCGTTCCGTCGTCCAGTGATCCAATTTTTCGGAGGCATGTTGTTCGGTTTTTTAGCATTTCGTATTTTTTATATGAGTGGGAAGCTGGCCCACTGCAAAACCCCCAACCTGGAGGACCAGGTAATTTTTTTTTTCAAGGTCTTCTTCCTTTAGCTAGTTTTGGTCCACCCCGGGTATTTTATTCCTCAGTACCCACCATATCTGGTGGGCATTACCCTATCTGCCACCTGGGGAGGCGCCCGATGGGAGACTAGCAACTCCACACGGGACTTTTTGATATAAGTTTGAATAATCTTTGTGTTCCTTTTTCTCCTAGGGATTTCAGAAGTTCTGCATGAACCTCGACAATTCCAACTGCTTTATTTGATTTCAAATCATTCAAAGCTCTATCAAATTCTGTCCTCAAAACAGGATCACCTAAGTCATCAATGTTGACATCAACTTCTTTAACTAATGCACTGTTGTTCAAATCATCTCCATCATACAGTTTCTCTATGCATTCCTTCAAGCGGTCAGCTCTATCTTTTGATTTTAGAAGAGGTTTCCCATCGGCAGCTTTAATGTTTATACCTCTTTTATTCATTTCTCCAAAATTCTGATTGATCCTCCTATATGCCACTTCTACTTTACCTACAACCATTTCCTTTTCTACTTCTTCACACTTTTCTTGCAGTCATCTTTCTTTTACTACTTTGCATTTCCTGTTTATTTGATTTCTAAATTGTCTGTATTGCTCTCTTCCTGAGCATTTTTGTACCTTCTCCTCTGATACATCAACTTCGAAATTTCTTTTGTGGTCCAAGGTTTTTGGGCCTAAAGCCTAATCTCTCAGTACCAGCTTTCATTATTTCAGTCTTTAATTGATTCCATTCTTCCTCTGTTGAGCCCTTTTCAGAGCTACTACTTAGACCCACCACGTCTACCATTTCTGCAATCTTTTCTCTCATGTTAGATTGTTTCAGTTTATTCACTTCTAATCTGTTCTGCTGGGATTGCTTCTTTATTCTCTTGAATTTCAGCCAGCACTTCATAACTGTCAGATTATGGTCAGAGTCTATGTGTGCTCCTGAGTATGTTGTACAGTCTAGAACTTGATTACTGATTCTCTGTTTGACCATGATATAATATAGCCTGTATCCCCTGGATGCTTCCAGGTATATATCCATCTAGCATGATTTCTAAATAGTGGGTTTGCCACAACTAATTTATATCTTTCACAAAATTCTAACAATCTGCTTCCCCGCTCACTTCTTTCTCCTAAACCAAAGCTTCCTACAATATTGTCCTCTTTTCCTTCTCCCACTACCACATTCCAGGCACCCACGATTATTAGATTTTCCTCCCCCTTGTCAGGTATCTGTTAAATTTTGTAACTGCCTGACAAAATTTTGTTCTTGTAACCACGAGTATTGAATATAATATTAGTGTATTTCATTTTCTAAAGTCAGTTTCTATGTTTATTCAGGTTAGAAAGCAGTTTTACAGTTGTTGAGCTAGTATTTTACATTTCGTCGTTCTTCGGCATTCGCCTGGAACGATATTTCGAATGTTCATATTTAAATTATTTATTTTTGGCTAAAATATTAAAGTTAGGATATTTTTCATAATAACTGAAGTTAACGTTTGCTAAAAGATCTAGCTAGCTATTTGTAAAATTTCAGAGAGATAGAATTATTTTTATTGTCAAGGTCAAATTAGATGCAAGGTTTTCTGACATGCGATTTGATATCTGATCAGCCTCCCAGGATCTATCCATGTGAATGAGGAAAAGAACTTGTTCCCATGGTTTGTGAGAGAGCAGTTGCCAGGAATCTTCGAGAAGCGGGGAGCGTGAAGTGATATAGACAATTACGTTCAGTTGGTTGGCCTCAGTCGTACAGAAGCAGTCGGCGCAACACCACATTAGGTTGGTTAGGAACAGTGTGAGTGACAAGATGTAGTCTCTAGTAGTTAGCTTTGAAAACCTTAGCGTCGCTAACATGCAGCTTAGATCACTCAGTTTTATTATAATGTGGAGTTAAAATAATATTTTTACTAAGGCTTCGGGATTGTTTGAATTTACTAAAAGGTGCAACAATGGGAGTGTGTGATTCACTTTTATTTAATTTCCACAAGTAAAAGTTTTTACTTTGAACTATGGGGTGTGGTCTGGCTCGAACGGTTAATCGAACTTGCAAAAACATTTCTATGGTAAAGTTGTCTGATTGCCTGCACAGTTTATGACTTTGAAAAATCTGAAGAATATAGTTATTCAAATGACAATGAACTCTTTAACATCATTGAACTTACACCTTTCCATAGCTTTTGGTTTAAATAAGCTATGTGGCGACCAGGTCATTATATTTTAGTCAGAACTGTAACATCCTAGGCAAGCACGGTTAAAGCTAAGACAAGTGTTTATGCTCCACCCCAAGCATAAGCTTTTCATCTTACACCCTTCACATATTGGATTAATTCTTCAATTTCAGCGTATATTTTCTCTATTTCTTCATCATCTTTCTGTGATATTGGCATGTACACTTGTACCAAAATGGTTGGGGCGGACTTAGTTTCTAACCACATTAAAATAATCCTGTCACTAAACTGTTCATAATAACTCACCCGTTTCCCTACTCTCTTATTCATTACGAATTCTACACCAGTGACTCCATTGACAGCTTGTGTGCTAATCATCCTGTGTTCCCCAGACCAGAAATCCTGTGCATCCTTCCATTTAATTTCACTAATCCCAACAACATCTATCTTAAGTCATTCCATCTCCCTTTTTTAAGTTTTCTGACCTACCTGGCCTAATCAGACTTCTAACATTCCACACTCCGACTTGTAGAATGTGTCTATCCATTCTGATGACTCCTTCCTGAGCAGGCCCCACCCAGAGATCGGATTGGAGGACTATTTTACCTGCGGAATAAGCCATTATACTATATGTAATTTGAGACGATTACATAGCATCGGGAAAACCTTAAGGTCTTTACTGCAGTGGTTTCTCGTTGCCTTGTGCATTCCCATACCCTTGTTCATTTCTGATTCATCAACCTTTAGGGGCCGTTTCCAACCCCAAGGGCAAGAGGGTGCCCTGAACCATTCCCCACTCTTCCACCCTCCTTTTGGAGGCCGTTGGCAGGCAATGGGCTACTCCTTATATCGAAAATTTTTCAATTGCAGAGCCTCGTCTGTGCAAACAGAGTGCACCACGTAAAGGAGATATTGACATTTGGTTGGAAGAGGATAATATAGTCTCTCCAAAACCCTTACACCCCAATCTCTATCTATCAGAAACAAAGGTACCAATTAGTATATTTCAATGCAAACAAATAAAACCAATATCACTTGCCATGATAGAATGGCACAGTTTCACAAAACCATGATGTTCCAACAGCAGTTTAGAAGAATACAAAAATATTGGTTAGCAGTCAAAATTAAATATGAAAATCATGGTGGTGATTCAGCTGAATATGGTATTGGAAGTGGAGGGTGGATTTTGGGGGCGGTATTCAAATAAATATCCAAATTTTGGGAAGAAAGGGAAGAACATCGGAGTCAATTATGAAAAATAGTATACCAAAATAAATAAATCATCACCATCTTCAGGATTTAAACCATTGATGATTTCTTCCACTTTCACACATTATGTTTTGTTTACCTCTTCTTAAGTTGATCTATCCTTCTCCTTCTCTGTTTTGGGTTGTAATTTAACAGCACCTTTGGTGGTCTGGTGTCCTTCATTTGCATTACATGCTCCATCTATTTCTTACTATATCTAGGTAAGAATGAAAGGAAAGAATGCCGCGAGGCAATATTTATATGGAAAAACAGATGGAATACACCCAACACTCACCAAAGTTGAAGGGAGGAGGACAGCAGCTACACAAAAACAAAGAAAATATTATATTGCGGGCAAAACCCTTCTTCAAGTCAACAGATGTAAATGGCTGGGCTTGCGCAAGACTTGTGCCACTCTTCCTATATCTAATTATTTCCTAATTCAGATTAAAAAAATTCAATTCGTTACTTATTTCTTCACTTTTTTTCTTATCCAGTAAAGTTAATCAGTTATCAGAAATTTCATCTCAGCTACTTCTGTCTATTTTATTTGTTGTTTAGCCAACGTCTGCAATTCACACCAATATAATAATATTGGTATGGCCATTACTTTGTAAAATTTCAACCTGGTGTGTTGTCTGTTGTTTTTAAAATGTATTTTGATTATTCTACACAGGTATTGAAATGTTTGTAATTTAGTACTGACATCGCCATTTCAGGTAAAGTTTATGTCTTATCTTAAATATATAAATTTGTTAATTTGTTCAATTGTTCTGTCATTGATAACAATCTTATCCCTTATTGATTTGTTTCTCTTGAATGCCATTTCTTCTTTTTTTCTGACAAAATTTTCAAATTGTAATAATTCATCATTAGGTATAACCCTAGTAAGTCATCTTCTGTCTCAGCTGGAATCACGTGGTCATCAGCAAAAATCATTGTATCTAGTACAGTGTTGTTAACTTTAAAATGATTAGGCACATATTTCAGCCATTTCCCAATGGTGTCATCAATACAAATCTTGAACAGCATGATAATGAGCAAACTTGTGTTGTTTGAGTCTGATTGCCATCTTCTGTGATTTTTGTGTATGTGGTGTAATACAAACTTTGCATTATTCTTACTATATGCTGGGGGTAGCCTTTGTCTTACATAACCTGGAACAATTTCCTTCTATTCACCATATCAAAAAGTTTTTTTCATAATCAATGAATGTTATGTATGTCAGTATATTTAATTCATGGTGTTTTTCTACCAGTTGGTTGTGAAAATGCAGTCCATACATGATCTCTCCTTCTGGAAGCCATTCTGTGTGTCATTCAAAAGAGCTTCTGCTATTACACCCACCTGCCTTTTCAGTATTTTTGCAAAAAAAAAAAATGTGTACACTTTGCACAACACACTTATTCCTCATTAATTTTCATTTTTCGATCTATTTCCTTTTTTTTAAATACAGTCAAAGCTCTTTATTCATGGTTTCATTATTGCAGTTTCATTATTCGCGGGTTCAGAATTTGCGGGTAAAATAATTGTGACAACTTTCTGTATTTGCAGTTTCAGTATTCGAAGATAAAATTATTGTGACACAGCTTGAAATTTTTATTATTCGTGGATCCATTCAGTACATTCAGTGGATTCGGTATCCTTTACTAACATGTCGGTAATATTTGAGTATTGCTGGCACATGCCGAGAGTCAGTCAATCTTACTGAAATGACTAAAAAAATGAATCTTATTGCCACTAAACCTAAAGTTCATTGTCAAAAGCCGTCGCTGCTGCTGTGTTTCCGCTATGACTTTTGATATAAGCCGCTCCGCCACGATCGGCTCTGAATCTATTATTACTTCAACTAGTCAGTCGTTGCAATAATTCTGAGTGAATATCACCTGTCTTCTCTGCTTTGTTTGAAATTTATAATGTCTAGCAAAAGCAAAGAAAAATTAGTTCCTACGCGGAAAAAAGTTGTGTTGCTGTTTAGAGTAAAAATAGAAATACTTGACTGTTGATGCCTTGGAAAGTTGTCCATATCATGTTCTTTAAATTTAACGAATGAACTGTACAATTCATCAAGAAATCTGAAGACAAAATTCAGAATTCTATGGCTTCAACCTCAAAAATTGATCATGAACCAGCAATTGTAAATGTGGAAGCTGCGTTATCATTATGGATTGAAGAGCGTAACCAGAAAAGAGTGCCCTTAAATGGGCCTATGATCCATGAGAATGTAAAGCGTCTCTACGTGTGTATTAAAGAACCTGGCGATGAACATACAAGTGGAGGCATTCAAGCATCAGTAGATTGGTTTAATAAGTTCAAGGTGCTACAATCATTGCATAGCATCAAAATTGTTGGAGAAGCTGCATCTGCAGACACCGCTGCAGTGAAAAGATATCCAGAAGAATTTTGAAACATAATTTCTGATGGTGGATACAAACCTTAACAAATGTTTAATGCAGATGAAAGTGCCCTGTTTTTGGAAAAGAATGCCAAATAAAACTTTCATTTCCAAAAGTGCACTTCTGGTTTCAAGGCAGCAAAAAATACAGTTACACTGCTGCTGTGTTCTAACGCATCAGGTGATTGTGTTATTATGCTACTTATGCTTTACAGATATTTTAAAAATCAAAACAAGGACAAACTGCCAGTGTTTTGCCATACAACTAAGAAAGCATGGATTAAAAGTGTATTTTCTGTGACTGGTTCCAGAATTGTTTTGTTTGTGAAGTTGAAACCTATTTAAATAATAATAATTTAGACTGTAAGGCCATTTTAGTTTTCGACAATGCACCAGGTCACCCTCATGAGCTTGAAACTATGCATCCAAATATAAAAAGTGATATTCTTGGCTCCTAACATGACAGCTTTACTTCAACCTATGGACCAAGGAATAATCCAGGCCTTTAAACTCTATTACATTAGAAAAACCTTCAAAACCATACTGGACGCCATGGAATGCAATCCTGATATGAATGTTATTCAATACTGGAAAATTTTTGACATAGCAAAATGCATTGTTACAGTAAAAGAAACATTGCAAGAACTGAAGCCATACACTCTGAAATCATGCTGGAAAAACTGTGGCCTGATCTCACTATCAAAAATGATGGAGAATCCATGTAAATTCAAACTTTAACTGCAAACATTGCTCAAGTTGTGAATGGAATAGGATGAGATGGTTTTGAACAGATAGAATCAAGTGACATTCAAAAGTTGCTAGTATCGCAAGATGAAGATTTGACTGAAATCGACTTTGAGGAAATGTTAAACCCCCAACCCATTGAAGAAGAAGCTTCAACGACCACTGAGATGGTGATAAAAAAAAAAAGATGAATATCAATCTGAATTGAAAAACCTTTTTAAAGGGGAAAAACAAGAAAAAATTACTAAATTCTTCAAAATATTGCTTAAGCCTGACAATCATAGTTAAAACATGTTTCTTAAAATCTCCTAATAAATTGATTTTAATTTGATATAAATACTTAGCGCCTTTGATTTCATTGTTTACCTATATATATATATATATATATATATATATATATATATATATATATATATTGGATCTTTGAAATGTATCTTCTGTAATCCCATACATATTCTCAGTTTCCATATTTGCGGCATATTTATGGAATGTATCTCCCGCAAATAAGGAGCTTTTACTGTATATGAAACACTAGTGCTACATTCCATTGGACAGGTGGTAGGAAAAGGTTTCAAAATTCTGCACTTATTGGAGAGAGTGATGAGGGGATGTACGAGAGAAGTGAGGGAGTTGGGTTACAAAACTTTGGTCAGACCATTGCTCGAATATGGTAGTGTAGTATGGGGCCCTCATTTTACGTATCAAATACAGGAGTTGTAGAGGGTGCAAAAAAGGGCTGCTAGATTTGTTTCTGGAAATTATCGCAGAATGCAATTGGTGACGGATATGATAAAGGAGCTAAAATGGGATTCATTGCAAGACAGGAGGAGGATGAGGAGGGTCATGGGAGTGTACAGGGCGTATACTGTAGAGATGGGTCGTTCGCAAGTGAACCAGTTCTTTTGAAAGAGTGAGTGAGCAGTCGCTCACTAAAAACAAACGGTAGTTTTTCTTGGAGGCCTTAATGATGGTGGTGTGTCGGTCTCAATTGAACTAAACTTCAATTGAGGGTGCGCCAACAATAAATGGGTTTCGGCTTTGCCATTCTCACCCACGGCCCGACCCATGTTTATTCTTAGTTCCACGTCATTATTATATTATTTATTGGCTTTTGGTTTCATGACCATACAGCCAAACCATGTATACTTTTACATTTTGGAATTACAGATGTGGCTCTAATACTATACAGAGTTGTAATCTTGGTTGTCCGGGTTGAACCGCGTCAATTTGTCGAAACCTAACGTTTCGGCCATCATTTTGTGGCCTTCTTCAGAGTACTGTCACGGCTGGAACTGCTGCCGCCTATATATAGCTCCCGAAGAAAAGAAGAAAAATATCTGTCCAATATACAGAGTGCCTAGGAAGATTTCTGATGTGCTTTTAAAAGTCAAAGACCAGAGGGAGAAGTTGCAGACGGCGGGCGTATACCAGATACCCTGTAGCTGTGGCCAAGTGTATATTGGCGAAACTAGACAGACAGTCAAGGAAAGGCTGTGTGAACACATGAGACATCTTAAAAATAATGATGTCAGCAAATCAGCTGTAGCACAACATTCTGCTGACAGTGGGCACACAATTTTATTCAGTGACGCCAGTGTATTGGTTCAAGAAAGCAGATGGTGGCCCCGGCGTGTCAGAGAAGCATCGGAAATAAAAAAACACCAGATAATATGAACGCAGACGGCGGGCTACAACTTAAAGATAAGAAATCCTGAAGATCGAGAAGAGCTACTTCGTTCGCGTCGCTCTCCGATCCCAAGCGCTCGGCGCAGAAAGAGCTAGTTCATTCACGTCATTCACCAATCCCAAGTGCTTGGCGTGGAAAGAACTAGTTCGTTCGCGTCGTTCTACGATCCCAAGCGCTCAGTACAGCGTGGAGCAGTGCCTCTGGGGAGCTAGTTCTTTCGAATCTGACGTCCCGCTCCGCTTCTCTTTGTGTATTCCGACTAAAGGCGTGCCTTGTGAAAGATTATTTTCAAATGCTCGACAAATTTGCACTGAAAAATGAAGTAGGCTGCTGTATGGCCAAATAAGTAAAATTTTATTTGTGAACCTTCATTTCATTTAATGCGGAAAACTTCTTTAAAATTGAAATTAATGTAAAACTAACCATCCTCAAACTATCCCTCAAATATTCCCAGCAATCCAAACAATATTTCATTGACACTTTGAAATGGCCTTTTCTGCGTGAAAGTAATCCTGTAGTATTTAAGGAAAAAAAAATGTTTCAGAATAAATACAAAAATAAATGAAAATAACCAAGGTCAGATTAACCTAAGAAATCAGTCTAAATGTAAATAAAAAGAACAGATTCTACACACAAAATAGATATAACTGCTCTTTTTGTTTAAACTGAGCTAGTGAACTGGTGAACCGTTGAAAAGAACTAGTTCTTTTTATAGAGGGATCAAAAGAGCGTCGCTCTTTTTAGTGAGTCACCTCTAGTATACTGGCAATGAGGCATGGAAAGATATTGGAGTAGGTATAAAAGGTAGTGCATGGAAGGGAAAAGATGACCATGACCACAAGCTGGCACTTGATTTCAGGCACAAGGGTGTGGGAAGATTCTCTTTTTTAGGTAAGGGTTGTCAGGGATTGGAATGAGTTACCAAGAGAAATGATGAATAATTTACTGAAAACGTTGAAAGAATTTAAAGATAAAATTTGAGAGGGCAAATGTAGGTGGCTGCAGGATAGGAGGAAGATGGGGGTGTAGGGAAATTGCCATCGGAGCCTGTGCTCCATTGCAATTAAACTAAATTAAATTCCACTCATCAGATACATATCCACATGCTTAGCAACAGTTTAAACAACTTAATAAATGCATTTTAAAATTATTAGATGAAAACTTAAAAATTCTGCATTCAGGCCATTACAACCTGACATCTTTATATTTTTCAATGATATCAATACTCTGTCTAACTTATACAGTGTTATTAGATCCACATGTTTGTTAATTTCTTAAATGAAATCTACTCCTGTGTGGTCTTCATTTTTATCCATCGAAAGGCAGTGTAATATCTTAATAAGTCTCTCTCAGGTATGGGATTTAAAACTAATTTATCTTTTTGGTCTTATTCAAGTCTCCAAGCACTCTGTAAGCTCTCTCCTGTCTACCATGAAGATCATGTTCAATATCGTTTACGTAATTCTGTTAGCTTTGTCTCTCTATATTTATTACTTCTCTCCGAACTATAGCCCTTGTTCTTTTATACTCAATCATATTTTTTGCTGAAGGGTTTTCCAGTTGTTTTGCATGTACCTCCTTCTTCTCTTTAGTAGCGTTCTGGCCTCGCATTCGGGAGGACAGCGGTTCGAATCCCCGTCCGGGCATCCAGATTTGGGTTTTCCATGGTTTCCCAAATCACTCCAGGCAAATGCCGGGATGCTTCCTTCAAAAGGCCATGGCCAAATTCCTTCCCATTCCTTGCCCCCCATCCTTTCCGGTCTCTAAAGACTTCGCTGTTAAGAGACATTAAGCAGTTAATATTAAAAAAATAAAGTAAAAATATTCTCTTTAGTAATCTTTGAAATATCATTATTCCATATTCTTAATCCTCATTTTGTATAACTTTACCAATGTTTTCCTATGTCCTCTAAAGCAGTTGTTGTATGAGTGATGTTCTTAATTGCTTCCCATTCTTAATTAATATTGTTTTGCACTGGAACATTTTCCAGAATATGATTAAGTCTTTGTTGGTAAAAAAGGTGTATACTTTATTATTTTAATGTGTGTACTTTAAATTTCTCTTTTATAGGCGCTGTAGTCAGCTTTTTCTTATACCATCTCTTTGGCATTACCAATTTTATGTTAAGTAAAAAGTAATTGCCATGTACATTTTTGCCTCTGTATATTCTGGTGCCATGTACAAGCTTTGCAGTCTTCTCATTTGCTAGAGTATAATCAAGTGTTAATCTCTTACCTCAGCAGCTTCATGTGAACTTATGCATATCTTTATGCCTGAAAAAGATATTTGTTATTTTCAAGTTATAATAGCTGGAAAAAATCAGTCAGTAATGTTCCATCAGAATGTGGATTGATTACATTCTTTATGGGGTTATTTCCCACTCTAGCATTTAGATCCCTGCAATAACTATATAATCATTTTTGTTGGTGGTATTCAGGAATTATTGCAGTTTATCATAGAAATTCTGCTCATCTTCCAATTGTCGTTCTGGGCTGTAAATCTCAAACAATGTCAAATACTTCCTCTATTTTAACACTGAGCTTTACAATGTGATTCTTAAACCATTCATAAGAATTAATTATCATAGCTACTCCTGACACTGTCCTCTTTTGTTGTATACCACTATAATCATTCAGTTATATGCTACCTTTCAGTTTTTTCTTAGTTTCTGTTATTACCGCCATACAGTATTTATCTTGATATCTTTTAAATCTTTCTGTAATTCCGTTTCATACTGCTATCTTTATATCCTGTGAATTTCCAAAATTCTTAGTTCTTTTCCCAGCTTTTTCTGTTATATGAAGATCTGTCCAGCTTCTATTCTCTGTGTGAAGTACAAGGAAGATTTTCCCATTATGAGTCACCAGCCCATAACTGGGTAAGTCACACGATGGGGCTGCCACCTTTAGGCCTTGTGAGCTGACTGTTTTTCTGAAGGAATTTTCCCCTTAGCCAGAATGTTGAAGTTTTAAGGCTCCAGGAATTTGCCTTTTATCATCTCCCATCTGATACACCCCAGCTAGAGTGCATTGCCCAGGGGCTACGCGGCTTTTGCCTACATGCACTTGGAATAGGATTTGTTGACAGAACTGCTAAGAGAAGACAGAGTCATTTCTCGAGGTTTTACTGTCCCAGAATATCCAGCTTAGGCTGGAATCCTTGAGGCCATACCAACCTTTAGCCCCTAAAGTAGATAAATAAATTAAACCTAAAATAAAATATTGAAATTTTGCTTATGACCAATTGAAATTAACAGTTGTACTCGTTTTTACAGATGAATGGAAAGATATTTAATTTAATTGCGATCCATTTTCTCCTTTCTTGCACCCACTTAATTTTGCCTTTTCTGTAGGCATTTTTGATAAATTATTAATCACTTCCCTTGAAAATGTATTCCAACTTCCTTAACTACAGAAGAAAATGTTTCAACACCCTAATCTTTATCATATCAGTTACTGATTGTGTTCTGCAATAATTTCCAGAAAGATTATCTGCAAACAACTGATCTGACAGTAAGCCATCAACACAATTACACATTAGTTTAATGAATAGTAATGGTCCACTATGCTACCCTGTGGCACTCCTATTTCAAATCACATTTCTATTAATAGTGCATTTCCACCCTAATTCGACTCCAATAGTTTTTACTGTATTTACCATCATTTTATGGCTCACTCTGTCAAATACCTTAGAAAGGTTTAGTGCTACACCATCAGTTTGGCCTCCCTTGTACACTTGATCCAAAAATATTACTAATAGCATACTGCGATTCAAATTAATATCCTTGCCTAAAACCATGTTGTAAATTTTAAAACAAATTTTGTTCCTCACACACATTTCTGATATGATTGCATATCAATCTCACCATTAATTTTCCTACCAGTGATTTCAAATTGACCAGACTGTGGTTTTCAACCCTATTTGTCACCTCTACTTTATGGACCAGTACTACAATAACACTTTTCCAGTCCTCTAGTGAGCAGCAAGTATCCAGATTGAGTCTAAATAACATTTCAAGATAAGATCATATGCAAGTTATTGTCTCACAGTTAGAATTATGTACCTAGATAGTGTATAGTTCCATTTTTCAAAATGGAACATAATTAATATATTAAATTTCTAATTGGTCATCAGTTCAAATAATAAAATGAACAAATAAAATGAAAGAGCTGAAAAAAAATGGATGTTTCTACAAAAATATAATTAAATTTTTTTAAAAAAGAAAAAAAGTATTTTTCAATCTACTACTTTGTTTTTCATGATTTTTATCTTTTAAATGATGTATAAAAAACAATTACAGTTGTTTAATTTTTCTATGGGAACCATAAAATTTCAGAATAATCACTACAGATTTCCTGTAATCTTTAAGAGACTACATATAAAATGAATTTTCTAATCACTAGTTTTGCCCACAACTGATAAAAAATGGGAATAAATTTAGTCTCGGAGGGTTTCCAGCTTTTATTTGATACCCATAAAAATGAATAAAAAAATTCTTTGACCTCCCTACTAAACTCCCAATAATTAATTTTACAGCCATAAGTTTTCCAGATTTTTCAATATGATCATGTTTGTAATGGTAATAACTAAATAAGTACACAATTACATATTTTGAATTATAAAACTGTTAAAAAGTGGCAAATGAGAGAGATCCACAGGTATAGAATCATAAAAATTAAATCAATAAACAGTTTAGTAGTTTTGTTCTGAAGGAAGGTGACGAGAAGGGAAAGAAGAGATTTTGTTGTTTTGTCTAATTATTTTCCTATTACATCATGGTTTACACATGATAGGAAGTTTACATCCAAAAATTCTGTCATCTGTACATTATTACTTTTCTCTGATGCTCTTCCATTACTTTTGTTAGTGTTACTTCCATGGTTCAGTCCATTAATCAGCACTTGTTTCCAGTAAAACCTGTAAGGTCCAAAACTGTGTTATAAATTCTTTTCAACTTTCATTTGTTTGAATGTTCAGTCTCCAGTAGTGAAAAATTTTTCCATCTGGTGCTCGGTGAATTGTGTTGGAGTAACAGTAGAGCACAATTTCTAATCAACTGATTGTTCATGAAAGACCTGCAGTGTACATGCAATATGGACTTAAGACAAGGTTGACAGTGATTCATCCGTTGGATGGGAAACTTTAATTTCGTGGCCATTTTGTTGCCTATAATCAACACACTGTGATCAAAACATATGCAACAGCACATAGACACAGAGGAAAGGAAATGATCATTCTAACTCTGTGTGTTATGTATAACAGATTTTGTGTTTCTATAAGTCTATTAATTTGTTTGTTTTTTATTTCTACATTAAAGAAAATAGGCTCATTATACTGCCTTATTTTTATTGGTATTTGATATTTGAAAGACATTGTTCAGATTTTTTTAATATTTGCATTAAATTTCGTTAATATAATCTTATGTTTATTTCATTTTTTAAATTTCTATCTCTTATCCAACATGTTGATTTACAACATGCAGCATGCAAACTTGTTTTTCTTATTTTTTATTTGAACTGATAATTTTTCATAAACAAGTTGTATATGCAATTCCTTCATGTTGCATGGCAATCAATTATTTAGAAGCTATGACTCTATCCTTTCTAAATCAGTACTTCCCATGATAATTTAATTACCGAACATGGTGGATGAGTGGTAATGTCCTGGCCTCGCATTCACTAGGATGTGGATACGAATCCCTATCCGGGCATCCAGATTTGGATTTTCCATGGTTTCCCCAAATCACTCTGAGTGAATGTTGGGATGGTTTCTTCAAAAGGCTGTTGCCAAATTCCTTTCCTTGCCAGCAGTCATTTCCTGCCTCAATTATCTCGATGTCAAAAAAAGGAAATAATTTAATTGTGCATATTCTCCAGTGACAGTTTACCTACTTACATACTTTTATTTAAAATTATTTAGTGCAAATATCCTGCTCACTAGTTTCCACATTTTATGAACTATTGTTTGAAGTATCTTGTTCATCATTTACCTAAATAAATTATCTTAGTACTTAATTCTCTTCTCTGCAAAAGCAATATTTCCTTCTCACATATCCCTGAAATTAAGTTCTAGTTTATGGTAATGGTCTTATCTTTCTATGCACATACAACTCACAGTTTTTCTACCAATATACATCCTGGCCTCATTGTCATTACATACCTTATACAGTCCAGGCACTCTCTCCATCCACCTTCTCTCTTCAAATAATTCCCAATGCAGAATCTTTATTGTATCAGTTACTGATAGTGTTCAGTGATAACTTCCCCAGACAATTGTAGCTACCCTCCTTTACACCTGTAACTCCTGTATTTCACAGTAATTTTTAATTCCAAGCATTTTCCCAGCAAATCTATTCTACAGCAAACAGATGCACATATACAGTTAGAAACATATTTAATAGCTAATTTTTTTATCACTGATTTTTTCCCCTCAGATAAGATCTTGAGATTGAGAGAAATCTCAGTACATCATTTCTTTGGCTTTGAAGTGTATTGCAGTGATTTGGTATAATTATTTGATTGCGTAGACTTGTAAAGTCATCATTAATGTTGGCTTGGTTAACTGAGTGGAACTGTGCCAATTTTTTGAAATCTGACATTTCACCCATCATTCTGTGGTATTTTTGAGAGGACTGCTCTGCATGGAATTGCTGCTGCCTATAAGTAGGTAGAGAAGCATATGAAGAGACTTGTTTGAAGTTTCTGTCGCCAGTGTGACTGGTCCAGTGGGGGCTTGTGTCCATGTTTTTCTGAGCAAACATGACCATATTTGGTCAAGTTGTAGCCCACTCTCCACATTCGTATTAAGGAGTTTTTTTTTATTATTTCCAACACTTCTCTGATTCACCTGGTCTGCCATCTGCTTTCCTGAACCAGTACACTTGATTCATTGAATAAAATAGTATGCAGGCATTTTTACAATATTTTATTAGTACTCGTGATAAAATTTTGTTCACCGTGGAAGTTGAGGTGGACAAACAGCTTCCTTTTAATGATGTGTTCATGAGGCCAAAGGTAGATGGCTTCTTGGGCCATGGAGTTTATCAGAAGCCCATGCATACAAACTATTATCTGCATGCAGCCCCTCAGCACCATCCAACAATGAAATGCAGAATTTAAAAAACTTACATAGTTAGTGACAAAGGGAGTATAGTCACTGAAGGAGATATTTCAAAAGGAAACGTAACTTATCAACAGCTGCAACCTTAAGTTATCAAAAAGGCTACCACACCATTTGAACCTCAAACACTGCCTTGTACTCCCGCACATGCAGAAGAGGCCAACAGACAAACAGACAGACTCATGACAATGTTACCCTCAATCCAGTAGGTCACAGATAAGATTGGCCACCTTTTGAAAAAGAAAGATATCTGTCCAGCATACAGGGCACTTAAAAAGATTTTGGACATGCTTGCAAAGGTTAAAGCTAGGAGGCAGAAATTACAGATACCGGCTGCATACCAAATATCTGCAATTGTGGGCAGGTATATACTGGTGAGACGGGATGCATAATCAAGGTAAGGCTGTGTAAACATGTAATATATTTTAAAAATAATGACTTCAACAAATAAGCTGTAGTACAACATTCAGCTGACAGTGTGTACGCAATTTTATTCAATGACGCAAGTATACTGGTTCAAGAAAGCAGACGGTGTCCCAGGTGAATCAGAGAAGTGGATTAAAACCATAACCAATTTTCTTCCCATTCCTTATCTACTATCCTCTGCCTGTTCTAATTGCTAGATTTTTCACTAATCATAAAGTCTCATTTAATACTATTAATGGTGCAATTCAAGCATTACTTTTTCTATAGGTGGAATTAGTGTTCAGAGATTTTTTGAATTATAGTTTGGGTTCTGTAGGTATGCCATTGCAAATTTAAATGTGGATTTTTATAATTCTGAACTCTAAATGTGTAATAACAAAATATGCTTTGGGATTATACAACATTCAAATTAATTTGATCATGATGTCTGTGTTACTGATACCTTTCTCAAAGATACTAGAGTTCGTTAAATGGCAGCTATGCTATTAATTTACCCTGTTATAGCTAATAGGTCACTCATAAATGAAAGCAAGTCACTATTATTATGAACTTGAAATATAGTCTGAAAGTCTGATGAAGTTAATACTGGTATCGAACTTCAAAATCACATATGAGCATGCAGATTATCCTCCAAGGCACAACACTGGTTAAAAGCATACACTCTTGCAATAATACTTAGATGTGCACCCGAAAGTTAAGAGTCAGCTTGATAATAATTTTCAACACTGCTACCATTGACTTTTACCATTTAAAAAAAGTTCATTCCTTGAATTAAGTTTAAAGTTTCCTTGAAATGAATTAGAAAGTCCACAAACTTATTCCGAGGTTTAAAGAATTAGACTTTTAGAAGTTACATTTTGAAACTGTACCTCACGACATGACACATTTAGTTCAATGGTTAAATGAACTACAAGGAAACACATCTACCTATTTATAGTCTTGGCTAACCTTGAGCTGACTTGTTCCATAATAATGGTGTATTCCCGCGAGGAAATACTATTCTCTCGTCAATTAAAAAATCCCACTTTCACAATGTACGCTATTTTTACTCTGATTTTCCTGAAATTTTAGTATGTTATAGTTTAATTTATTTAGAATCTTTTTAGTCCTGACAAATTTCATCTAAGTTTAGTCATTTAGGAGTTATTAATTTTTAAAAGTCACACATGGCGATGTCATCAAGCTTCGATACTAAAGTTCTGTTTTTCTCCCTTTAAATCTCAAATTTCTGTTAAATTATTATATTATTATTATTAAATGAATCTTTCTCTTTTATTTAAACCTACTTTTATCTTCCCAGCTGTTTATTTACAAAGTTTATATTCTTTATGCTACAAAAAAAGAAAAAAACATATTTAGATATTACTTACCTTACTCAAACTTTATTCAGGGTGCTTCTCCCTTGCTGATAACAACCTGTGGTATTGCAATTTGTGATAAATTTTTCCATTAATTGATAATTTTAGATTATGTACTTTTTCTTTTGTTCAATAGCGTGCACATGGAAAAATGCTGCTTAAATCGGAATAACTCTTTAATTAAAATTTTAAGATGATACTTATCATACGTCAAATTTATTGTAATTTTATACTGTATTGGTAGAAAAAATGTAACAAATGGCATTAACTTTAAGAAATCAACTATTTTGCATTCTATGTTTTTTTACAAAAATGTTTAGATTCAGATTTGAAAAGTGTTTTACTATTAACAAAATTAACAAAGTTATTTATTGTACAACTATGTGAGATTGGCCCCATTCTAAACAGTTTTGGCATGGTTATAGATACATAACAAATGGTCCTACAGTTGTGCCCTGATTCCATACCAAACCCATATTATTGGTCAGCAGAACCTTCAGCTACAATTTTTTAATCACAGTTAGCATCATGACTTAATGATACACTTTGATGACCACAACAGTGTTTATGCTGGCTTAAACATTTTTTAGGTTTTTTTTTCTGTGAGATTAAAATAAACTGCATAATTTTCCTATGCCTTCTACCATTGAGTTTTAGTACACTTCTTATAGCTTGAAGTGAAATACTATATTTTAAGATACAGGAGTATTGTTCCAAAATTTTGTATGTACTATTCTTTAAAATCTGTAACTGTGATGACATATTTTGTTTTAAATGAAAACTTATATCATCTGTAATTTGCAGCAACATTTTAAATTGCTGAATTATATTTTGTACTAGCAAAAAAGTCCATTTCTGTAAAATTCCTCTTACTTGTCAGGTTTATCACTGAATCATTGTTGTTGCTATTTCCAATATTTTGGTACACAACCTGAGGTCTTCCTCAGAGCTATTTCGAGTTGATGTATGTATCCACTACTGACAGCTGATTACGCCCCCTTGTCATTTTCCGGCACATTGGATGGATTATTTTGGCCTTCCTCCAGTGAGTGGCTTTCATTTCTGGCATCAAGTATCCACTATTCCAGAGACGGTATTGTCATTGTAGATATTGTTTGTATTTGAGTGAACGCTTCCATATTTGACTTAAACCATATCCTCTGTCTTTATTGAAGTTCTTGGGGTGTTTAAAATTTCTGTTGAACTCCTGATTTTTCATTCTAAAATGCCCTTCAGTTACACTATGATTTTTGTCATATCTCATTGAATTCTATGCCATTCTTTTACCTGATGCTCTTCCAGACTTGGTTGTTTACTTGAATATTGTGTGACGACATAGTTCTTTCAGTCTTACAGTGACCACTCAGGATGGCTCGCCAATATACACCTGTCCACAATCGCAATGAATCTTGTACACTCCACTTGCTTGTGAAGGTGGTCTCTGATCCTTTGTCCTAATCTTAAAATGCCTCACACCTTATTCTTAGTGCTGAAGACAGATTGAAGATTTACTATTGTCAGAACCATCCCTATCTATTCAGTGATTCCTCCAATTGTATAAGGTAGAAAGGCCTTCTACTTAAATGCTACAACACATCACGACCTGGCATAAAAAAAAGTTTCTGATAAAGACTTTATTTTGTAGAATTGAGGAAGTAGCAGATAATGAGTATATAAGGGAAGAGAAAAACCACCTTTATTGGGCTCAATGGAAGTATGGTTGTAATAGCCAGATGATAGTCCACACTTTGAACAGTAACAAGAGCAACAAATACAGTATGATGACCAAGGGAAGAACACATTTTAACTTAAACAAAAGGATTCACTGAGAGAATAGGGAAAGTGTTAATTAAGTTAATACTCAACCTGTCTTTAGTAGTACAAATAAGGTGTGAGGCATTTTAAGATCAGCAAAGGATCCCTACTACTGTTATAAGAGTCCTTGCGATTGTGGACAGATTTATATTGGGGAGACATCCTCAGTGGTCACTGTTAATCTGAAAGAACAACTTTAGGGCTTTCCAGGACAAAAAATGGGGGAAGCAATAGAAATTTTCAAACACCCCAAGAAGCTCAATTAAGGTGGAGGATATGGTTTAAGTCAAATGTGGAAGTGTACATTCACAGACAAACACAGTCCAGCATCTACAATGACAACACCATCTGTGGAACAGCAGACAGTCACTGCTTGAAACGCAAAATTTGCTGGTGGAAAACCAAAACAATCCACCCAGTGTGGAGGCAAACAATGAGGGGATATGACCATTCATCAGCAGCAGATACATCAGCCTGGGATAGGCCCCAGGTTGGGAGCTGAAATGTTGGCAATAGCAACAACATTGACAGAGCACTGAATTTGTAAAGTAAGTGGAATTTTACAAACATGACACCTGCAAAAAAACTTCAAGTTTTATAATGTTTATTTCTGTTACAGTGATTCAAGCCGAGAATTGGTACTTGCCCATGTTAAACAGCATTATCAAAATCAACTGCTGTCTCAGAATTGCAGTGTCACTGAGGTAAGATATCGAAATAGACCCACTGCCCTTGCATAAGCAGATAACATTTGCACAGTTTGTCTTTACTCTGACAAACTTGTCCCATCATTTCTCTCTGTACTTAATGGCTATACTCAGCATGATATTTGTATTTTTGCAATTTCTTAATGTATAAGTTTTTTTCATAACTCACACAGGCAATACTGGTAATTCGATGTTGCTCATGTTTGTTCTTCTCTTATTATTTTCAAGTTACCTCCATAGTTTACTTATTTTTGTAACCCTATTTCTAACGGAGCTAACTGGAAAATGCCGTTCACTGCACCAGTACCATGCCTTCCAGTCATCAATACTTTGCTCATGTATCTTGCATTGACTGAAGTACCCTATTCATTGACTTCAGTATGAAACTTTGGTTTTCATCCCATATGATATGTGTCTCCGTTGTTTCTCAATCCATCTATCTTCCTGCCCTTTTCCCTCCTTCTCTCAGTTTCCCCTGATGGCTGCCCATGACAATTCAAATAGTTGATATGATACCACTTAACCATTATCTATTATGAGGGTAGCCCAGAAACTAATGCACCACATTTTTTTTTCTTCAACAATTATTTATTAAACACAATGAAACTTATACACAAGAAAGAATGACGTTTCTTCTACTATCCCTATTTTTCCACATAATCTCCTTCCCATTCTACGGACTAAGAGCACGTATGCTCTGGCAGTACAACTCCTTGTTCTGTTCACGAAGCCATATCTGCATTGTATGAATCACCTCTTCGTCATCCTCAAAATGTCTTCCATGAATGGCATTCTTCAATGGACTAAACAAGTGTAAATCTGAGGGAGATAGGTCAGGGCTATAGGGTGGACGGAGTAATACTGGCCAATCCTGTTTGGTGATGTGTTCCAATGTCCTCAAACTTGTGTGAGGGTGTGCATTACCATGTTGAAGCAAACAATCACCTGGGTTGTTATGGCGTCCAAGTTGCTGGAAGTGCTTCT
Source organism: Vandiemenella viatica (assembly GCA_031002005.1). Taxonomy (NCBI): domain Eukaryota; kingdom Metazoa; phylum Arthropoda; class Insecta; order Orthoptera; family Morabidae; genus Vandiemenella; species Vandiemenella viatica. Next base: position 67,266,516 of record JARYHS010008075.1, on the reverse strand, counting down.
TGAGTTTGGTTAATGTGTTCACATATGCCTCAGACTTATTGGTGGTGCCTCTCGGCATCACATTGATGGGTCTGACACCATCACAGTCTGAAAACACCTTACCAGCAGAAGCAGTTGCTTTGAATTTTTTCTTCTGTGGAGAGTTAGGATGGCGCCAATCCATTGATAATCTTTTTTTTTTTTTTTTGGGTCAAAATGGTGAACCCAGGTTTCATCACCTGTCACAACCCAGAACAAGAAGGCTTCACCCTCACCTTCAAAACGTTGCAGCAATGTGTTTTCTGAGAGTTTTATGTTCCTCAATCAGATGGTTCGGAACCCATCGTGATTTTTTTGTGTAATCAAGAGCACTGACAATTACACCCATACTTCCGTTGCTGATTGACAGCTCCTGCGCCATCTGCCAAGTCGTTATGTGTCAGTCCTCACGAATGAGCACTGCAGCACGCTGCATCTTGTCAGGTGTTACAGCCATGGGTGGCCTTCCTGACTTCTGCAAATATTGGAGCTCTGCAGAACCGTTTTCAGATGGCCTCACCCTCTGTGCCCAGTGACTAACCGTACTTCTGTCAACTGCTGTTGCTCCATAAGCTGCACATTACCATTTTTGAATGTTTCCAACCATTTCTTGTTCCGCAGTGAGAATTTTGATGATGTCACACTACTTATAACATACGCCATGCACAGACGCCATGTTGAACTATTGCTGCAAGTACGCTATCTGTCGGAAGAAATGGAAACTTTGCACGTGCACTCTGAAAACTTCAAAGAATTCATATCTATAGATTTGCATTCATACCATTGTTGGGGGCTGAGAAAAATAATGTGGTGCATTAGTTTTTGGGTCACCCTCATAATTTCTTTATAATTTACTAGAACAATGTTAGTGAAAATGTCTTTAGACAGTGAAAATAGGAAGGGTAGTGAAAGTAAACCAATGACCACAGATGAAGGTGATGAATGAATATTGTAAGTGTGTTTATGTTTATTTTTTCATCATGATCCTCCTGCCTTCATGTAAGAAGTGTTATGTGTACACTTTCTCTATTCTTCCCATTTCCATTTACTAAAAAAAAAAAATAGTTTTTAATCTGTCTACCATATTATGTTTTTATTATTTTATGTACATATTGATGACCTCTTTGAGATGGCTTTTCACTCGTAATCTCACCTCCAATCTCTTGTTGTGTTTAACGAACCCTTTCAGTCACTGCAGTGATGTAAGCCATGTAAACACCCTCCTCACTGATGAAGAAAATTTTACCCCTCCTTTATGCCTGAAGAGTTAGTTTATGATCATGACTAACTTTTCCCTTTCAAGTATTGCTCCTAAATCTTATCCCAATATCCAACTTTGCCTCATCTGCAATACATGATTGAGAGCACTTTCTAATTATTCCAGCCAGATTTTCACACCATAATGAAAAAAATTGTCCAATCTCCAAAGTAATATGTATATTTTAGAAGGATAATAAAATTAAATTTTCATCATGGAATTCTTGAATAAAATAATAATTTTAAAGAAGGGAAAGTAACTACACTAACCACAGATACATAGTATCTCTACATGTGTAAACAGAATATAAAGTACTAATGAACCATTTATTAACTAAAGAAGAGATTGTGGAGGAAATGAAAAATAGGGAAAATCATTTTTCTTACACCTTTCTTCTGTACACACAAACATAGTATCAACTTAAAGGCTCTTATTGCATTGTTCATATCTCTGTATTTAGACTCGTGTATCCATTATTCAGAAATATTTTTGTTTGGTTTGAATTTTAAAAATTCTTCTCAGGCTGTACAGTTGTACATGGTTTTTCATACATTATTTATCTAAAGATACTGGAGGTATTGCATAATTACCTTAAAAGAAAAGAAAATACAATTGCAATCCTCTCCAATCCAGCATTATAAAGGTGTATAATAGTAATAAATGGTTCTTCAAAAAGAACTTAACAACTCTGAAAACACACAGAAATTTATTGAGATAGTTGCAGAATTAACTGAGATGTCAGTTTGTAGCAAAACACCTCACATTTAACTTCTATGCTTCATTTTGGTTTGGTGTGGCAGAATTTCCACCACTAAATAAGTTTCTTCCCAAACTAAGACTAACATATCAGGCATCATTTCTCCAACTGCAGAGTAAATTTTATTTCCTGGTTTGACAAAATTTTAGTATAGAGGTGGAACATGCACTCGGTCTTTAATGCAACCCATTAAAATATATATTGCGAGCTGTTAAATGTATGTAACAAGATGGGCTTTTTACTGACACTACGTGTCCCATTCACTGACCAGAGAGAAGGATGCAATGAAATGCTGTGAGGTAGTAAGGTAAACAACTTCCTGATAGCAAATGGCTGCAACTTGATAACCTTCATCGAAAAATGGTATGATGTTATTTTCAGGCTTGTCCATATAAACAATAACATTGAAAGTAAATTACTATAATTACTAAAATTTAACTTTTCATTACTGTAGGACCAATTTGGAGAAAATAGTTATCACTTACATTAGAAATTGTTATAGTTTTAATGATATAAATATTTGCATGTATGAGGGGGTAACCAAAAAAAAAAAAAAAACTGAATTATTTTTTAAAAGCTATATATTTTCAATTTTTTTACAAAACAATCTAATCCCCTTCAAAATACTCTCCATTACAACTAATACATTTGTCCCACCAGTGCTTCCATTGTTCAAAACATTTTCTGTGGTAATCTTTAGAAGAGGCTGACAGCAACTACCTCATTTTTTTCTTGACATCTTCAATGTTGTCAAATTGGTGTCCTTTCATGCCCCTTTTCATGCGTGGAAATAAAAAAAAGTCGCACGGAGTCAGGTCAGGCGAGCGAGTAAGATGCGTGGGGCTAACGGAGATAGCTGTGTGTGCAGGTGCATTGTCGTGGTGGAAGAACCAGTCTCTTGTCTACCACAAATTGGGTATTTTTTGATGAAGACTGTTGCATATGTTCTTAAAACTTCCAAATAAAAGGTTTGATTGACAGTCTCTGTTGGGGGAACAAACTTTGAATAAAATACGCAAAATGAACATTGTTTTGATATTTGATTTGACTTGATGACATTTTTTTGGACAGAATGATAATGACATCTTCCATTGGCTTGACTGTTGCTTTATTTCTGGGTCATAACCATAGCACCATGACTCATCACTGACAGAAAATCTTGATCAATTTCAAGCTGTTGTTTCAAAGCAAGACATGTTTCAACTCCACGATGTTTTTGATTTTCAGTCAGAGCCTGAAGAACAAACTTGGCAGCAACCCTTTTCATTTCCAAGTCTTCAGTTAAAATTCACTCAACCAAGCTCCAAGATAACCCACTAAGCTCTGACATTTCATCATTTGTCTGTCAACGGTCTGAGAGCACAAGCTCTCAAATTTTTTCAACATTTTTGTTGATTCGGGAAGTTGATAGATGTCTAGAATGAGGATTATCATCAGTTGACATGTTGCCATTTTTAAACCAAGCAAACCACTCATATACTTGAGTTTTTCCCATAGCATCATCTTTGTAAGCTGTTTTCAACATTAAAACATTTTCAGCAGCATTTTTACTGAGTAGAAAACAAAATTTCACAGCTGCACATTGTTCGCTTGAACTGCCAGCATCAAAAATGAAACAATAATAAAACAATGCTAACAAAAACAATCATTGCAGATTAACAGAACAAGCCAGGTCGACAACACAGACAGCACTAAACTGACAATGAGTTTTGCTATAAGTGCCTAGCAGCAGAAATGCGTACTATACAAGCTCCACCCATGGCAATGCTATTCTGGTTATTTTTGGGTACCCCCTCTTATTGTTTTAATCTTTAAATTGAAGTTGGTAGTACACAGCTAAATTTCAGTAATGAAAATTTCATAATAGTGACTGTGTACAGAGCCGATTTTGGAAATTTTACCTCTTTTTGAAGCAATTTGAGCTCTTGTGTAGAAAAGCAGCTAACATAGTGTTATATGGAAATTTGTAATGTAGATTTTTCTAAATAACTTACCCTGTATAGACATGTTGGACTCATTAGTCATTACATTCAATCTAACGCAGGTATTCAGTTTTCCCACTAAAATAATAAATCATAGTTACTCATCAACAAATAATGTTCTAAATACCTCGAAATTCCATTATTCAACTAATCCAACTGTTAATGATGACCAAGTATTAGCCATCAACACTTTACAATCAAGCCAATCGTTAAGGATGCTCAAGTATTAGCCATCAACACTTTAATAGGTACTAGTTACAGAGTAATTCTTTTAAAGTTCAGCAAATAATAAATGATGAATCACTTAGTTGTTTTAGTACCACAAACTGGAATAATATTCACAGAGCACAAGGTATGATTGAAAAATGCAACATTTTAGTAACATTGTCTAAATTACTTTGAAAGTTGACTCTTCGTGAAAAGCTGTCACACTTCTCAAAAAGAACAAAAGCTATTGGGTAAATGTGGGCATTAGAACACCAAGTGTTTCTAAAAGAAAGATATATATTGCCTGTAGCAGTACAGAAAAATACTCAAAAATGTTATTAAAGACAAAAAATTTGTTCTACAAATGTAAGACTCATGCCTCTGAAAATAAAATTAAGATGTTAAGAGATTGTAAAAAATGAAATAGGAAGAAAAAAATAATCAGTTCAGTAAAATGATGTACATATCCATCAAAGTTCAGTAGAATCCAGTTTTTTGGTCACTGATAAATTTAATAAACATTTTTTTATGCATTGCTGATAGCTGATTACCAATAGCTAAGTGATGTGATTGCGAAAGGTTCCCGAGAAAAATTTGATACTATGTCTATAGATTTAGCTATTCCAAAAGAAATAAGAAAAGTTATCATGTCTCTTAAGAGCAATACTTGACTGGTTGCGATTGGATTTCCAGCAGATTAATTAAACAATTAAGCATTAAGTAGGATATTAAGCTATCTGTCTAATATCTTTTTACTTCAGGGTAGCTTCACAGGTAGGCTTAAATGTGCTGCAGCTAAGCCACTCTATGAGAAAGGGGGGAAGTTTATTGTATGATGAAATTTATTTAAAACATAATCCTTAAAAATCTACAAGAAGTGTACTGTTTTGATTATTTCAACACCTTTAACTTTTGGAGTATTAACAAACGTTTGGTGGCCATTTTAAGAACTAGAACCTTAAGTAAGAGGTACCAGACACAGTCATAGCTCACTTGAGTTTTGAAGCAACCCCCCAGCTTCAGCTTGCTGTAATGCTGACTTCAGCTGGAATTAATTATTGCCACCTTTCTTTAGCATACCTATGTCTCGGCTTCTTCTTCCCCCCCCCCCCCCCCTTTTCCCCGTCATCAGTCAACTGGTTTGATGCAATCCTTCATCCCTTCCTATCATGTGCTAACCATTTCATTTCCTCTTACAACCCACATCCTTGGTTATCTGTTTCATATATTCTAATCTCTGTCTTCCTCTGCAGTTCTTACCTCCTGCATGTCTCAAAATATGACCTGCCATCCTGTCTCTTTTTTTTCTGTAAGACTCTTCCACAAACTTCTTTCCTTGCCCATCAATTGTAAAACTTGTTCATTTTGTACTTTATCTCCCCACCTAATTTTCAGTATCCTTCTATAGTACCACATTTCAAATGCTTCAATTTTCCTTCTTTCTGGTATTCCTTTAGTCCATGCTTCACTGCCATAAAGTGCTGTGATCCACACATAAAAATTTAAAAAGTTCTTTCTGAGTCCTAGATTAATATTTAAAACTAAAAGATTTCTCCTTTTCATGAATGCTCTTTTCACTAGTCCTTTTCTGCTTTTAATATCATTCCTGCATCAGCCGTCATTTGTAATAATTAGGAATATTTAAGCCATTTCACCTGATTTATAATTAATAAAATGGTTTTAAAATTTGATATTTCTAAGTAACATTTAGAAATCTGAATGTGTTAGTGTTTAATTTGCATATACAGGTATTGACAGCTAATTTTGTTTTACCCGTTGGTAGCAACAGCCTGTTAAAAGATACAGTGGTGATTTCCAGTCCTCTCTTGATGTAAGAAAAGCTTTGAATGAAGGCATAATGGACCCAGAAAGTAAGGAGTTGGAGGTGGAGACCTTATCAAAGGTTAAAGAAGAAAAGGAAGGCAAGTGTAGTGAGCTAATCTTTGTATTTTTAATGCAAGTGTCAAGTGAGTGTTCCAAATTGTAAATATAAACAACAGCCGTAAAACATCTAGAGTAAAATACAGTATACCATTTATAAACAGTATATGAAATTTTAA